>CM067486.1:29208509-29300797 GCA_034552555.1 Semaprochilodus insignis | reverse complement strand
ATGTCAAAGACATCTGTGTATCATGTTGCAGAGATATTTACTGAAGTTAGCAGGCTAACCAGCAAGCCCCAGCCTATTGTGTCCTGTAATACCACTTTATACCTGAAGACGTGATAGTGAGTCACTGCAACATTGAGTCAAATCCGTCCAACATAAGCAGATGAAGAAGTAGCATTGCTCTAATGCCATTTTATAATAAGCAACCAACCGTTATAATGAATACCACTGCCCACTATCATTTTCTGGTGATATGTTGCCCCCTATTGTTTGGAGAATTAATTTGACATCTTACAGATTGCTCCTTTAATAAATGAGAACTGAATCTGAGCAGAAATATTATATATATAAATATATATAATATTTATAATATATATAATATAATATATATAATATATATAATATATATAAACTATAATATATATAAACTTTCAAGATTGTCTTGTCTGTTTTCACCATCACAAGTGGATGACTCAGACACCACATGGCATCTGATTGTAAACATGTTGCATTGGCAAGATTGATTCATATAAAGTTCAGCTCTGCTAAACTTCAACTGTCCCATCATACACAATTCAACCAGTTTTGACTGGACAGACGCTTCCTATAGAAAATGAATGCAATCTGTTACACGCCTGACCACTGTACACCATTGTAACAGGACAGTACTGCAGTAACATGTTTTATTATCCAACCTGATGTAATTATAGTGTATAGATTTACTGTGAGATGGTACGTTTATTTCATATTCCTTGACCGGCCACTCCTCTTAGTCCACGGCTCGGCAGATGAAGGGGCAAAAGGCAGTCCGATGCCCGCTGGGAAAAGGCCATGGTTCCATCTCATTGCCTGGTTGTAATTTGTTTTCATTGCTCTGGGCTGAGAGAGGAGGCGGGTGGCAGGCGTAGAACTGGCTGCTGTACAGATGTTTATTAAAGAAACAGCAGAGTGGGCGGAGCAAAAATTATATGGTGCCTTTATCGCCATTTCCCCTCTCCCTTTAATTCTTCTTTTAGTGCCAAGAGTGCATCCGAGTGTACAAGATTAATGGGGAGGAGAGGTCAGGGTACTGGTCATGTCACCACTGTAATAATTCAGGGTGAGCAGGTTTGTATGAGAGGGTCACTTTTTTAGAAAAATATAGGCTGCTGGATTAATGGCACTTATTTAACAAAGGTAGAAAATGGCAACCATGGTTTTGAGAAACTGAGAGCATAGCATGTCCTCAGAATGAGTGTGCACTGCGCTGTGGTTCGGTGTGATGCACTGGCTGTTTATTTCTCACCATGAAACAGCACAATGTCATTAACCCTATAATGTCTACACCTAAAGGGCCTATTTCTGTTGTTCTGCTGCTCTTCGTCTTCAATAATGTGACCTTAATGCTGTTTGTCACTGTCCAAAGGAAAACATGTATCTCCAAAGTGGCAACTTTACAAGAGAGGGCAAAAACCGAATTTAATTTGAATTTGGCTTTTTCCCAAGCCATTTTGAGCTATTTCTGTTGCTCCATACATCATGAAATGTTCACACAGTGTAAACAGCAGCTGCTGTGTTCAAATGATCCATAAATGTAAAAATCCACAAAAATTTATATACATGTTTTTCTTTGGACAGGGACAATATAAAGAACTGAAAAACTCATACTTGTTTATTTTGTTCACAAATTACATAGAAAAATGTACCTCTGTTGACTTTACATTATTTTGATAACGCAAATCAATCATACACATTTTCATATAGCCCTTTTTGACCAACATGGAACAGGTTCCATGCAGGTTATGAATCTAAATCAAATTATGAACCATTTGGCGCATTTTCACCATAATAAATAGGTTCCAGAATCCATAAAGTTTGTTCCCAGCTGGAAGCAAACAGTAGGTTCTTCAGCACGAACCATGACGACATCCGTGGGTGCAGAGCCGGCCAGTGTCATAGGCGGTATAGGCAAATGCTAGAGGCACCATCCATCTGCAGGGTGATGGCGTGAAAATGTGATTAATGGTAAATGCAACATAACAGCTGCCAGCCGATATGTAGAAGACACTGACACATTCTGGTGCCCAGGGGGAAAATGAAAAATGGCAGAAAGCCAGACATAATGTAATATGATGAATGAATACTTTATCTTTTGTTAGCTAGCTCGATGATGTTTGCTAATTCAATAAACAAGGGTTAGCATCAGTTACGTCCACCCTAATCTGTTAGGAAAAGTTGGAAAGACTATTAAGGTGTTTTAGAAAAAATAAGCTTCATAATTTACAGAAATACACTTTGTCGTGTAAGTGTTCTGCCTGAACTATCCACTGGCTGCTAGAGGGAAACATTTACTGACATCTTAGCCTAGTTAGCTAGCCAGTGTTAGCCCTGCTGATAACAGTGAATTAAAATGTCTTTCCTTTAGTCATTAACTGATGTAAGACTTTGATTTTCATTTTCAGTTCATTCATTACATTTGATATGTACAGCAAACAGCAGCAGCATGTGAGAGAAGTGCTTACTGAATGCTTGCTCTGTGTATGAACGCTAGCTGTAATATGGTCACTGTCCAATGAAAAACATGTATCTCCATTTTTGTTGTTTTTTACTTTTATGCATAATTTGATCACAGCAGCTACTGTTTACACTGTGTGAAGATTTCATGACAAACGGAGGAACAGAAATAGCCCGAAATCACTTGGAAGAAAATTTGACTTACATTGACTTACATTAGGCCCTCTCCTGTAAAGTTGCCATTTTGTAGATACTTGTTTTTCTTTGGACAGCGATGATATACTCCTGTTTGTGTTTAGAGTGTTATAGGCTATAATGTGGCTTAGGTGCTGTTATTACCCGGGTTTCACCATCCAAGGGGCACCAGCCAAAATCTTGCCTAGCAAGTTGCCTAGCAATGTCAGTTGTTGAGGAAAGATAAGGCAACAATAGAGAAGAAGGGGATAATAACAGCACATGTGCTCACCGAAGTCTATGTGCTTTGCGATCTTGTACCTATCATTTACTCCCAACTCCCTCTGTTGGTGATGTATGCTTTGATGCTCCTTGGTTCCAATAAAAGCTTGTGCAAACACAGACTGGTTCCCTTATTAGCAGCAAGGTTTGACGAAGCCTGAATGAAACCAGTTAAAAATTCAGGGTTATTTTTGGAAGAAAGGGGCTAATAATGATCCGAATTCTGTTCTGAATGTGTGTACATGATCGCTGTTGCAGCGCTTCCAACAGTAATGGAGCTTGGATCAATTCAGTAGAATGACTTTGCAAATAGGGTGCAAAAAGGGCCTAGGTTCGATTCCCAGCTGGGGCATCCAGGGTCCTTTCTGTTTGGGTTTCCTCCCACAGTCCAAAGACATGCAGTCAGGTGGAATGGAGATGCTAAATTGCCCCCTAGGTGTGTGTGAATGTGTAACTCTATATGTCTGCTCTGTGATGGACTGATGGCCTGTCCAGGGTTTTTACTGCCTTCTACCCAATTAGCACTGGGATAGGCTCCAGCACCCCAAGTGACCACGAAGGATAAGCGACCTAGAAGATAATAATTATATACAAATAATAAATGAACGAATGATTATGCAAATATAGAATGTTGTCACTGTTTTTGCGATGGCATACACATGGCTATTCAGCCTACAGCACTTTAGCCTTGCACATTAACACTGAAGTTATAAAGAATGTGTCAGCCTGGCCGGGGGGACAAAGCCAAAGCCTCTGAGCTTATCACTGTAGAGGAGTTATAGGTATTATATGGTAAACCCAGTAATTTATACAAATTGAAAAGAAAGCCTCCAGTTCTCTGATTCAGAAGGATATTGGAGGCAGTCAAGTTCATTTATATGTATTTCAGTGCATTAAGAAGCAGGTTACAGTATTCTCAGGTGACATTTAAAATGGGCTAACCTTATTTGGTAACCACCACAGAAATCACCCCCCCCCCAACCTTCAACCAGTGACACTTAATCGTAAGACTGACCTTTTCTGCTAATAGTGAAATGTGCTCAGTTGAAATTGCAGTAATGCGTCTGCAAACATACCGTGACCTTCTTTAAGCCACATGCGCATTTTATCAAGGTAGCCTGCTCACCACCTTCCTTGAACTGAAGTGAGAAATGACCGTGAACGGCCGGTAGGTTTAAGAAAGAGATTTTCATTTGTGTTGTGCATATGAATGAAGAGTCTCATTTCTTAGTTCTTTCAGAAGATATACATCCAAACTCTTGCCTTAAATTAGAGAACAAAAGGATATTCAGTGCACTAATATTTCCTGGAATATTTCTCGTCAGTAGATCTGAAAAAAAGTGTTCCCTCCATATAGTACAATGATAAGTCAAATAAACCAGTCACTTATAATCAATTAAATTCAGTTAATAGATAAAAAAAAGAATGAATACATAAAAGTGGTCTTATCGATGAATCAGCAGTGATCAGTTGGCAGCTTGTATGAGGATAACACACATTTACAATTCTCCTATAGCTTTTGCATGAACAGAGTCTGATAGGTGTGGCACAACAGATAACACTGTTACCTGGCATTGTGGTACCACACCTTGTGGGAGACTGAGGTTCAGTTCCTAGGCTGGGTGACTATACTGCACTACACCTACGAGAGTCCTTGAGTAAGACTCCTAACACTACATTGGCCCATGTGTAATACGATTAGCCTTGTAAGTGACTCTGGATAAGAGCGTCAGCTAAATGCCATATGTATGTATGTAATAAACACCAACTTATAAACACTTTTTATACTCTATTCATATCTCTATTCATATTTATTCTTCTTATATTTACTAATACTTACCTTCTGGACATGTGACGCATGACAATAAACTGTTCATCTTGGTGCTGACCACAGTGCCTACACACAGATTCGTTGGTCGTCTCCACCAAGACAAAAGCGGGGCTCGTCACTGAAAATGACCCGCTGCCATTCTGAGTCACTCCATGACAGTCTGGCACGACACCATTGCAGTCTTTGGTGATGTTGATGTAGTGTAAAGAGCAGTCGTCGTAGTGGTCTGCATGCATGTAGTCCTGCGTCGTGCAGTCATCTGTCAGAGGTGCTGGCACTAGCAGGATGACTCATGAAGGTGTGGAGGGCATCACCGCTTGCTAAATGTCTGCAATTGTGGCTGTTGGGTCAGTCAGGTACAGTGATGAAGCCTGTCCTGGCTTACGTCACATGTGCGAATGAGCATGAAACTTGAATTATTTGCATGTCTCACAACATCAAACGATGAAACCCACCAAGTTTCATTCCTGTCGATTGATTCTTTCTGGGTGCAACTATTTGTGCAACCATTCATTGATGGGGAGTGTCCATCCAATTTGACCACGTGCTTCAAAGGTAGCACGACTTTTGTTTCTGACAGGTGTAGCTCCACTGACTCAGGGTTAAATTAATAATGTCCACAGCTTGTTACATGTGATGCATTTGATGGACGTAAAATAACCCATGTTTGAGAACATGCTTCACATGAATGTAACTAATTAGCGAATATCTATTGAAATGGTCAACACATCCGGAGCTTTTTCATGGCTCTAATTGGCCTCCATGTATCTTCCCCACCTGACATGTTTTGGGCCTGCAGATTTAAAGCAGCTGTAGCTGTTTTCCTTGCTTCCTGAGCAAATGTTAATTTTCACCCATTAAGAGCTGCTGAACTGCAAAGAGTCAGGGCCACATGTTTGTGCATGTTTGTGTGAATGTATTCCAGTGTCACTTAGTTCCTCGGGAGCCACTGAAAACAGCATTGATTTGATAGTTGCAAGCCAGCCAGTTGAAACATGTTTGGCCTGCCATGCTTCGTGAATAGTTATAGTAAAATTATGTATTGTAAAGCCATAGACATACATCAGCATCCACATGCGTATTGTTTTGTTGCATCGATAGAGTCCATCCCAGCTTGATGTTTAACCTTGGGCCATGTTTTCGAAGCCAACATCTGCCACAAATCACAGTGGTCTTCGTTCACAACCCTACTAAAGCCGTCAGATTCAGTGACAAAGCCAAAACGAATGTGCTTGCTTTAAATCCAATTGTCTCCCGGGTTGTGCTTTATGATGGTGGCAGCATCTTGTAGTTTGTCAGGGTGAGAGTGCTCATGTCCTCTCTAATAAAGAGGCAGATTGGGGTTGTCATTGGTGATTTAGGCTCTTGTCCTCCATCTGTACGGCTTCTGAAGTTAATTAAAACCCACAAGCTCTCACATCTCCCCTCCGACTCGGCCACTGGTGAATCAGACACCCCCCCTCCCCGAAACACACATTTCTGGTTTGTGCTTTATGATGCAGAAGGAATTCATGCCAGAAAATGATGGGCTGTGCGTAGCTGCTTGTGATTTCTGTCTCGAAATGCTCTGAGTGCTAATCGGGAATAAACAAACAGACAAAAAAGCCTAAATGCCTCCCCACTTTGATCTCTCACGCTAATTGCTAACTGTTCATCGCTCAGCTGACATGCAATTACAGACTTATATCGGGGCCATGCATCATGCTTGTGCAAAGTGTGTATATTTTTTTAAGCTAAGGTGGCTGCAATACACATATTAACATTCTTTTGCCTTCAATATGGAAGTTGCCAGATCATATCTGCTCTAAGTCAAATACAGTTACGGTCAGGTGACAAATTAAAGGAAAATCCAATGTGAAGTATCTTTGTAAGGTGCATCAGGACACTTACACAAGGTCAAAGCCATGCACCTGCACTGTGCAGAGTTTTCTTGGCCAGAGCTCATCTCAGCTTGTTTCCAGCTTGTTTTTATGTAAAAAGTTTTGAGTTCTCTGTGCCAAAGATGAAAGGGACCATCCAGACTTTCAACAGCTAAATGCGCAAAAGCCAAATCAGCCAAATCCAAATTAATTTACAATTACAACAGTGTAGTTACATTACATTGCAAATCGCAGGTGATTTAAATGCCTAAAATTGATATAAAGCTCTAAATCTTATTGTGCCATCAATTCGCTAAAAGCACCAAAACATAAACAATAGAAATATTTACCATAATTACAATTATTATAAGCTCACCGGCCAAAAAATGAGTCACCTTGTGTGTTTAAGGTGGTAATAACTTCAGGCTCCTGCTGATGGCGTTGCGTGAGATTGATGGGGCTATAAATACCTGCTGGGTGTGAGTGATGGGATTCATAGATTGAGAAGAGCTGCTACAGTGCTGTGAATGTCTCGTTCAATGTGTGGAGAATAGGTGGCAAAGCGGATGTTAATGATTGGCAAAAAAGAGTTAAACCGCAAAAATATGTGTTCATCAGAAGTATATCTTTATCACTGTAGACTGCTGAACTAAGAGCAGGAGGTTTTTTGTTGGATAATGTTGGGTTTATTTGGAATTCAACAACAATGGGAAAAACGGTTGTGCGGTTTGCTTATCTCCGTGGTCTGTGGAATATTGCTGTTTACAGTGGCAGACTTTCCCTGTGCGGTGTTTCATTGAAAACAATGCAATATCCAGTTTGCCATTGTCCTTCTGCTGTAAACATTGTGAACGCAGCATGACACTTGGATTTACTTGCTCACCTATAATGAAATCCATAGTATAGTATGTACTCAGAAAAAAAAATGCCAGTTTACTTTAAATATGAATTATTTTCCGACCCCTATTTCTTTGTATTATGTATTTAATTGTATGTTATAAGCTCCCTTGACAAAAAATGTGTCACCTTGCATGTTTAAGGTGGTAGTAACTTCAGGCTCCTGCAGACGGTGTTGCACGAGGATGATGGGGCTATAAATATCTGCGGGGTGTGAGTGACGGGATTCATAGATTGAGAAGAGGTGGTACAGTGCAGTGAATGTCTCGTTCCATGTGTGGAAAATGGGTCATAAAGAAGATGTTGATGATTGGCTAAAAGGAGAGATTGCATTTGGGTGTGCCAAAGACCATAGTGTGAAGGAAGCAGCTGAATTTGCAGGTGTATGGAAGCGTATGGTCATACCAGCAGTGGCTAAAATCCCAGTCTACAGGATATTCTCCTCAGAACTGTGCCAGGGAAAGCATCCATCAAAACTGGCCCAACTGCACGATTCTTTGATGGAAGAGTGGCTGAACATTGATGTGGCCTACATCCAGAAACTTCACTCCACTGCATGCCAAATCCAATCACAGCTGTTATTCGTGGTTTTGGCATTATCACATGCTATTAGGTACATTTCGGTCACAGGTGACTAATGTTTTTTTCCAGTTATTTCCTTTAAGGGGAGCGGTTATTGTTGATTGCCACTCCCCGTCCTGCTCCCCATCACTCTCATATGCACACTGCCACCCTGGCAAAACTCCCTGGGACATCTTTGTCACCTTAGTTACATTCTCTAACTGCCACTTTTACTGACTCTAACAACCAGCAAATTAATTACCTACATAACAGAGTCATGTGGCCACTACAGCTATTTAAATGAATGGCTAATGACTTTCATTAGGACCAATTGGCATGCAATATAAACAACACATGATGAACGAAATGATCAAATAAGGTAGCCTTGCTCAAGCAATTGGATCACTTCTTCCCCATAATCTGGACCAAGGTAGCATACCTACCGTATCGTGAAACAATATCGTATTGTGAATACACATACATGCATTGTTACACCCCTACACTGATGCGATTCAAATGCTGCCAGTAGGTTCAAACTCAGGCATGAGAAAGATCAAAGTGTTTTCAGAAGTACAGGCAAGAACCTCTTAGCCGTTCTTGAGCACGTCGACAGTTCTTTGTGATTAAAACGCTGTCTGTAGTTAATAGCCAGCTCCTCTTATCCTCTTGTGAACAACTAATGACTTGGCCGATTTCAGGAAGCACAATGATCTGTACACGTTGTCGAGTTCAGGAATTGCACACATAAGCCAATGCCATAACCTCTACTGGCTTAAAGTAATGGCGAGTTGAACTCATATCTCAGGCAGCCCGAATATCATATATAAGCTGTAATTCTGGCACAAAGTCGATCTATGCTATCATTCAAGATGACAGAGGGCGTCCTGCGTGCTGTATTCCTGTCCTGCTAAGGTGGGGTACAAAATGTTCCATCGCTTTAACAAATTCACAACCCCTTGAGATGTCTCATTGGTAAGTGAAAGCAATTGCTTAACACTCAGTCTTAATTTTGTCTGGCTTGCTGATTCAATATATTCCCCTGCAGTTTGCAGCCTGGATCAGCCCCATTGCTAACATCTCAACCACGTGCTATGCAATCTCCTTTTGCCAATCGGTACAGATTCATCCAGGCTGAACGAAGGCAGCTAGATAACTTTGTAGATAGAAGAGTTATACAAAACTTATAAAACTGTAACCCTCTAGTTCTTCCAAATGTCATGGAAAATAATGTAAAATATTATCATAGTAATAGTGCATTAAACCTTGAATATACCCAAACATCATAAGTGGACCTCAGAGTCAAAGATATAAGAACATGTGGGTCTTCCACATGTTCTTATATCTTTGACTCTGAGGTCCACTTATGATGTTTGGGTGGATTTATGCATCAAAAAGAACCATTACATATAATCTTAGAAGACCGTTCCAAGCTTATTTTACCCTTCTGCTTTCTATAACTGTGTTTTTGAGACTGATTTATGCAAATGACCTTGGTTCTGATTGGCTACCCTATATTGTGCCTTATTCAAAGCAGTCCAGACAACAACAACACTTATAACTTTACAGTGAATGGGTGGAGCTAAACTGATGTAGGCTACATGTGTTCACTGAGCCCCCAACCCTTGGCCACACGTGCTGCCACTGGCGTCCAGCCTTGCTGCACGGGTGTTGCCACCAAGCCTCCTTATGCTGGCTGCATAATTGAGCATCCCTGCTTGGAATTCGGCCTCCAGCCTAGTTGTGGACACTGGCAACGGTCTTAGCTGATGAGCCTCATCATGTCGCCTCTACCACTGTCCTTGCTGACCTGTGTTTGCTGCACTGCTCCTCTCTCGGCCGGGCTCGGTTCTTTCCACCAGTTTGCTGCTGAGTTCATATTCCCTGCAGTCTGCTAGGGGGTGATCCCATTTCTGGCACCATTGTGATGACTTGGCGAACACTGAAACGTGACAATAGTGACATCTTTTGAAAGAGTGCTGGCAACAGGGAAGACACACCGCTCAGCACTACTGAAGAACTGAAACAGCAGGTGGGGCATCGATAGCCATACAACTCTCCCTGTTGGTAGGTGCCAGCACTGCACCACTACCTCACTAACAGGCCCTCAGCCCAGTACAGAATCTTTACGCTTGTAGTGTATTTAAATATTCTAAGTCTCACTTACTGTTGCCTTTTCTACTACCGTGGTGCTCTGTCCTCGCTGCTCCGGCACTTCCCATGTGTCCATGGCTGAGCGAGCTGGTATCAGGGTGATACTATATAAAAATTTGCTTGTATTTGTAACATCATACAAAACGGTTCATTCAAATTGAGCTGTTCCATACGCACTCTAAAGAAACACAGTGTTAGTGTTAAAGTTAGTGTTCAGGCTGCCTTAAACTTTTCAGTCAGTTGAATTTCAAATCCTAACAGAACAAGAATCTGTGATTTATGGGAAGGGTGTTGTGATGATGTAAGCCACTTGACACATCACAGAGAAACTAGCAATTATGTATACTTACCTGTAACTGCTCAACTTTGTGTAAGACAATGGTCAAAAGGGAACTGAAGGGTTCACCTTAGTTTTACCTTTTTAGGTGAACCCAACCTCTGTAGAAGAGGAGGGGAGAATAGAGCAGGTAGGACTGAACAGACTATGGTTGTGAACTCCAGGATCCCCTCGGGCCGCTAATGGTTTAGCCCGGGGGAGGGGTAACCCGTTTAAATGTGGTGTTACTGGGGGTACTGGGGGGTTCATGTGGAGACAGACAGTGTACCAAACAGAGATCCATATGACTTTGCAGTCATCGATCCTAGCACGTCTAGTTAGTAGAGATTATCATTGTCGTTTTATTTCTTTTTGTCCGAGTGCGCGCGTGTATTTATGTAAATATGGAAATATTGTCTTCGTCGGTGTGTGAATAAAGGTGAAGGGGAAAAACTACTCTTGTACCAACCGCATTTTTCCAGGCCTCAAGACTATTCGCCCGACATTACCCATAAAGGGCGGCCCCTACTACGACGTATTGTCAGGTCGAGGGGCGCNCAGCATGTACTCACTCAGAGCAGATCCCCAAACCCTTATCCACAGCCGTACTGACCTGCAGTTCTGCAGCAACTGCCAAGTGACACCTTAGCAACCACCTGGGACTTCACAGCAACAGCCTAACAACAAGCTTAAGCTGTGCAATTACTCTGCATTTCAATTACTCGGCTGAGCGAGCTGGTAGCAGGATGATACTATATAAAAATTTGCTTGTATTTGTAACATCATACAAAATGGTTCATTCAAATTGAGCTGTTCCATACGCACTCTAAAAAAACACAGTGTTAGTGTTAAAGTTAGTGTTCAGACTGCCTTGAACTTGAATTTCAAATCCTAACAGAACAAGAATCTGTGATTTATGGGAAGGGTGTGTTTTAAAACGGTATTAATGATTACATACAACAACAAACAGTTTTATTTCACTACTGCTACTGCTACTACTACTACTATTAATAATAATAATAAGAAGAAGAAAAAGAATTATAATAGGATGAAGGATATTCAGTCTTCAATAATATGGACCTGGCCTATTTAGAGAGACGTGGGCCTGCAGTATGAATGCTTGGTACAGCATGGCTGCTCTCATTTACCAACTTTAGGCCTGAGGCCTTCAATGAGCCTAAAATAGTGTTTGTCCTGTGAACTTTCATGGTACACAGAATATCAAAGTAAACCCATATCTGAGTGTAATGTGCCAGTGGTATCAGCTGGAGTCAGTGTGCTTTTCTAATGTCTGACCATCCAGCAGATGTGGTCCTGAACTGAAAGAGAGATAGAGAAAGAGAGAGAGAGAGAGAGAGAGAGAGAGAGAGAGAGAAATTCCTCCATCTCCTGTTTCCAGATGGAAATAAATCTTAACATGTTTGATAAATATATAGTACATTCTTGACTGTAAACAACACTTGGTGCTTGTAGTCAGGCACGTGCACAGATAGCCTCTTAAGCCCTTAACCCATTGCCCTCTAACAGTACAAGCAGCCTCTTGTTTGTGTGTATAATAACTTTATATATTTATATTGCCTTCACCGTTCTTCAATATCAGTTTCAGCAAACATGAGGCTGAGCTCTACCTCAGGAATGCAGCATGGGTTGTACAAGATTTATCACCGTTGGGTGCCCCTTCTGGTGTCCTGTCACGTACCACCACAGTGTTGCAAAGTCTGCTGCTAAATACTGAATACTGAAACTGAATCTTAAAGAAAGTGTCAAATGCCATAAAGCAGGGTAAATGTAAATGACTCGCTACACCATGTGTTTATTGTTGTAATAAACAAGGATTTATATAAGACTACAGGAACTCTTAAATGGAGTAATTAAGTATAACCTAAGTCTGCATAGCTGTTAAATGGTGTAGTGAGTAATGGCTGTAAAGACTGGGGTTCGAATCCCACTGGTTTTGCATATTTGAGTCCTATTGCCTATTTACTCATATTTTACTCTATTATGGTAATCAGTAATGTAATGTAATCAGGAGCATTCCTCTCTGTGTATCTGGGTGTCTTTAGCGTTTCTGTGCAAGACTACAGGTAATAGCAGAAAAAGAGAATTATGTGAAGGATGTAGTACTGTAAGAACTGGTACCTGTATATCACTCTCTGTAGATAATGTACAGCATTGTGACTGAACAAACGTCTCTTAGGACATCCACAAGGACTTGATGCATAGCGAGGGTGGTTAGAATGGTCAAGCATGACATCAGCCAACTCTCTATCCACACCTTGTGCAGAATGACTGACTGTTGCTTTCACAGATCAGAAGTCACTCTATTACTTTGATTTTACCTTAATTCAATTACTTTTACTTTTCTCATGTACTATTGATTCTTTGGCATTACTAATTAGTTATATCCTCATTTTAATCATTTTTTATCTTCTTTCTTCACCTTTTTTTTTGTCCTTTTTAAACACTTAAAGAAAATCTGTTTTTAGCCTGGAGAATTCTTTGAATAGGGCTTAAACAGCTTTTTTGGACTCTTAAACTTGTTTGAAAATACTGAAAAGAAACTAAATTACTGCACTTTGGAAAATGTTTTATCTGAAACATGATTAACTTAACAAGAGACAGGTAATCAAATTAAAACATGCTGTTCTTTCTTCGTCTGCTTGAACATGCTTCCTGTTCAGTGTCCCTGATTGACTGCTTAAAGGCCAGGAGCACCACACAATGTTCCAAGCAGTACCTGAGTCCTGCAGGTGCTGTAAACCTTAATCAGTTAAGTTTACTCAAATCATACGAGGTAATTTGTTGTCTCAGTTGAATGAAGTTTTAAAAACTCTTTCTTACTGAAATTATACATACAGTTAAATGCACTCAAAACATTTTAAGTTTTACAAAGTATAAATACACATCACACAAACTGTACTGTTGCATAAACTACAGCTTTTAAATAACTTCAGTATTGTTTCTTTCATTTTCACAACAGTGATATAATTGTATTGTTCTGAAATGTACAGGAAAACTCTTCTAACATCTGCTCTCACACTGGTGTTACAGTATGTAGTTCTGAATTGGCAGTAATTGTTGTCTTACTACAACCAAACTGACCATTCAGCAGTCACTAAATACGTTCATGGTTAAGACACCCAGAACATGTAAAGTGCATCCAAAGTTGCACGAAACCCAGATATAACATGTGACTGTGTTGTTTATTTGAAAGTAACAGCTGAAGGACAAATAAGAGCTAATAAATAGAAATAAACTAACTTTTTCTTTTTTTTTTCAACCAGATGGTACAAACAGCTTACCTGGATTAAGTGATAGCAACTAACTGCAAGAAAATAAGTAAATATTACTTGATCGATTCAAGTACAAATAACATCAGGGCTTTTAGTGTGGTTCTCCAGCTCATTCCCGAGAGATGAGAAGCCCCAGTTTTTGTGTAGTCATCAATGTTTGCCGATTACTTTATGCACTCCAGTGCTCTATAGCTGAGTCCAGAAACCCTGAAAGTCACTACTTTGTCCGACCGATCTTCTACCTCTTTTCTGTGACCCGGAAACCCATTACATGACAGTGCAGATACATCCAGAAAGGACAGACGGGCCTGAAGCAATCCAGCTATACTACAAATTCTATGATTTGTTTGTGTATACATAGTATCTGTAATCCCCACTTGATGTAGGAAACAGACCCAAATCTGACTTGTTGAATCCCATATTTCCATGCTGTCTAGACAGCCCCACAAAAAACTGACTGGGTTGTTTTAATCTCACCGGACAAAACAATTAGTCAGCTGTGACTGAAACGTACCTAGTAGGGTGTAATACCTCCACGAGCACAAATAACAGCTGTGATTCGATTTGGCATGGACTGGACAAGTTTCTGGATATAGACCACATCAATGTTCAGCCAAAGAATTCAGTGTTGCATCAAAGAATGGCGCAGTTGGGCCAGATTTGGTGGATGCACATTCCCTGGCACAGTTCTGAGGAGAATTTCCTGTAGATTTTAGCCACTGCTGGTAGACCCGTATGACCGTACGCATCCAAACACCTGCTACATTCAGCTACTTCCTTCACACTATGTTCCTTTGGAACGCCCAAATGCAGTCACTCCTTTTAGCCAATCATTAACATCTGCTTTGAAGCCATTTACCACACATGGAACGTGACATTCACTACGCTGTACCACCTCTTCCCAATCTATGAATCCCGTCACTCATGCAGGTATTTTGTGCAACACCATCTGCAGGTGCCTGAAGTTGTTACCAGCTTCTTCTTCCTCTTGGTACACATTTTTTGTCCACTAACTAGCCACACAGTTTCTGAGATGGCGACTCTGTTCCAACTCCAAAAATGTTCAGTCTGTTCAGGAATGGTGTGCTTGTATACAGCTTTTTGATCGAATGCATGGTTTCCGTGTAGCATTAAGAATGAATGGGATGGAAAACTGCACGCCCATCTACTGAACTTCTGCTTGACCAACAGACACCATTTCGGTACAGACCCCCAAGCACAAATTCAATGTAGGTTCCCCCCATAGAGACCAATCCATTTTCGGGCCCACCCAAGTCCCATTGTCTCCGTGGTCAGCACCAAGATGGACGGTTTGTTGGCACGTGTCACACGTCCAGAAGGCCTGGTATCCCTCCACCTCCACCCCTATCGTAAAACCTGCAGGAACTGTGTGAGAATATTCAAGCTGCATGAGATGGATTATCGCAGGACACCAGTACGAAGCTCTACAACTCCATGCTGAGACGTCTGGTGTTTTACATTAGACAGCAATGTTAAACGTTAAACATGGCGGCTCAACCCCATACTGAGAAACACTACTACTGTATGTGTAGCTCAATAAATATTACCCATATCAGTCTAATTTAACAGTCC
The DNA here is from genome assembly GCA_034552555.1 of Semaprochilodus insignis. Lineage (NCBI taxonomy): Eukaryota > Metazoa > Chordata > Actinopteri > Characiformes > Prochilodontidae > Semaprochilodus > Semaprochilodus insignis. Next base: position 29,285,350 of record CM067486.1, on the reverse strand, counting down.
TTACAAATAGCAATCTGACTCTTTCTGGGTGCAATTATTCTTTTGACGATGAGTGTAATTAGTAATGCTTATTACTGTCTTGAGTACCACTGATAGATTGTAAAGTGTTACTGTTTCTTTAAATGACTTCATCAAACTTATCCCAGACTGTCTTATGCACTTGTTGAATCATGCTTTAGAGAACAGGCCTGTACTGAGGAAAGATAACTACACCTGCTTGTATAGACTTTTAAAAGCCTTTTACATCATGTTTAATGTCTCCTACATCTGGTACTTTGGCGGGGGGGTTATCATTTTAGGTCATCATGTAGTTCGAGCTGCATGTATACTGCATGAATCCAGTAGTATAATAGAATAATAGACTGTGCTGGGACTGTGTAATTGGATAATGGTTATCGTAGATCAGCGTCAGACATGAGCTCTGTTTCTGCCCATCCTCTCTAACCACGTAAACGGTGGCCTAATCGAATCCTCCGCCAGGATCTGTTTACTTTACTCACTGATGATATCAGAGCTGGGCAGGCAGAGGTGGACTTAAAATGGGTGTGTGTTTACATGTAGGTATACATAAGGCTGTTTGTTTCATTGTGGGGAAATTCTCGTAATTCATATATATATATATAATTTAAAATAGAATTTAAAAGCACAATTTCTGCCTTTTACATTGTGTATATATTTTGTGATGAATTGACCATGAAAATGGACCAAAATAACTTTTAAATAAATATTATTTTTTCAAAAACTTAGACAAATATTACAAAAAAAACCAAAAAAACAATAGGCCTAATACTAAATTATCTTGAAAATGTTGTTGCTACCAGTGTGCTGGATTGAAATTACTTAGTAAACCAATGTACAAATTATTAACATAAAGAAACAAATAAAGGAAAAGTGATTTTCAATGCAAAACAAGCAATGAAAAGTGGCACACTCTAGTGAGATGCCCTAAAAACACTGAGCAAAAAGCCAATGGGCTGCTAGCTTTGCTGTCACTGACGCAACTCCATCTACACCTCTACCACAAGATCTGCAGGAACTATGGGAGAATATTCAAGCTGCATGGGATGGATTATCACAGGACACCATTAGGAACCTCTACAACTCCATGCCGAGACGTCTGACATTGCATTAGCAAACATGGCGGCCCGACACCATACTGAGAGACACTACTTCTGTGTGTGTAGCTCAATAAATATTGCCCATATCAGTCTGAAGTTATCATCATGTATTGTTCCTGGTAACCTTTATCTTCCTTCCCAATAGCACTGCAATCCCACACTTCCTTCTGGGTACAGTCATTCTTTTTAGGATGAGTGAAAATTATTCAGCCAAATTTGAGTGAATAGCAGAATGTTTGACATTTGAATAAGAATTTCTTAGTATTTGGTTTGTCTCTGTTTGCACAAGCCTCTGACATCGAATCCACCCGAAAACACAAGCCTTATTGGAAGGAATGAAACTAAAAAAATCTGACTTTTTTTTTTTTTTTTTTACAAATTTGCTTACATTTGAATTGAACCATATGAGTACTGCAAATTGTCCTAATTTTATTTAACTTTTCTTTGTTTTTATCTTTCTGTTGTTCATTTCCAGATTTTCAATGCGGTCTCAGACTTTTAGGCCCAACTGCATGGGTGCTCACACTTCAGATCCTCAGTTACTCTTAATAACTGCATAACTGTTGTGTTAGTTTCATGGCAGTTATTGAATATACCATAGTAGTCACTGCATAAAATGTTCAAGTAAGATGAATAACTGTATAACAAGCCTAAGATTCACAGGGAAAAGGATATTTTACCCTTCTCCAGTTATCATTCAGAGCTACAAAGTTTGTTCCAACAGTGATGATACTTGTGTCTCCAGTATATTAACTTAACTCATTATGGAGCTTCTGTTGTTCCGTTTTGCAGGTATTTGTACATTTTAAAAGCTTTCAATAGACAAATGGAAAACAGCAAAAAATAGTTCCAGCAGTGACAATATATTTATTTGTTTACAAGTGTGTCTCTGTGTGTGTGTGTGTGTGTGTGTGTGTGTGTGTGTGTGTGTCAAAACACTCCTGCCAATCCATCAGTCATGCTAATGCAGTTTATGGGGCCTGGGGGGCTCTGACACACTGACAATGTGGGGGAAGCAGGCCTGGCTTAAATCAATTAGCTAAGAGGACAGGTCCAGCCTGAATCACAGGCAGCTACAGAGCCTGCTCAAACCAGCCGGGAGGAGAGAGAGATGCTGTGTGGAGTGCTTAGTCAGGACTAGAGCTAGAGTTATGAGCAAAGAGCTGACAGGCAGAGAGAGAGAGAGAGAAGGAGAGAGAGACAGAGGGACAGAGGGAAAGAGAAAGATAAGGGAGGTAGACAGGGAAGAAAGAGTGAGAGAGAGAAAGTAGTGAGAGATGTAGAGAAAGAGAGTTAGGGAGAAAGAGAAGGGGGAGACAAAGCGAGAGAGAAAGACAAAAGAAAAGAGAGAGACAGACAAAAGAGAAAAAGGATATGTGAAGTGAAGAAGCTGAAAAAGAAAGAGAGAGACAGAGAAAGAAGGGAGTAAAAGGAGGAAAAAGAACAATAGAACTGAAGAAACAGAGTGGACAGAAAGAGAACGAAAACAATGGAAAGGAAAAGATTGCAGAATAGAAAGAGGGAGGAAAAAGAAAGTGAGAAATAGAGACAGAGCAAGAGAGAGAGCAAGAGAGAGATAGAGAGCGAGAGATAGAGAGAGAGAGAGAGAGAGAGAGGGGGAGCGAGAGGGAATGAGATAGAGAGAGCATGAGAGAGAGCGAAGTGAGAGAGAAAGTGAGATAGAGAGCGAGAGTGAGAGCTAGAGGGAGCGAGATAGAGAGCAAGAGAGGATGAGAGAGAGAGAAGCTCCTGATCACTCTCTGTGTAAAACCTGTCTGGTTGCCAGTCAGTGTAGTATTAAGATCAGCTGCAGTGTGGTTTGGTGATTTGCTGATGCTGAAGAACAAAAGGCTGAGCATTAAAAGCTGCAGCCGCTCTGCTGAGAGTTTTTCTGGCTTCACTCTTGAAGACGTATTATCAGTATGAGAGTGAGTCGTATCGCTTTCTGTTTATAGACTATGAAATCAGCTCATTCCTCCAGTGACTGCAATCATTCCAACTACTGTACCCTGGATGACAATAGCTACGTGAGATTAGCTTCCCTAATGATTAAAAGGCATGGAAGGCTTGTTCTATTATAGTCTTCACCACAAAAAAAGGTCCCTGCTGATGACTTACAGGTTAAATTATGGTTTAATTATGTTTTGGTGATTTTCTGATTACAGATAATTTAACACATCCTCTACAGAGACTTGATCTTAAAGCTGCTCTGTATAAGATGCTTCTTTAAATTGAAACTAGTAGTATTTTACTGAGTCGGGACAAAAACACGTTACTGTAAAGTGGATAGGACTAGTTTTACATGGGAAGGTAGGTATTGTAATTATTGCCAGTGCTCCTCAGTGATTTTAGTGACAAGGAGGCAGGATGCAAGTGCAAGTTTGACTGATTTAATAAGAACCAAAACAAACCAGAAAGAAAAGCAGTCCACAAAAGTAACAAAATATGAAAGAACATGAGAAACAAGGAATACCGGAAACATACAGAGTAACAGCAAAACAAAAAACGACTGAGAAATAAGACACCAAGCAAACACAAAGTGACTAACAGGGAGTCTAAATAGGCAAGGACTAACAAGGAACACCTGGGAAGGGGCGGAGCCACAAACTAGGGACTGGTAAGGGGCATGACAAGAGGGTGGAGCAAGGGCACAGGACAACAAAAAGCACATGGACGTAACAGAAGAGAAACAGAGAAGAAACAGAAAAAAACAGAGACAAACAGAGGCAAGACAAGACAGGATATGACAGATGTCAGTGTAAGTAAAGATTGCAGCATCGTTTACCCACTGTAAGATGAGCCACAAATTACTTTAGGTTATATTAATCCAGTGTGAATCGACATGTGTGTAAATATTCATTCATATCCTATGGAAAAGGAGTTTTTCATGGTGTTTCTCAAGTATGGAGATGCTCAAGGAGACACTCTCATCGTGCATAGCACAGGTACCGCGGGTCATTCAAGCCTGTGAAAAAACTCAGGTGTTGTATGATGTACAAAACAGTCAAATCCAGAACAAGCCAAAGACCTCCTCAGAGGCCCAGTTAACACCCTGCCATCATCTCCAAAAAACATGTGTGCCCAATACTTCTGCTAGTCATTGTGTAGCGTAGCCTATAGCCTACATACATGTTATGAACATGTAGCCTGCTAACTACAGTGTCATTATTAATATAAGTGGATTGTAAGATGGTCATCATCCTCTACTGTATCAGTGGTTACAGAATACTGTCGGCTGGATAGTTTTGGTTGGTAGACTGGTTTGGTTGATGGGCACACATGTTTTTTGGAGGTGACGGCAGGGCGTTAATTGAGTAGCCACTCCTGTCTCAAATTCAGCCGTTAATGGTGAATATTTTTGCCCGTTCAAATCAGTCATGAACTTTACATATGTCCTGTAGTAGAACTACATTACCCCACCTCCTCGTGTACAACTAATCCAGTCCGAATAGGTCTTAAGTCAGCTATATAGCCTGTAGAGCCTGAAAGTATAATGTGATAGAGATATCGGATTGGATTTTGCAGGAGTTTTGTGGAGCACCTCATATATCTTTGCTTCACACATACAGAGTCAAAAAGACTCAATGTTTAGGTCTCAAATGCAAAATCAATATTATACTGATGAAGATATGATTAACAGCATAATTCATTTATATAGCCAGAAGACACGTCCTTCACCAATTTTTGAGTTTTCTTTAAACTTGCTTGCAGTCATTCATCTGCTCGGGGAAGGGGCCCGAAACACAGCCCACATTATAGGAGGCTCTTCTGTACAATTGTACGATTGCAATTACACATTTCTACCACAGAGGTCTCCAAATCCACAAAACATACATAGTGTATTTTCAAAATTGGCATATTTACAAAAAGTTTAGTCCATAATTTCTGTTTTACGAATAACTGAATATCAACAGATGGGCAACAGCCTACACAATGCAACCATAAAGTAGGTGTTTCTGATAAACTGTCCACTCAATGCACATACAAAGTGTTTCTAATAATCTGGCAACTCAGTGACTATTAAATGTGTCTTGACCAAGAGAAAATATCTGGCTCCAAAGTACAAACCCATTGAATCTTGAAGTCATCATTCTTCACTTTTCCCTGTAGAGAACAGCGAGAGAACCAGTGGCACCATGTTTTATTCCCCTCACATCTTTTATAAATTACCCACAGTGCTTCACCAGACACCTGTGAGGCTGCTGCTCTTACCAGGAGGGCAATAATGCCCAGGTGAAGGATCCTCCTTATACAGAAAGAGCAAAAAAGTTTCTGCTGCTTTTTTACTGCCTCGAAGGGATTCATTTCTCTTCAGGTCTACCTGCGAATGAAAGTAAAAACAACAGCAACAAACGTGGGCTGACGTGATCTGCAAACCACAAAGAAACAAGCTCAGTAGAGTTTGTATTTTAACACTGTATGTATTACAGTATTACTCTTGTTTGATTGTTACGTTTTGGATGGAAACAAAAGCGATATGCTCACTGAAAGAAAGCTGGCCAATCAGGAAAGTTTTTTCCTTGTGATATGTAAGTTGACATAGCTAAACAAGCTCTCCTATTGGTTATGACTTGAAGAGCTGAAGAGAAGTCCTAATGTCCCATCAGTGTATTATGTAAGTGACAGAAGAATCAACCAATTGCAATATTGGGGTCCATTTTGTGGGAGAAATAAGCTCATTCTAGCCTTCTGGAAGTTCACTAACTGATTGTGGCCAGCAGCCTAAACATTGGGTTGAAACGGAAGCAGCAGCAGCAGCAGCTCTATGCCATGGCTCATTACTGAGTCACTGAAACTGGTACAAGGTAAACTATATGCTATTATATCTGTCATAGGCACATGTAATGTTTTTCAGAAGCTTCAGATGTTTCTCAAAGTAAAAGTCAAAGTGAACTTTATTGCCATTCAGACTTTACAACAGGAGTGCATAGCTGAACGAGACTGCGTTTCTCCAAACTCTGATGTGCAAGTATAAACATAGTGCAAACACATGAGACATACTAGTAACATAACAGTGCGGACGAGAAATAAGTATAAATATAGAGGGGGGGAAATATATACAGAAATATTGCACTTTGTATAGAAAAATATTGCTATGTTCCCAAGTGATAATATTATTGCACACTGTAACATATAATGTAAACATAACACTGTAGCTGTAAACTGAACACTGGAAAGTGATAAAGTGCTTGATTATAATAAACATTATATTATTATATATTATATATTATATATTAATAATACTGTGTACAGCTCTGATATGCATGGGTTGAGTAGTTTGTGGGCCTATGGAGGATCACATGAGTACTGAGTATTTTGACATTGTATTGTTCATTATGTGTGTGTGTGTTCAAGAGTTCAACAGTCCTGATAGGTCTGCATGTCAAAACTGTATGTATTTTTATATGTCTATGTATTTTTAATCTAGAATTGCCTTTTTCAAATTTGCCATCCCACTTTAAATAGTGCAGCAGTTACATTCTGGTGCCAAACTATTTTCCCCTCCACCTTAAACACCACAGCACTTAAATGTGCCAGAATGTAAGTGCTGCACTGTTTAAGATAGAACAGAAACTTCAGCTTCCCTCACAGAAAGTCTTTATGTGAATCACTGTTAGCTGAGCTCTAAACAATAACTAGAATCCTCTAAACATGCTAACAGAACATAGCATTGTGGTTAAGGTGGTCCAGTTTAAGACTTAACAGTCATGGAATTCTAGGGAAATAAACTTGCTATGGACGCTTTACATTATATGGACTTCTTCAAACATTAAACTAAAGGTTCTTCATACATAAAAATGGGTTCCATTCTGGATCACACACCTAATATTCAACCGTTTGGTGCAAACTGTCTGACCCAAACAGTTTGTTTCCAGCACAAACCATCACAACCTCTGTGGACGTGTCTTTTGTGAAGACAATGGCAACACTCAGTGGTCTACTGAGTGCTCTTGTTGACGTTAACGATGCATCCTAGTGCAAGTGTAGAACTGGTTCAAATGCAGTCTGGTTCTCTGAATAGCAGTAAGTTTTTATGAAACTTGAACGGAACCAGTTCAAGAACTAGGGTCTTTTGGTCAAAAAGGGGTAGGAAATGTTCCTTAGGGAACCAAAGGTGGTGGAGTAACACTTTACTTGAACCCTGCAATATAAAATTGACATAACTATCCCACAAACATGTCATGGAAGATGACAGTGTCAGTATAACTGGGTTACTATTATTGGCAGTGGTCATAGCATAGGCCATAATGTTTGATGTCATGAAATTGCATGTGACTGTAAATTGTAATAACATCAGACATGATGTCATCTGTCCTGACAATGGCTAGAAATGGTAAGATGGCACTGTTATGGCAACTTGTGACTTCATACAACCCCTTCTACAACAAGTTTATAGCATGGTTATGTCAATGTTATGTCACAGGGTTCAGGTAAAGTGTTACTGGTGTTATATCAATGGCATTATTCATGTGTCACCTTTAATTTTAAACATGTGGTATGTTTTTCAAATATTTTCATAGGACCATATGGCACTTAGCAGACAGCATTTTCCACCTCTACCTCAAGCCGCAAAGGGGAGCACAGAGTGGAGAGGTTGGGCTGGGGAGGCTAAGGGTGCAGCACTCAGCCATCTGGAGTCCTGAGAGTGCTCTGACACTTCCAATTTATCTTCACCTGTGGGAGCGTGAGGCAAGCCTACATGAACCTCGCAGGACAGAAAACCATACTGCTCTGCCACTGACAAAACTGACAGGGCAAACTTTGAGAGTGTTAAACCTGAGAGTGAAGCTGCAGTGTCTCTTATAGGTTTGGATGAAGGTTAAATATCAGGTGCAAGTAAAAGGCCACTGTGAAAGTTAGATTCATGGGGCAAATGAACTTGAACGAGTCTGCATTCTGCATTCTGTATAGTTAATATAGTTAATAGTATATTGCCAAATGTATTTGCGCGCATATGAACTTGAGTGACATCCCATTCTTAATCTGTAGGGTTTAATATGATGTCAGCCCACCTATTGCAGCTATAACAGCTGCAACTCTTCTTGGAAGGCATTCCACAAGGTTTAGGAGTGTGGTTATGGGAATTTTTGATCATTCTTCCAGAAGCGCATTTGTGAGGTCAGACTGATGTTGGATGAGAAGGCCTGGCTCACAGACTCCGCCCTAATTCATCCCAAAGGTGTTCTATCTCTTTGCATTGCGTTTGGTGATGTAAGGCTTGGATGCAACTACTCGCCATGGAAACCCACTCCAGCACTGACAGTTGACTATGGAATATTTAGTAGCGAGGAGATTTCACGACTGGACTTGTTGCACAGGTGGCATCCTATCACGGTACCACGCTGGAATTCACTGAGCTCCTGAGAGCGACCCATTCTTTCACTGATGTGTGTAGAAGCAGTCTGCATGCCTAGGTGCTTGGTTTTATACACCTGTGGCTATGGAAGTGATTGGAACACTTGAATTCAATTATTGGGATGGGTGAGTGAATACTTTTTGGCAATATAGCGTATATCCCAAAAAACTTCTACTACTTTCTTCTACTTAACTTCCCTGTAGAGTAACTTCTTAGTAGAGGAAGTCCATTAAAAAGATCACTACAGTGATCAACTCTGGATCTAACAAATGCATGGAGTGTCTTTGCATCACTTTGTTATGGAAAAGGCCAAACTTAGGCAACATTTCTCATATGATTAAAAGCTACTTTAGCAAAACTACTGACTGACTAAATATCATGAAAAATGATATTTCTTCTTGACATTATCTAGAGGTAACATGTAATAGAAAACCAAAGACCCTGAAATTGAACCCTGTGGGACTCCAAAAGAAATGTTACAAGTTCAAAGGGATTTCAACTTGAAAATGCTCAAGAAGTATGAATAAAATTTGACTGCACTACATGGAACTAATCAACAAGTTATGACATACACTGTACCATCCATCAGTTTAAAAGTTTTAGGCCCTTTACCCATGATGGAACAGGGTTTGTGGTGTGTTATCTCATTGGTTTTCATTCTGTGCTTGCCATTCCTTTAAGTAACACAGACAAATGGGTCTCTCCTTGCTCCAGGTGGTTGGACAGCTTCCAGATAAGCAAAGTAAGTAGGCAGGTAATTCACCTAAAGATTGGCAGCCTGAAAGAGCTTGGGACTCTGATAAGGATCAAACTCAATTTGACTCAAGACACAAACCTCTCTCGATCAAAATCTCTCTCCGTGCCAAACCTGCACCGATTTTATTGCCATTGCCTAATGAGATCGATAAATTCTGTATCTTTATCAGGAATGACAGCATTTCACAGCTCGCACTACTGCTTTTGGTGTGATTTATGCTTGTGGGCTAGACTTAGAAGAGCCAAAATTCAATAAGAATGTACTTTTTCAATAATGCTGAGAGCAAAGGATAATACTGGTTTGGCAAATGAGTCGTTTAACCTTTTGAACACTCCACAGGTGTGATCTATGAGGATGTGATAGAAAAATCAATGGCTAAATTTTGTCCATTGTGTTATTGAATTGTAGCGAGTCTTCTGCTTTATCAAGATTGGAATTATTATCCTGCAATGGCTGGTGGGCCATTCACTTGTATGCGTAACTCAGTGGCTGTGGTATTGCTATATAGCAAATAAAAGTATTGTCTCTGTGGTAACAAAACCTCCAAAATAGCAAAATTATAAGAGAGAGAAAATACATATGTAACAAAACATTTATATAAATTTAGTGCGGGCAACATAAGCCGACTTTGAATGCACACCATGTCAGGCTTGCTCCTCTCTGAAAATGAAAAATGAGGTAAAAAAAGGTGAAAATGAAAATGAAAGTGAAAAATTGGGTGACTATTTTAATGAGGATGTAAAAAACATGTGTCCTCTACATTCCTATTCTAAAACTACTGCTGTAATGTTTACCCACATTGACTTGAATGCAGATGAACGAAAAGGCTCCAGAAAAGTGATGTCAATCCAATAAGCTTTTAGTCAAATTTAGTGAATATCTCTATCTTTCATTTCTGTATGCACTCTGGGAAAACAATGCCAGATGTTTGTACTCAGCCCAACCTCAGTAAATGGGAAATAAATAAAGTGGCTCAGCCACACAAAACACCTATTAACACGGGGTGTTGGTGCTTGCGCACAGGTTGGGGAAAGGGGAGGGGCTAAGTGCTGAATTCCACATATGGTCAAGAAAGAGAGATGGCCGAGAAACAGCCAAAGAAGAAAAGAACTTAACAACAAAGACTAAGAAAGAAGTTCTTAGATCAGGCAAGCGTGAAGAGCCGTGTTAATATCAGTAAGGTGTTTCAATGTTGCAATGGTGGAAAAACCTCAAAGAGTTGACGAGCCCTCCTAAGCTGCCTTCCTATTCAGGAGCTTCTTGTTTGAACGTTCCCATTACACCTTACAGGGCACTGCAGTTACATTCTGCAGCTGCACCATGAAACGGCAGCACCATTTAAGGTGGAACAGGAATGCTCAGACAAGAAGCCTGAGGTGCCTGCATGGAACAAGAATCTGAGGTGCCGGACTTCAACTGCTGAGCCATTTATGGTGGAACAAGAATGCTTGGAAAATCTAGAATAACTGGGATCATTCTGATATTATCTGAACATTTCTGTAGATTTTCAGTAATATTTTACAGCCCATTCATTACAATGAGAAGTTGTGTTCTGACCATGCAGAGGCAAGGCCCCATTCTGCCAGCTTTAACATTCAGCACCATCATAACTGACCTTGTAAAAGTGTACCCGCTGCATTTATTGCTACAGCACCAAATTGTCCCCAACTTGGCCAGGGCGAATCAGCCTTATGAATCCGAATGACAAATCAAACTTGTTTTACTGTATGTATTAGAAATTTTAATGGGCTATTGTTAAGGCTCAAGGGTTTGAGTGCGTAGTGTTCACACAGTCCGTAATCTTTTTATTTTTTTTTTATCCCTCAGTGGACTCTGCAATAAAATACCCCATAAAACCACTGTGCTCAGCTGAAAGGTTTTCATTATCGTTTAGAGATGAGGATGCCTTATTATCATAAAAGTTCATTTAACTGAAAATAAAGAATGAACTTGGCAAATGTATCCCCCTCTATGGTCAATGCACAGTAACTATAAAAAACACAACAGCTATGGACTTGACCCAGACAAAGACTTGCATATGGCCAATAAGACGTCCTTCATGTAAAAAATAAAAAGGTCATAGCAATTGCTTTGGTGCTGGCTTCATTTTGGCTCTGACCTTTGCTCTTATCTCCTCGCCTTGATTAATGAATGATTGATTTACGACTCCCTGATTCTCAGGGATATTGATCCAAACCTTTGACCTGGCTCTACCCTCACATTTAGGCCCTGCCATGACAGGTCGTTTTCACACGAGGCATTGGCGGCTATTGATTGCTTTAGCCAAGTTCACACTGTAAAGCACATAGAGGGCTGAGTGGACTGTAAGTTTCCCCATCTTAGTGCTGTCATCCAGCCAAAAACTAGCTTAAGCATGATCATAGGAGGAGGTCGATGCTAACATGCTAGGGCCACAGCAAACAAGCCAACTGAAATATAAACCACCCAACTATAAGAATAAAATGCAGTAATAATATGTAGTATTAATACTATATAATAAGCTCACTGGACAAAAAATTAGTCACCTGTGACTGAAACATACATAACAGCTTGTAATACAAATAACAGCTGCAACTGAGCTTGGCATGAACTGGACAAGTTTCTGGATGTAGGACATCAATATTCAGACACTCTTGCACAAATCATTGCGCAGTTGGGCCAGATTTGGTGGATGCCTACCCTGGCACAATTCCGAGGAGAATTTCCTGTAGACTGGGATTTTTGCCACTGCTGGTAGACCCGTATGACCACATTATGGCCTTTGGCACACCCAAATGCAGTCATTCATTTTAGCCAATCATTAACGTCTGCCTTGAAACCCATTTCTCACATATCAAACGAGACTGCACTGTACCACTCTTCTCAGTCATGAATCCCGTCACTCACACCCCGCAGGTATTTATAGCCTGATCATCCCCCAGCCTAAAGTTACTACCACTTTAAACACGCAAGGTGACACTTTTTGTTTTGTCAATGGAGCTTATAAACTATATCGTCGCTGTCCAATGAAAAACATGTATCTCAATTTTCGCTGATTTTTATTTTTATGCATCATTTGATCGCATGAGCTGACATTTACATTGTGTGAAAATTTCATGATGAATGGACCAACAGAAATGGCCCGAAATCACTTGGAAAAACGTCTGGTTCCATTGACTTACATTAGAATTAAATTAAGTTTTTGCCTTCTCCTGTAAAGCTGCCATGTTGGAGATACATGTTTTTCTTTGGACAGTGACAATATATAATATAGACAAAATACAATTAAAGACATAATACAAATAAATAAAGCTCAGAAATAATTTATATTTAAAGTAAACTGGCGTCTGAGTACATGCTCTAAACTGGATTTCATTGTAGGAGAGCAAGTACATCCAAGTGTTTTGCTGCGTTCACAATGTTTGCAGCAGAAGGACAATGGTAAACTGGATATTGCATTGTTTTCAATGAAACACCGCACAGGGAAAGTCTGCCACTGTAAACAGCAATATTCCACAGACCACAGAGGTAAGCAAACCGCACAACAGTTCATTTTTCCCCCATTGTTTGCTGTCAACCACAGTGGTGGAATAAACCAGATGCTGTTTTTTCCTGACTGTAATGTTGTTGAATTCCAGATGAACCCAACATTATACAACAAAAACCCTCCTGCCTTTAGTTCAACAGTCTACAATGATGAAGTTCTCCTTCATATACATATAGCATATATTTTTGTGGTAATGGTGTCATTACACCAGTGTTTGTGTGGCTTCATTTTGCAGTTGACCGCGTACCTCTATGAGGTGTGATATGATGGTTTTTTTTTTAATATACAAAACACATTTTATCGTGTCAGAATGCTGCCGCCTCCTCATTGCTCACTAGCAGCTCAACCAAGAGGTGGAACCTGTCACACCAAGAGAATCAACATTCTCCTAGATAATCTGATAACAGAGTTACATGGTAAAGTACTATATTTTAATCCATTATATTTTATACAGATATCTGGAGCGACTTCCATTTAGATTTCTAATGGCCACTAGGGGTTCTGCAGAAGAGGCTACATGGTATAAGAGCATTGCATTACCGGGAGGTTCTTTAAACATTTAAAAGGTTCTTTACACTAACACATCTCCTGTACAAGAATATAAGAATAAGTAACACATTCAAATGCAAAAGAATATAACGGCTCATATATGCTCTCTAGGTATGAGCGAAGGTTTTGGGTTGCTAGGTGCTCTTATGCTTTGTATATATAACTTTCAAGGCATTAGCACTGGACCTTGTTCAGGCAGCGTCTGAGCTCAAGGCGAGTTATAGACTCCAACCTTCTTGTACTAGCTAGGAAACATTGTCAGATGGAACACTAAGCACGGTTCTAAGTCGCTCTGGATAAGAGCGTCTGCTAAAAGCCTTAAATGTAAATTTAAATGTAAATATGCATTAAATAGAAAGCAAAATATCATATAATTCCCACATGCCTGCAAAAAACCCCGCTATATCCACTCACACATAGTCACACATTGACTCCTCATCTTGAGCACTGACAGACTGACTGGAACGTGCTGTGACAGGCTGTCAGTTAACTGGTGCGGGTGAAAAAGACCACAGGCAGATGACAAACGGAATCAATTTTACAAGTCTGTTAATGTAAGAGACAGCTTTCAGTGAATCATCTGTGTCATATAATACAGTAACACACACACACACACACACACACACACTCACACTCACACTGATATACGGACAGGAACATGAGAGGATCATGTTCCATCTCTCTCTGAAAGCAGTGGCAGGGTAGCTAAATGTTTCCACTCTGTTTGGCAGGCTATGGGTGTATCATTGTGAGATAAATAGTGTCCTGGCATATTTGCCTGTGCCCAGCTAGAGCCAGATCCTGGAATAATCTGCCTACTCATGAGGAGGGCCAGATGGGATTTAAGGAGGAGACCCTCTGTTATGGGTGGAGACAAATGAGCTTTGTGGGTTTAATATCAGGTACACTAACTGTCTAAGGCTGCTGTTATTTGTAATCACTACTCAATTCAGTAATAACTTTAAACCATACAGACAGAAACACTGCAGACTAGACCCTAAAATGTCAGGGTGATGGTTTTTTTCAATATTTCAAGTTTTTAGGAACATCAAAAAGTAGTATACTGTAATCTGTAGTAATTCTGGATGTTAATTTCTGGTTCCCAATGTTCTACAGATTTCTCTATTATTATATTGAACTTAATTATTATGTTCACTTCTAATGTTTATTCATTTTTTAAATGCCCTACTGCTTGGTTGGAATCTGTTATGTTGTAGACGAATATCATTATGCAATTTAATTATTTTATATTATTTAACTGTATTATAACACAGTGACTCCAGACTTTTAAATCGTGAATTTGAATTGTGAGTGTTTGAAGGTTTAACTATAGTGTATGTAAAATGGAAATAACTATTTTGTCCAAATATTTCCTGAAATTCATGTTTGCAATGTGATTACAATTCAATACAATTCAATTCAATAAACAAAAAAATGATTGCTACCAAGAGAAGACTGGTATTATTCATGTTTGGATTCAGTTCAGCTCAATTAATTAATTCATTATCCAAACAGCTTTTTCTCCGGGGTCCTATCTCAGAGCTCAGTGGGCAAAAAGCAGGTCTTGTATCATTCACATGTGCATTCAGTCCACTCCAATCCAGTTTAGTTTAGTTTAGTTTAGTTTAGTCCAGTCCAGTCCAGTCCAGTCCAGTCCAGTCCAGTCCAGTCCAATCCAATCCAATCCAGTCCAGTCCAGTTCAGTTCAGTTCAGTTCAGTTCAGTTCAGTTCAATCCAATCCAATCCAATCCAGTCCAGTCCAGTCCAGTCCAGTCCAGTTCAATCCAGTCCAGTCCAATCCAGTCCAGTCCAGTTCAGTTCAGTTCAGTTCAGTTCAGTTCAGTTCAGTTCAGTCCAATCCAATCCAATCCAATCCAATCCAATCCAATCCAGTCCAGTCCAATCCAATCCAATCCAGTCCAGTCCAGTCCAGTCCAGTCCAGTCCAGTCCAGTCCAATTCAGCTCAAGGTCTGTAGCTTCCCTTTACTGGTGTTCAGTTAAAGACTGTAGCCTAACTGCTCTTGTGCAGATTTGGCCTTCATCAGTAGTCATTTTGTTGACATATTGTGTGCTTCAGCACCGGTGCTCTGGTTGATGTGTGGGTATGGTAGCAGTGAGTAATCGAGCTCCACGGGGAGGGTGATTTTAAACCTGAGCACCAGAGCTGACAGTCAATCCCAGATAATGGCTCCCCATGGAATGTTTCAGAACGTTACTTCTTCTTTCTCATCTGAATGATTTTAAGAAACGTGTAAAAAAATTCATTCAAAAACAAGTAATGATTCCCTTATCCAGAATAACATTAGTCACAGAGACGCATGAGAGACGAACTGTTTCTCTGAGTTCAGAATCATATTCTTTATACTATGATTATGTATGAATGACTAACTCCTACTGTCCTCAAATTATACAGGCTGTTTGACGTCATAAATTACACTCACAATGCCACTCACTCGCTGATTCTCTCTCTCTCTCTTTGACATGTATAAGCCTGCAGGCCTGACTATAAGTTCAGTGAGCATCTGAGCATCCCTCTCTTCTCCAGTCGCTCTGCAGATGCTGGGAGAGGAATCAATAGTTCAGTATTCCTGCTGCCGCTCCGCCATAGGAGCCAAGCACTTGAAGTAATGAACTGCCCGTTTGATATATCTCCCCTCGAGCGGGGGCACAGGAATACAGCTCTGCTACAGCAGCAATTCTTTGATTAGTCATTTCTCTTCTATCACACCCTGTACCCCACCCCCACCCGCCCCCTAAGACCACCACTAGCACACAGATGGATCAGGTGTCTATCCATGTTATACAGTTCCAGTACACTTCCAGCAGAACTCATTAATACATACACTACATTATGTTTAATGGAGTTACACAGTGTGTGTGTCTGAGAATTTGGAATTACTTGCCATATTAATAATATATTTCTATTTTTTATATACTGTAATAACTTTATATACATTGTGAGTTTAGGATTCAAAGTTAAAAGAAAGTTAAATTACAGATACAGCATTTGCCAAATAGTGTTTTAACTGGCTTATTCAATATTTCAAGAATTAAGTTAATAAGTTAATAATAATAAATACATCAATAACAGATTTATTTATCTATTTACATTATTTTGTTAATTATGTTATCTACTTTGATATTCAATGTTAAATGACTTTTGAAATTATGTGCATTCTTGATGTTCTATTATAACTTCACTCTCAGTTAACACCTTTCTCTGTTCAGCATTGAGGATGCATCTACCATTGTCATGTCCACATACAATATATTAGTTAAAACTAAACTAGAGCTTCCAAAACTTTCCAAAAGTTGAAAATTTCTAAAAATAAATGAATAAATAATGTATAAAATGTATAAATATATCACATATAAAAAATCTAATGTATAAAGAAATCGGCAACTGTGCAAATCCTGGTAGGCCAAAATATATAATAAATAAATAAATAAATAAATAAACTGCCCCATCAGATAAACAGTATTGGTGTTGGTTCTAGAAAATGTTACCAGGGCTGGCAGGGAGTTTTGGCAGGGTGACGGTGTTTCGCCGATTCACTCTCGTTTTAAAGACAAAGCAGGACACAAGAGATGTACATCCAGGGAGAACGTGTGAGCGGGGGTCGGAGTGGGGGAGGTGTTCCGCTGATAGCTCTCTCATCCTTAAGGTGCAAACATTCAACTCACAGCAAAGTTAAGTACAATGATTTGGCAGAAACTTTGTGATGGCATCTGGGCTGGCCAATCAGATATCAGAGAGGATTGTCCCGGCCGCTGTCCATGCTCTAAGCTTTCATCTTTAATAGAGAGGAGAAAATCAGAGGAAAATCAGAGCTCCCTCCTCCCACAGCTCAACACTATGGGTCTGAAAGGATGCGTAGCTGTGAAGAAGCCTTTGCTGATGTTTTGCCCACGATCTGAACTGAACTATGCTTGTTCCTAATCAAAGATAGGCAAATTGGAATGACATTAAATTTGCTACCAACATTAGCTTGTGATCCACACATTATCCCAACAGTGTTCAAAAGCATACTCAATGAACATCATTTTAAAAATAAAATGCATTCTAAATGCTCTATTTTCTTATTAGATTGAAAAAAAAACTTATTGTTCATGTGAAGTTTGTAAAGGCAGAGCCAGCATTTGCATGATTTGTGGGTAGTGCCAGGGGCATTGCATAGTCTGGCCTTCCAGAGACACAAACTATATAGTGTTAAGAGGTCACACATTTCACCCTGGCTCTTTAAACATCAGTGTAATCGTCCATAGTTTCATTCAGTAGAACATACACCAGAATTTCATATACCAGAAACAGAGGGAGAGAGGGAGAGGGAGAGGGAGAGAGAGAGAGAGAGAGAGAGAGGAAAAATTAAAGTCTGAGATCTGCAGCCTTAAAAAGAAGACGGTTCCCTTGTAAAGACATGCGTAAGTGACACTTTGCATGGTGAAATGGTTCTTCAGATTGATAAGGCATGTCCAAATGCTTCTGTTTTTCTATATATCGTCGCTGTCCAAAGAAAAACAAGTATCTCCAGAATGGCAGTTTTACAGGAGAGGGCAAAAACCTCATTTAGTTTTAGTGTAAGTCACTGGAAAACAGCAATTTTGGGACATTTTCATTCATTTTCACACAGTGTAAACAGCAGCTGCTGTGTTGAAATGATGCATAAAGGTAACTCAACAAAAATGGAGATACATGTTTTTCTTTGGACAGCGAACTTATGCATCACTTGAACACAGCAGCCACTGTTTACATTTCAAATTTCATGAGGAATGGATCAACAAAAATGGGCCAGAACTGCATGGAAAGAAGTCTGGTTCCATTGACGTGCATTAAAATTAAATTAGGTTTTTGTCCTCTTGTTGGCCATTTTGGAGATATTTGTTTTTCTTTGGACAGTGACGATAAGCTTCCATTTTTGAAAATGGACCTTTTTAGCTTAAAAAAGGGGTTTGCTGTCATCACAATGTCAAGCGTGTACCAATAGAGGAATCTGTTTGGCGCTAAATAGAGCAAACAAGCCGAAATAAAGACATGGCTTTCTTCATACAGGCGTGTTCTGTCTTGTTAGCATACATGTTAGTCTATGTGACTGTAGTCTGGGCTGTTACATCATGAAAAATACATTTATGTATGTGATGATTGAGCAGGCTTGGAAGATGGATACATGTGCAAAGTTAGTTTATGGAAGTCCACACTGACATTACTGAGAAATAAAGAGCAGGCTGAGACTGTGAGAGCTGGAGGGTCCAGGATCAAACAAAAACACAGGGAAACAAAACCGAGAACACAGATAAGATAGCCTTTTATTATCCCACATGGGGAAATTTGCAAAGAGGACACCAAACAGGAACCAATAAAGAAACTCTACAAAATAACATGAAATAACACATGAAACTCTCATAATCACAACACCAGACCAAGCCTGGGAGCGAACAGAGGGGTATATATACAATATGGCAGATAAGGAACACCTGGGAACAGGAGGAGCCAGAAACTGGGAACAGGTGAGGGGCGTGGCATGGGGCAGAGACAAAGAGGAGCTGGAAACCAAAATAAACAAAAGCCCATGGAAAATTAAAGGAGCAGGAGGAAAATGTAAACAAAGACAGAAACAGGACGGGAGGGAAACAGGGCAAGGCGTGACCATTTCTGTATTCATTAAACTACACTCATTTTGACAAGGGCATATCACAGTACTTATAGATGTTATATGAGCCAGCAGTCTGTGTAATAAATCCAGTCAAGCGATTAATTACATTTCACAGACTCATTTCTCTCTCTCTTCGTGTCTACATGTATTCCGTTTGGCTGTGATAGTGTAAAACTGAGTGGATTAGTGTCACTATCTGTCACTGCTGAAAGGATGAGGAGACATTTTCACATGGTACACTGCATGCTGTAAGTTTGGCAGGACAGGATGTAATACACGGTACATGCACTGAAGAAATGAAAAGGCTGGTTCTACTTCGTTTCATTTCAGTTCATCACTACAGTTTGAAATGACTACATATAAACGTGCCTGTATTCTACAGCATATGTCCACTTGTAACCTTTGTGTGGTTTTAGACATCAATCAGCCATGACATTAAAGCTACTTACATTCAGTGTCCAATTAACAGCTCCACTTACCACACAGGTGCACTTTGTAGTTCCACAGTTACAGACTGTAGTCCACCTGCATCTTTGTATACTTTGTTACCCTGTTCTTCAATGTTGTTACACTCTGGAATAGGCCACAGTTTATGAACCCTAATGACAGTTCTTGCCCCGCCTTACCAGTTCAAATGAGTTAGTTAAGGCCCAACTACTTAATTAAGAGACTTTACAACCAGAAGGGTGTCCAAATGTTTGCTCATGCCACAATTACTATGTCATTTGTCAATTTGATTCCATTTTTGTGAACTTAATTTCATCATTTAGATTCATCCAATACAAGGTAACAATAAAAACAAAATAAATAAAGTATAAAGTATACGCTCATGATTAAAAGATAGTTGCACAAATAGTTGCACCCTCAAGGAATCAATGGACAGGAATGAAACTTGGTGGGTAGGTTTGACATTGTGAGACATGCAAATACCATACCTGACTGACACAACAGCCACAAATGTGGACATTCAGTGAGCAGTGATGCCCTCCATGAGTCATCCTGTTAAGTGCTTAATTCATAAAATAATAATTAAAGACTGGTTTTTATAAGCTGACTGGACATAAAATTAGTCTCCTGTGACTGAAATGCACCTGCTAATGTGTAATACCACCACGAGCACAAATAACAGCTGTTATTCGATTTGACATGGACTGGACAGGTTTCTGGATGTAGGCCACATCAGTGTTCAGCCAAGATAGCATCAAAGAATTGCGCAGTTGGGCCAGATTTGATAGATGCCCTCCCTGCCACAGTTCTGAGGAGAATTTTGCTGTAGGCTGGGATTTTTGCCACTGCTGGTAGACCCGTATGAACGTACGCTTCCATACACCTGCAAATTCAGCTACTTCCTTCACACTATGGTGTTTGGCATGCCCAAATGCAGTCACTCCTTTTAGCCAATCATTAACATCTACTTAGGACCCATTTCCCACAGATGGAACGAGACATTCAACTGCACTGTATCACCTCTTCTCAGTGTATGAATCCCATCACTCACCCTGAAGGTATTTATAGCCCCATCATCCTCTTGCAGCGCCATCTGCAGGAGCCTGAGGTTACTACCACCTTAAACAATCAAGGTGACTCATTTTTTACCAGCAATGTATCCTGTATTGTCACCCCTCCAGTGGACTGTAAATGTCCTCCAGTGGACTGTAAATGCCCTCCAGTGGACTGTAAATGTCCTCCAGTGGACTGTAAATGCCCTCCAGTGGACTGTAAATGCCAGTATGTGTTTTTATTTGATTTCAAATAAAAACACCAGGAAATAATGAAAAAATGAACAGCAGCAAAATGAGTTAAACAGTATTGTAGCATCACATAGAAGAAGAATATCATGAAGTCACGATCCTGCTCATAGAAACAACCCTGTTGTGCTCCACACTCCCAGCTCTACATGGCCAAGCCTCCCATGCATCCATGGCTGAATGAGCCAGTAGCGTGATGCCACATTGCTCCCCGTTTGCCCCAACAAAATCTGTCCTCTGGCTGAAAATCCCTTAGGTTTGCAGTTCGTTTAAAAATTATTAAACTTATTACAATAGGCATCATGTGTCATAAAGCCTATTTTAGCTACCTTTGATGCCAAAATTGGCCAATGTAAAATGTACAGTGAAAGATTCTTATTGGAATAAGCATTTATTAACTTTTATGCTGGGTCAGTTGTCATGACAAGCTTATGTAAGTGTCCTTAAGTAGCCTTATAAGTGTAGCCTTATGAACAGCCCATCATGGAGCAAATCAGCATAAAAGTACAAGATGTTACAATACAAATGTTTACAAGATTTAATTCTCTCATTGCATGTCCGCCATTACCTGTCCACGCCTCCCCAGCGTAATGACCATACAAGCTGTGGTGTTGGGGCGCTATAGCATGTCAGTGTCAGAGGCAGACCCTAATCAAGTAACCAGTCCCTGGTGGGCCCATACCAGGGAACATTTTCTGGTGGTCAGGGAATTTTTACAATCTCACAGCAGGTTAAATTAGAGCTGTACAGCACCACTACTGAAGCATACTAGCAAGAGTGTTGGGCATGTCATTTGTTGTCACTTCAGACAAAACAATACCAAGATTACAAACACACATTAACAAGAACACATGTTAATATGAACCCTACAACCAGTGCAGCACTTCCCTATAAAGCACACATCTGCTCAAATAAGCATTTACCCCAGGGGAAGGTGACCGAGATTAAAAAGAGATCACTGAAATTGTACATAATACAGACGGATAAAAGCATGAAAAAGGAAAACGCCAAACTGTCAAGCACCTGAAGCTAAAGCATACTGCCACAGCAGGTGGGGAAAGCTTTTGATTTCATTTATATCTTGTCTCTGATAATTTTATGCATGGAAATAAACTCACCAATCACTACTGCAGTCTAAAAAATGAAATATTGGATCTACTTAAAAATGTCAACCTATCCTACACAACTGTGTTAAGTAGCTTTTATGACACTTGACTGAGTAAAACATACTTAACAAATTCAAGTAAATCACACTAAAGTGATTTGAGAAAGTGCTGGTGGAAAGGTTACTTTCATTGATTACCCAAAAATTTAATGTAATTTTTTTTATTTAATTAAAATGTTAGGACGAAGACGGTGAGTAATAAAAATGAAACAATATGAAAATAGATGATCCTGAGAGCCAATAGGAAAGATGGGTTTTACTCCACAAGATTACATTGACCAAACACTTTTGAAGTAATACTGACAACTTCATTTCATTGAAACAACACAACTGACTCAGTTCCACTGACTTACATAAATGTATTAAGTAAAGTCAACAAAAAAAAAAACAGATTAAAACCAATAACAGAGTGATTCTCTCTCTTTGCGGGCCTAATATTTTAGGTATATTTTTATTATTATTATTATTATATTATTGCTATCATGCCCTCATTTGCACTATGTTAGTTTTACCTGACCTGCTGCTGTTACTACACTTCCACAGTATTTCATGCTCTCTAGATGATCCACTCCTGCCACTGTGGCTCCTAGTAATAATACTTTATTAATATTATATTTTATTGCTAGTCTTATTATTATTTTATCTCTTAATATGTTCATTAGCGCAATATCCACCAAGGCTCCTCTCTAAGGCTGCACATGTCTAATACATTACATACTTCATATATGTATATGCACTCTTTTTTAACCTGTGGTTAATAGCTCTTCTGTAACCACCGCTCTATTTATTCTGATTAATGTATGTATGTATTTTTCTCTTCTCTTCTCTTCTCTTCTCTTCTCTTCTCTTCTCTTCTCTTCTCTTCTCTTCTCTATCTTTATTGGGTTTAGAAAGCGGCATCCTCTAGTCTGCCGAAGTATCAGGTTTTACAGATCACCCAGACACCTCATTTGAAAGTCCAGAGCAGGGGTGTCCAATCTTATCCGCAAAGGGCCGGTGTGGCTACAGGTTTACATTCCAAATCAGCAGGAGCTCACCTGATTCAGACAACAGATCATGTGATCTCCTGCTTGGTTGGGATGAAAACCTGCGGTCCTTTGGGGATCAGATCGGACACCCCAGATGTAGAGCTTCAAAATAAATGTAGATTCACAGGAACGCTAGCTCACTGCTGAAAAAAATAGCTTGACCAAAATAATAGCATATACTAGAAGGACTGCTCAGCACTGATTGAAAGAGAAGATCATGACACCACAACACAGTGACAAATGTCTCCTAAGTGCTTGTGGGGGCCTCCTGGGCACAATCCCATAAAACCCCTACAGTGATACGGGGCTTGATTGGAGGTAAAGTACTGGAGCTGTTAATAGAAAGGTACCTTATGTTACAGTAATTGCAGTCATCAAATGGAAATGATGTGACAGAGCTGACCACATGCCCTACTTCAATTCTACAGCATCTTCTAGTTTATCCCTCATGAATCAGTTGCAAAAT
Source organism: Semaprochilodus insignis (assembly GCA_034552555.1). Lineage (NCBI taxonomy): Eukaryota > Metazoa > Chordata > Actinopteri > Characiformes > Prochilodontidae > Semaprochilodus > Semaprochilodus insignis. The sequence continues at coordinate 29,261,983 of CM067486.1, read as the reverse complement.
CGTCTACTAGCTTCAAGATGTCATGTTCTCTGGCGCTCTACAATGTATTACTTTGATTTGACCTGATAGGGAAATAGAAAGTGGTGTCCTCTATGTTTGATCTGTAGACTCACCTTCACTCACCTTCTATCTTTCGGGTTGGGTAAAGTACTTGGACATATCACAGAAATAAAACCAGAAGATCTACATTATTGGTTGACTCCATTTTATCATTTTGTGTGTACTAGTCAAAAACAGTTCATCTTAGAGCATCTTAGAGTTCATCTAAGGGCCCCAAATTCTCACCAAAAAAGCTTTGGAGCAGGCCTAGTGGCAGGATTAATTAGACAAAGATAAATATAAACAAATAAATAAATTAAAATAATACAAAAAAAATCCATTGGCAGATGGCTGCACAAAGCAGGATTGCATGCATGCAGACCGTTACGACAACTGCCCTTAACACCACGTCAAAGTCGCCAAAGACTGCAATGGTGCCATACCAGACTGTCACGGAGTGACTCAGAATGGGCGTGACTTTGAGTCGTGCTTTTGTCTTGGTGGAGACAACCAGCAAATCTGTGTGTGGAGGCACCGCGGTCAGCGCCAAGATGAACGGTTTGTTATCATGCGTTACATGTCCAAAAGGCCTGGTGTCCCTACTGCAAAATCTGCAGGCACTGTATGAGGATATTCAAGCTGCATGGGATGGATTATCACATGACACCATTAGGAAGCTCTACAACTCCATATCGAGACGTCTGGCATGTTGCATTAGCAAACATTGTGGCCTGGCGCCATACTGATAGACACTACTTCTGTATGTGTAGCTCAATAAGTATTGATCATATCAGTCTAAATTTATCATTTATTGTTCCTGGTAACCTTTATCTTCCTTCCCAATAGCACTGCAATCCCACACTTCTTTTTGGTGCAACTATTCGTTTAACGATGAGTGTATAACAGATATCTAGGATTTGGGTCCCTTAATGATCGGTGGGTTGTTGTAACTGCAAAAAAAAAAAGAAAATGAATCAAACGGAAACTGCTACATCTGATATCAGTAACCATGAAGGAACAATATTATGAAATCCAAAATCCAGTCCTGATTCCTGATGTTCGAAACATGACTTATGTTAAGTAGACTCATGTTCTTATATCTAACAAGCTATAAATGTCTGACACAATCCAGAAGATCTTGGACAGACTCTAATGCAGTCACTGGTTTATCTCCCAGATCTTTCCACCACAGGATCTGATTACCTTTGCTTAATATTCCGTGCAGGCTTGTATCTGATCAGCACTCTCTGGTGTGGTTCAGAGGAGTCTCGGTTCCTTACTTCCTTGAAATCATTCCAAATGAATGTTCACATCTTTCTTTCTCTTGTCACTAAATAAAGCTAAGTGCTTAGATCCTGACCTGCAATAGAACCTCTTCTTTAAAGGTGTGGTTAAGTGCTAAATCTGTCTCTGTGAGATTACAGCTGACCCAGAGCAGTCTGGACATGAGCTGTGTAAATCTCCTTGCTCCAGAGAACACCCGTATCCATCACAGGCTGGACCTTGGGAGTGTCCTCAGTGTAACCCGGAGCCGGGTGAATTATCATGCTCATCGGGGGGACAGAGGGAGCGTAATGCAGAGCAGAGAAGCGCAGCGGGAGCCGGCGAGAGGAGATAATTAGCTGTGATTATATGAGCAGAGGTGCTGAGAGTTTCGCTGGGTTGCTGTGGAGAAGAGAAACAGCGAGGGGGAGGAAGTGTGTTAAAGCGTGTCATGGTTTGAGGGGAATTTGATACAGAGGTGAGCTGGAGAATACTAAACTGAGGAAATACAGAATACATCACAGGGAGGGAATAGAAAGAAAGAAAGAAAGAAAGAAAGAAAGAAAGAAAGAAAGACAGAAAGAAAGAAAGAAAGAAAGAAAGAAAGAAAAAAAGAAACATGAAAGAAAGATGCTGACCGAACTACTGCAAGGCTGGATGAATAGATAGATAGAATGAAAGAAAGAAACAAAGGAACAAAGAAACAAAAAAAGAAAGAAATGAAAGAATGAAAAAAGAAAGAAAGATGCTGACNCAAAGAAACAAAAAAAGACAGAAATGAAAGAATGAAAAAAGAAAGAAAGATGCTGACCAAACTACGGCAAGGTTGGATAGATAGATAGATAGATAGATAGACCTAGAGAGAGAGAGAGAGAGAGAGAGAGAGGGAGAGAAGAGACAGAGAAAGAGAGGGAGTATATATATAAAGGGGGAGATAGTATAGAGAAAGAGTACATCAAGTGAGAGAGAGAGGGAGTGAGAGAGAGTGTAGAGAGAAAGAGTGAGAGGGAGAGAGAGAGAAAGTAAGAGATAGGTGGCTGACTCAGAGAGAGAAAACAGGATGTATGTTGTGACTATTGGTCACTCAGAATACACTGACCCCTCCATGACCCTTCTATCACACGTAACCACTAATGAGTCTGAAGACACACAGAGTTTATCACTTTAACAGTGTTGATGTTGACTGCACAGCAGAGTCCACCTACAGCGTCCGTCTGTGTCCAGCTGGATTTATAAGAACACTGAAACTGTTAAACCACACTAAAGCTGCTCGTCCAGCACTGAGGAGTCTGCTGTGTCCACTTACTGACCATTTCAGATGAAACGACAGTCATTCAGAGTTTAATGTTCTACAGGAAGTTAGAGTCAGACATGCTCACAGTGGTGGTGATAGGAACCAGACATCTAAAGCACAGAACGCCTTTAATAGCACTGCACAGAGGATTATCAGTAATATGGCATTGCCTGATGTATGAGGCATCATCACCACTTTTAACATTACATGCAAGCACTCAGTAAACAAAATGGATCTACAGTATAAAAACTACACATACACTCATCATCAAAATATAGTCGCACCAGTAGTTTCACACAGAAGGAATCCTGCACAGGACGGGACTTATCACTGTACCTCACTGACAGAACAACCGTGATTGCAGACATCCAGCAAGCAGTGATGTCCTCCATGAGTCATCCTGTTAGTGCCAGCACCATTGGCAGACGGCTGCACGATGCAGGGCTACATGCACACAGATCGTTATGACGTCTGTTATTAACATCATGTCAACTTCGCTAAAGACTGCAATGGTGTCGTGGAGTGACTCAGGTTTGTTGACACGCGTCACACATCCAGAAGGCCTGGTGTCACTCCACCTCCACCCTTACCGCAAAATCTGCAGGAACTGAAAATAATTTTGAAGCTGCATGGGATGGATTATCGCAGGACACCATTAGGAACTTCTACAACTCCATGCCAAGACATCTGGCATGTTGCACTGGCAAACATGGCAGCCCGACGCCATACTGAGACACTACTTCTGTGTGTGTAGCTCAATAAATATTGTCCATATCAGTCTAAATGTATCATAATACAACTAACTAACTAACTAACTAACTAAATAAATAAATAAATAAATAAACAAATAAACAAATATAACATGGAAGAAACTCTCATCCATCATGAGAGGCAGTCTGGATTATCAAATAGTGTACAACATCATGTAAACCCCAGAAACACAGTGCAGCTTCGGTGTACTCCTCAGCACTACACATATAGAGGATGATAAGACTGCTCTATTAGGAATGAAGACCGTCAGATGTTAACAAAGCAATCTCAGCCTCTGGATTCATTAGAACTGAAGTACGGAGACACGAGCACCTTGTCTGAGGAAGAACAGAACGAGCACCTTGTCTGAGGAAGAACAGAAAAGCAGAACATGAGTAAATCTAATCCTCACACGGGCGTAAAGAGGCTGCGGTCTCGGCCGGGCTGTGAGGGAGTGTTAAGGTGGCTTTAGGGGAGGGGGAGCTGAAACAACAGCAGAAGCACCAGCAGCGGCGAGGCGCGCGTGCACCGGGTCCCACCAGCCACACACAGCTGCTGCTCCACCGCACATACTTTCCCCCGGACACACACACACACACACAGACACACTGCGCTTTTACGCGCGGCTCGCCACGGCACAGCGCAGCGCTCAGCGTGATGGGAGGGACAGCGCGAGCATGAGACGGACTCTGGCCACCCTCGTGTACGCCTTCAGCCTGATTCAGAGTGAGTAAAGTCAGTTCGCTGCTCGTCTTCACGCGCTCCTCTACGTTCAGGAGCTCAAAGTTTGTAGCCGGCTTGAATGAACGCGAGCGAGAGGATCAGGTCGATGCGCGTGCACATTAAAACCGCTGCTTTTGGTTGATTATGTTTGCACTGAACTATTTAAGATCATAAAGTAGAGTTACATTTGCAAACAGTGTCATGTATTTGTAGAGTAGGTCTTGGTGGTGCTGGATTAGGTGGAATGTACATGTTTGTGTTTCCTGAGTTGTTGATCTCATGGCTTGAGTAAACTGGCCATATAGATACTGTGTGTGTATCTCTCTCTCTCTCTCTCTCTCTCTCTCTCTCTCTCTGTATGTGTGTTTGTGAAAACATATAATTGTTGATTATGTTTATCTTAATAATAAAAGTGAGAACATCAAACTATACAATGGCACTCATGGAATTATACAGTCCACCTTAAAAAAACCCTCCAAAATGGAACTTTACAGGAGGACAGCTTTCTTAACCAGACTATAACAAGACGGTTTTCTGTATTTCTAAGCAGTTTTGGACCAATTCTATTGGTCTGTCCATCATGAATATTCACTAAACTGAAAGAGTAACTAGAGCTTTTAAACTGGGAAAAAAGAGATGAAAGGTTTTTTTGTACAACTAAATATATATTTGTGGTGATGATATGGCAGAAATATAATATTGTGATTCATCATGAGTATATGTGGTATATCAGGATATGGATTGTTTCAGACATCTCATCAGTTGGAACTGTTGAGCATTAGCCTGTAGAGTCTTTAACCAAAGAATATCATATATAACCAACACCCTCTCCGTGGGCGTGGTTAACATGGCCTAGGATTGGCTGCTTTCAGATTTAGAGACTATGTAGATGAAATGTTTTGTAGGTGTGGTAAGTATACTGTGTGCAATCTTTGTAGAGTTTATAGAGGCCTTTTAACTTTTGCTGGGCCTAGTCTGGGCCTGTGAACTTCTTGGTACTCATTCAGACTAGTTGCCAGTTTATTACATACATCTACCTATATTCATGGATCATTTCATAGGAACCATCTACCATATGGATGCACTCTGTAGGTTTATAGTGGCAGGCTGTAGCCTGTTTGTGGTTGCACAGTTTATACCCACACTCTCCAATGTCCAGCAGTGGCAATGCATGGAGAATCATTCTCAGCACAACGGTGACATGGTGGTGGTATGGTAGATTTTGATGTTCTGGTAAAAATTAACCAGCAACAGCACAGCTGGTTTTGACACACTAATAGACCTGCACTAGGCTATACACTGTAGCTCATCTTTGGAGAATTCGTGTTGCTTATAATCTAGTCCTTCATCTAGATTAACTACTGCTGGATAGAGATAATTGGTTGATAGACTAACCCAGGAGTGATAGTGATATGTGTAAAAAGGTAAGCAATGTTGATAGTTGATTACTTTTATGGTCATTACACCTCGAGCCAAGTACACATTTACTGAGCAACATACAAAGAGCTGATGTAATTTGTAGTCCTGCCTTCACACTGTGTTTTGTCCACCTCTGGATAAGCAAAATGTTGTCTGACATGCATGTCCTGCTGCTTTGAAAATTAGGCCTTCTGCTAGGGTGAGTTGTTCAAAACCCACTGCATTATGAAGGACCACAGCCAAGTTACTGACAGAAGGAATTCACTTCAGCTTTGGGCTATGGATCAAGGTGCCTTTGTACAATGACAGGCTACAGGCAACTGCTTCCAAACCTGTGGCTGCTTCGGGAGAATATACACTCATCCTCAAAAGTATAGTTGCATCCAGAAGGAAGTGTTGGACAGCAATGCTATTGGGAAGGAAGATAAAGGTCACCAGGAACAATAAATGATGATAAATTTAGACTGATATGATCAATATTTATTGAGCTACACATACGGAAGTAGTGTCTCCCGGTATGGCGCTGGGCAACCTTTTTGCTAACACAACATGCCAGACCTCTCAGCACGGAGTTGTAAAGGTTCCTAATGGTGTCCTCACAATATTCTCACACAGTCCCTGTCGATTGTGTGGTAGGGGTGGAGGTGGTGTGACACCAGCCCTTCTGACATGTGACAACAAACCGTTCATCTTGGCGTTGACCATGGTGCCTCCACACCGTCTCGACAAAGACATAAGCGGGACTCGACACTGAAGATGACCCGCTGCCATTCTGAGTCACTCCATGGCAGTTTGGTCACAACACCATTGCAGTCTTTGGTGATGTTGACGTGGCCTTAAGTACAGGCGTCGTAACGGTCTGCGTGCATGTAGTCCTGTCTTGTGCAGCCTTCTGCCAATAGTGCTAACACTAACAGGATGACTCATAGAGGGCATCACTGCTCGCTGAATGTCCGCAATCATGGCTGTTGGGTCTCTCTGAGCATGTTGGACAATTCGTCAGTTATCTCTCTCCATGGTTTATGTAGGTCTCCCAGATCCTCCATGTCGCTGGTGCTTGCCTTCTTCTATCCTCTGCCGCCAACAGCATGCTATGGTAGCATCCTGCTTGAATTGCTTTCAATCTCTTCTCCGAGACATGCTTCACTTGCAAAGGATGCTGCCAACACAACAGCATAAGTCAGAATGTAAAGCAAGCGATAAAGCCTGTCCTTGCTTACGCCACATGCATGGACAAGCAAGAAACTTGAATCATTTGTGTGTCTCATGACGTCAAACCCACCCACCAAGTTTCATTCCTGTTGACTGATTCCTTCTGGGTGCAACTTTTATTTTTTCAATGACGAGTTTATAAGTACAGCCTGGTCCAAACTGACCATGTGTTCTTTTATTTCATTTGCAGTCAAAATTCAATCAGTCCATTGTTCTGAGAGCACCAGCAGCTTCCTTGCTTTATTTGCAAATGTTCTCAGTGAGGGCTTCTTGATAGCTACACAGCCATTCAGACCAATAGTGTTGAGGTGTCTTCTCACCGTGGAAGGATGGACAGAAACACCTGTGGATGTTTTGATGTAAAGCAAGAGTGGAGCCTTATTTTCTTCTCTCTCTCAAAGATGAAAGCCTGAAGTGCTGTTTATCTTGTGGTGACACCTTTGGTGGTCGAGCAGGATTTGGATGGTTGCTGGAAAGTTCATTTTCTCTAAAGAGTTTGTGAAACTCCTGTTCTTCTCCTCAGAAACATTGCCTGACAGATGAATAACTTGCTTCACAGCATGAAGGGCCTGGGTTCAATTCCCCTGGCTGGGCCGCCAGTGTTCTTTCTGTGTGGGGTTTGCATGTTCTCCTCATGCTTCCCCCCTACAGTCCAAAGACATGCAGTCAGCCTTAGTGTGTGTCTGCCCTTTGATGGACTTGTGGCCTGTCCAGGGTGTTTCCTGCCTTCCACCCGATGAGAGCTGGGATAGGTCTTTGACTTGTGCACAGTACTATGCATGCAAACGGACCCAATGCCAAGTCAATTAATCCTCTTCCATGAAAAAGCAACTATTTGTTCCTTTCTATTTGTTCTCGCTTCCTACTGTTTGTTTACTAAGGGCAGCTTAAATTAAAGCTTCTGTTAAAGATGGTAGCACACAGTAAGTTCTGATTCCACATGCTTTCCTCTACCAGTGATCTATGACCATCAATTGTGCACTGCTGCTCTCATCATGTTTCTGCACAGGGTTCTTACCATCTGTTAGAATCAAGGCGCTGCCACCTCAGTGTCTTGTTTATTAGTGTAGGCTTGCAGTTAATTTGTCTGTGTTCTGCATTTCTCTCACTCAGTGCGGTGGCAAATGTGTAGCCTGTGGCTCAGCTTCAGGAGTCACTAATTAAAGAAATGTTAAACAGCAGCCCTGCACGTTTGTAACAATTATTTACAATTAACTACCCAAGATCCAAATGATACATCCGCCTTAGCAATCGATCCTCAGAGAGAAGTGCAGCATAGGCCCAAACTTCAGCTGGGTTTGGAGCGCAACCATAAAAACAAGGGTTCATTGGATATAGACACCATGGGATAACTACTTTTGGTTGCCTAAAGAATTTTTCAATAGATGGTCCACTATAGTGGTGTCAAGGCTGTTGCCAGAAGGTCATTTAGCAGGGTCAATGACCCACCCACCAGTCATCATGCTCCACTAAACCCACTTCCATCGATTAAAGTGAAAGTAAACTTTATGTGCATTGGTGCCTGCTTTGCATGGTTGCTTTAAAAGGCAACATCAATTGCCATACAAGAGTTTACTTGCATCTCTTGGTTCCCTAATAGGGATATGTTTCATGAATTGGTAGACATTTGGTGATTTGGTGGAAATGTGGCTCTCCTGCTGATTTGTTTCTGAAGGTATGGCTTCTTCTGACAGATTTAGTGTACATTTTCTGCCTTTGGCAAGTGAATACTCATGGGTGAGAGTGGTCCGCCATCCAAACAATACTGGACACTTATAAAGAAAGGACCATTGATGAAGGGCTAAAGAACAGCAAACACTAATTGTCGACCTGTGTATCAACAGATGAGCTACAGTGGAGCTATGAAGCTATGAAGTCAGCCTGTAAAAAACCTTTACTGTAAAAAATGCACAGATTTTACACATTAAAAAGTAAAATATATATATATATATATATATATATATATATATATATATATATAAAATGTAAAACACATATTATTCATCTGTTTACTTAAAATTACAATGAATAACAGTCGACATTTCAAATTATCTAGGTTACTTACGTTTTAAAGTTTAAAATTGGAGGTCTGTGGAAGCGTACGGTCATGTGGGTCTACCAGCAGGGGCTAAAATCCCAGTCTACAGGAAACTCTCCTCAGAATTCTGCCAGGAAAGGCATCCACCAAATCTGGCCCAACTGCACAATTCTTTAATGCAAGAGTGTCTGAACACTGATATGGCCAATGACAAATCGAATCACAGCTGTTATTGGTGCTCATGGAGGTATTACATGCTATTAGGTACGTTTTGGTTACAGGTGAATATTTTTTGTCATTTAAACAATAAACATGCATAAATATGCAAACATAAACACACACCCACAGACATACACAAAGCATATAACATCTCAAATATGAAGAGATAATATAAAAAAGATGAGTTTTTACTTTTTTAAAACAAGTACTTTAAAAAAAAGAGAGAACTCCGATCTCAGAGAGGAAATATATAATAATATTATATCTAATATTTAAATAACACAGACTATACTTACACTAAAACATCATAACATTCCTTGCTTATGTTCTCTGTAGTGCTGCTGGCCATTTTAAGTTTGCTAGCTGATTGTGGATTCAGGAACAGATCCCGCTGTAAGGTAGAGAGGCTGCAGAGTCAGCAACAAGTCTCTTAGCAGGGTAATAAAACATGCTTCATGCGGCTGGCAGAGGAAGTACGGAAGAGATTAGGTTAACCAAATGCAATCCAACATAGACCTGCAAGTTTGGAAGTTGTACTTGGAATGGAGGAATATTACAGTTCACAATGACCACAAGAATTTATGTTTTACTGTCCAACTGCCAACTGCCTTTAATTTCAGCAGATAATCACTTGTTTCATAATAAACGACTGAGGAGGCTTATTCCAGCGGACAGTGACATCATCGCATACCCTCAATACTATTTTTTATGTACAGTTATATTGTATTGTGATGAATGGACCAACAGAAATAGGCAAATAGTGCTTGGAAAAAAGTCTGGCTTCACTGACTTACATTAAAACTAAATTAGATTTGTGCCCTCTCCTATAAAGTTGCCATTTTGGACATACATGTTTCTCTTTGGACAGAGATGATATGCTGTCACCAGTGTAGAACAGTATGGCGTTAAACACAGCTAAGTGTGAATGACTAAAATGTAAATCAGTACAAAGTAGAATTTGATTCCTCATAAATATGGTTGCGTGTAAGTAATTAGTGTTTGCGCAATACGCAGCACTTTTGTTATCCAACGGTATTTAGATCTTCTTCTTCTTCTTCTTCTTTATGGTATCCATTTTTTGTCCTGTGTTTTTTGAGATATCAGCACCATTCCAGCACCATTTGTCCAATCAGGAATGGTATGCTTGCATACAGCTTTTTGGTCTGACGTTTTTTAGTAAAACCCATTAACAATGAATGGGACGGAAAAATCTAATACTACACCTACTCTACTTCTGCTTGGCCAAAGGATAGCATTTTGCATAAACTATCTCAGGGCAGAACCCCAAGCACTGACTCAGTTTGGTCTGACTCGCACTCATCTGTTTGTCTTCCACCCATCACTCATCGTTCCTTCCATAGAGTGCCCTTAATGTTTTACCCCCACTCAAAGCCTACTGTTTCCTTTACATGACACCCACAAAATGGCATGTACTCACTCAGGGCAGATCCTCAAGCTGTAGTCCATAGCCGTACTGACCTGCACTCCTCTATGTGTGGTTTGCTCCTTCCTCCCATACAATCCCATTCCTTTTTAGCAAAATCTTAGCAGCCGGCCACCAACAACCATCAGCTACGCAACCACTCTGGCTTCTCCTTAGGAAATGTTCTCTTCTAGTTTTATTTATGTTCTCAGTGGAAAGTATTCAGGAAAGTATAAATTCCTCTAAATTTGCCTTTGGTTCCCGTGACTGAGTAAATGCAGCTACCCATAAGACCAAGGCTTTACTGTGTTTTACCTATGCAGGTGGCATCTGTGCGGACTCTGAAGAGCGGCTGATGAACTGGCTCCTGGGAAAGGAGCGTTATAACAAGCTGATCCGTCCGGCTCTCAACAGGACGGAGAGAGTCACAGTGAAGCTGCAGGTCTCTCTGGCACAGCTCATCAGCGTGGTGAGGAGAAACTCTAAAACCTGGCAACCTGAAACTGAACGCCACCCACTCAGTTCAGTGCTATGCTTAAATGTCACTCAAACAGTTTTGCTATGAGAACTCATGAAAACTCAGTGCTTCCAAAGATTTTACAGTAGGATACGTTTACCACATTTATAACAGTTGCCAAAAATATATTTTTCATAGCTTCATACCAGCAGCAGCCCAAATATCCTTACATTCTGTTCCAACTCAATTTTTAGTTCAATTCAATTAAGCTTCAGTACAAGTGGACATGTAAAGCTCCCACTCTTCTTCTTCTCTTGAGCTCCAACATTCTGTTCCATTTATGACAAAAATGTTGTATTTACTTTAGAAATTTCAGGTTAGAATAGTGTCCTAAACATACGCAGGAGGTCAGAAATGATCTGATAGAATTGTACCTACAGTCCCACAGATCAGACTTTGGTTAGTAACAGCTGTAAAGTTGGTGGTTGGTGGGTCGCAATGGATCACAACTCTACCTGCCAGTGAGCTACCACCCCATGTGGAAGACTGGGGTTCAGTTCCTGATCTGGGTGACTATGTCATGCTACACCAGTAAGAGTCCCCGGACAAGACTCCTAACACTACATTGACCTACGTGTAGTATGGTTAACCTTGTATAAGAGTGCTTGGGTATGCGCGCCAGCTAAATGCTGTGAATATAAAGTTAGTGTTTAGATGGTGCTGAGAACCCACATTGACTAACAGGTTCATATCATTCAGTAGCAGCACACAGACATTGCATATGTATATACATCCCTTTTTATGACCCCCTGTTGTCCTCTTCCCATCTGGTAATTGGAATCATAAAGTTGTATGGTATATGGGGTCCATGATGTCAATGTGCTGTGCTGTCTGCTATGCTTGGGTGCAGATTGGTTATATATTCATCTCGCGTCATACAAGCCTGTATGTAATATACACAGCTTGCTATGGAACAGGCCTGCTTCTGTTAGAATGAAACAACATTTCATTTGACATGTGAAATCATTGCAGTAAACAATGTCTTATTAGTGTATTATCTCATTATCCAACATCTGGTCAAATTATTCTAAGAGTATTTAACATTTGTAGATGTTTTGATTCATTCAAAAGGCTTTTATCTAGACTCTAAAGATGGTTCTTTAAGGGAATTCTTCTATTTTGAACCATGGCACTACATACACTCATCATCATCAAAAAAAATTAATAAAATAATGGCACCTAGAAGGAAACATTTCGACTGACATAGACAGTATTTACTATTTATTTATTGTATAGCTACACATACAGAAGTAGTGTCTGTCAGTATGGCGTCAGGCTGCCATGTTTGCTAACACAACCTGCCAGACGTCTCGGCATGGAATTGTAGAGGTTCCTAATGGTGTCCTGTGATAATCCATCCCATCCAGCTTGAATATTCTCACGCAGTTCCTGTAGATTTTGCGGTGGGGTGGCGGTGGAGTGACACCAGGTCTTCTGGATGCGTGATGTGTTACAACAAACCATTCATCTTGGCGCTGACCACGGTGCCTCCACAAACGGATTTGTTGGTCGTCTCCACCAAGACAAAAGCGGGACTCGTCACTGAAGATGACCCGCTGCCATTCTGAGTCACTCCATGACAGTCTGGCATGACACCATTGCAGTCTTTGGTGACGCTGACGTGGTGTTAAAGGCAGTCGCCGTAACGGTCTGCGTGCATGTAGTCCTGCACTGTACAGCCGTCTGCCAATGGTCCTGGCACTAACAAGATGAGTCATGGAGGGCATCACAGCTTGCTGAATGTCCGCAATCGTGGCTGTTTTGTCGGTCAGGTACAGCGATAAGGCCTATCCTTGCTTGCGCCACATTTCACGATGTCAAAACTGCTCACCAAGTTTGATTCCTGTTGTTTGATTCCGTCCGCAGCTATTTGTGCAGCTATTCTTTTGATGATGAGTGTATAATATGATGTAATTGCTTGTAATGTAACATGTGAATGTAATTTTCTGTGTGTTCATCTAACATCCTATTTCCACAGAATGAACGGGAGCAAATCATGACGACCAATGTGTGGCTCACGCAGGTAAGCATGAATAGCTTGTTAAAAGAAGAAGTAGTTATCGCTAATACTGCTCCAGTGTCCTTGCCCCTGAACTTGAATTTACCCATAGACATGCCTCTCCGATAGCAGAGCAGCAATCAGTCCCACTCACTACCACTCATTAACATGATAATGAAGTGTGTAATTGAGTATCATCTGGCTGCTGGGACACCATTATTTCAACACGACCCGGATTCTAATGACAACTGGAGTTTTCTTTTCTTCAGAACTGGAACGATTACAGACTGTCGTGGGACCCATCAGACTACGAGGGCATTGACAAGCTCCGAATACCTTCCAGACACATCTGGCTACCTGATATTGTTCTATACAATAAGTAAGTGAGGTACACGTGGGGCATTCAGGTGATGGGTTTGATGGGTTTTCTTTAAAGCAGAGTCTTATACATAATGCATAGAGTATATGCTCACATTCATAATGCATCATACACACTGGAGTGAATAATGATATTTAGTCATATATTTAAGAAAGAAGCGCTGATAAATAATTTATTTAACCATATTTGTAGTAATTTATCTAAATTTTAAGGGTGTAATATTAATTATCCCTGCATTGGCAAACTTGTGTCTGCACTTGGAAGTTCTTCTCCTAGTTTGGAAGGTAAATGACAAAGCTATGCTTTTATTATTATGATAATAACAGTGACTTTGAAGATTAAAGGAGCAGTGTGTAGGATTTAGGGGGATCTATTAGCAAAATTAGAATATACAATACTAAACTATGTTTTCATTATTGTATAATTACCTGTAACTTCAAGTCATTGTGTTGTCATTAGCTAAGAATAAGCCCCCAAATCTACATAGGAGCGGGTCGTCTTCCAATAGAGGCCACCTTGTAGAGCCGCAATGTTGCTAGTATAGTAGCGCAGAATAGACAAACCACACCCTGACTGTAAAGAGTAGGAAGGCACAGAAAGAGGAAGAATCCTTGTTGAAACGTCCTTCTGTAGTGCAAATTTATTTGTAGGTCTGTGCATAAAATTCCAGGTAGGATATTTACATAGTTTAAATCACTGTAAAATAATGCCAACAATAAAACTAAGGCTGAAGTCAGCTCCATTCCACCTTAAATGGAGCAGCAATTATTATAACACCTCAGGTGCCAGAATGTAATTAAAGCACCATTTAAGGTGGGAAAGGAAAATTCAAACCAGAAGCTGGCGAATGTCCTTATAAGACATTGTTTCCAGGATTAGAAGAATAATTAGTTTGAATAATTAAATATTATTTTTGATAGTCTAAATCAGTTAATCAGTGATATTAAGTCTGAACTGAACATTAAACACACAATAAAATGTTTGAATCACTTTCGCTGTACTAATCATATGAGCTATGCTAAGAAGGACTGCTCTAAGGGTAGAATAAATTGCTAGAACACTGGTGCTAGATAGTAAAATCAAGGATTGAACTTTATATTATTGAGCCCAGCAAAAAACAAGAAAAAGCAAAGGAGGGTGAATCCTCACTGTCAAAGAAGCGAAAACATGAAGAAGCAAAACAAAGTGGCAACAGCAGAAAGCCTGACGGCCACCATAAGTTTAAGGAAGGGAGGGGTGTTTTGGAGGGTGCAATGGGTGCAGTAGGCACAGTGATCCTGTAAGGGCTATGAGAAGGAGTAGTATTTCTCATACTACTAGTATTTCAGTCAAGACCTCAACAAATCAAGTCAGAATCAAGAATTCAAACACTTTATATTCAAGGCTGAGACCAGGAATAGCCTAAGACTGACCAAGACTGAAATTCGTCTTTAGTTTTGCCGTGGAGCAATGAGGCTAATGTGGCTTCCAAGTAATGGGAGTCTGTATCACCCAAAATTGCAAAAAGTGCAAAACTAAAGAAGCTAACTTTGTCTTGACTAATCAACTATATTTGGGGTATGGGACAAATGTGTTGTTGGAGAGTAGTAGATGACACCTGCTCCCCCAATAAAGCTGACTGGTGTTCGCCACCACTACCCCCAGGCCAGGAACATCTGACAATACCATTAGGAGTCCTTGGGCAAGACTCCTAACACTATTTACCTTCCTATTTAACACGAAGGGAGCATATGCCAAAAACACTTCTCTGTACATGACAGATACTAATAAATTATAGTATCAAGCAATCTTAGCCCTCATAATACTCTTCATTCTGTCTTTTGGAAGCATATGATTCATCATCAAGTATGTAAGATTCATCACCAAGTTCCTATATCCTTATTGACAGTTGAAGATCTACATTTGGTTGGTCTCCAGAACAGTTCCCCCAGACAGAGACCATTTAACTAAGACTATTTATTCAGTATTTTAACACCAACTCCAGACTCAAGAACACTACATCACTACTGTACTTACAGCAGTGCCATCATATGTTTCTCTTCTGTTTTCAGTGCTGATGGCACTTACGAGGTGACAGTCTTCACCAACGCTATCGTCCTGTATAATGGCAGCATTGCCTGGCTCCCTCCTGCCATCTACAAGAGTGCCTGTAAGATCGAGGTCAAGCACTTCCCCTTTGACCAGCAGAACTGCACACTGAAGTTCCGCTCCTGGACTTACGATCACACAGAGATAGATCTGGTCTTAAAGTCTGAGGTGGCCAGCATGGACGACTTCACTCCTAGTGGAGAGTGGGACATCCTGGCTCTTCCAGGGAGAAGGACAGTCAACCCTCAGGATCCAACATATGTGGATCTGACGTACGACTTCATCATCAAGCGAAAGCCTCTTTTCTACACCATCAATCTCATCATCCCCTGCGTGCTCATCACCTCGCTGGCCATCCTGGTGTTTTACCTGCCGTCGGACTGCGGGGAGAAGATGACCCTTTGTATCTCTGTTCTTCTGGCCCTCACTGTGTTCCTCTTACTGATCTCCAAAATTGTTCCACCTACCTCCCTGGACGTCCCCTTAATTGGGAAGTATCTGATGTTCACCATGGTCTTGGTGACGTTCTCCATCATTACGAGCGTGTGCGTGCTCAACGTCCATCACCGCTCCCCGAGCACACACACCATGCCCAACTGGGTGAAGCTGGTCTTCCTGGACAAACTCCCCACGTTACTCTTTATGCGTAGACCCCACAGGAGCTCAGCCCGGCAAAGGTTGCGGCAGCAGAGGCGTCTCCAGGATCGCAGGGCCCTGCTTGGCCTGGGTTATGAGACTTCACGCAAGTCTGCCATCTCCTCCTCTGCCTCGGTCTTACTTGCCGCATCCTCAGCTTCTGCTCTCTCCTCACCAGGACACTTTTACGGCAAGGGGGCAACATTCGGATTCAGCCGCGGGTCCAGGAAGGGAGACCTGCGGCCAACAGAGTTCCTGCCCAATGGTCACACCTCAACCCAGGACCTGAGAGGTGGAAGGGTGGGTTTGGACTGGGGTGCTGACGTTCAAGAGGCAGTGGATGGAGTTCGCTACGTGGCTGATCATATGATGGGAAATGACGATGATCAGAGTGTAAGTGATGTCTCCTTATTCAGTATTTACCTAACCATTATACCATTGTTCATTATTTAGCTAACACGTAATAGAAGCTTGTCCCCTGGCTATCACCATCATGAAGCACAGCATTGCAGGGTCTAACTACAATGCATTATATATAAGACACATCTCTATAGTGAACCGCCAGCTAGCCACCTTCATTGTAAATACCAAAACCATACAGATAAAAATGAATTACTGAACACAACTAAAGATTCCTCAAATTTACACGCATAGTTATTATAGCATCTGACAGCATACCGATGTCAGGGGTGAATGGGTGAAGACTGCAGTTTTCCCATCTTTATTTTTTGCAGTGTTGAACCACTTGTTTTCTTCACCATAGGCAACTTAATGGCTCACCTAGCTTGCTATAGAGGGTATGCATGTGGTGTCACAGTTGCTGGTCATGCCCCAATTTGAAAGAGCTGTTGTGCATTTTACTGTACTAATAGATCCAGCAAGAATTCAGAGTGATCTGAGTGATCTGCTGAAAACTACAGAAAATAATGGATCAAACAAGTCAACTTCCTATTTGCCAGCTTCTTGTTCTAATTTTATTCTTCCGCCTTAAATTACGCAGGCACCATTTTAGTGCTAGTCCACCATTTAAGGTGGAACAGTAAAATCTGAACAAGAAGCTGGCAAATAGGAAGCTGGCTTCAGCTTTATTTGGATCGCTGAAATGAGCAGGAACAACTGGAATCCAAGAACTGAAAATTTTGCAGTTGCCATTTCATGTCAGGTATGTTGGTTATCGGGGTAAAATCAGTTATAAACTATAAGTTATATACTATATTGACTATTCACCAATTAAATATTTAGCATCTTTCTTTTTCATTTATAGGCTGTGTCACTGTAAGGTCTTTGTCAGCATTTATTAAAAACATTAATGAAGATGAGATGTGTGTTCTCCAAACTTAGTTTTCCTTATAAGGAGGGGCTTTTAGACAGTTTAGACAACTTGGAACAGAGAAACTGTGGGTTTCCCGTTTTTGCTGCTTCTCCTAATAAATGCAGCCTGTCATATAAATGCCAGCATGTTTTGCCATTCAGTCTGACTGAGGGGACGTATTCCAATAGGGAAGTTATGCCAATGCCACTTTGACTTTTTCTCACTATTTCAGTCAGTATTATACACCGTAAAAAGTGTTTCATTGGTCAAATCTAAAAAATGACTAATTTGTTACAAGCAGATGAGTTAGATCTATGCAACCTAAGAAAAGGACTCTGAACAAACGATCCTCTCAGTCAAAGTCATTTTTTGAGTTGAGTATAACTTATTCAATTGCTTGTAACAAATTAGAGTATTTTTTTTTAGGTTGGACTCTTTTTTACAGTGCAGGAGCACACTGCAAATGACTGTAAATATGCAGTTTTATGTAAAATATGTCATTTTGAATGGCTTTGAATATAGGAGGACTAAGATCTTGTCGTCTGATATGGGAAAGTCCCTTTCTGATGCTCTTATCTTTAAAACTGTACAAAAGTATGTCCCATAGCTAACGAACGGTAGCAGCATCCACCTTGAATCATATCATATTATGGTCTTCCAAGCTGTTGTCCTCCTAATCAAGACCATATATTTCTCAACATGCCAAAAATAGTGTTTGGTTTGGTTGCTCACTGACCGACACATTAACTGGGCATTCCTCTGTTACATGTTGCCAGTACAGCAACACTTAGAGAGCAGAGATGAGAACAAGAGGTGATAAAAACTACATTAAAGCCAAACCACTGTGTCAGAGTCATTGATTGTTTTCTTAACTAAATCAATATAGGAGGACAGCATCCACAGTTGACTAATGGTGGCCTTCAGAAACTGCAGAGGACAGCACTCAGGCAGAAGGGTTATGGGGTCAATAACCTTTACTTTGCTCAGGCTCATTTTTACCATGCTATGTTTTATCCTGCTTCAGTCCTGGTACTCCTCTTTGGTGTTCTAACAGGTTACAGTCATGTAATGTCCTTCTTGGTTCTTCTGCAGGTGATTGAGGACTGGAAGTATGTGGCCATGGTCGTAGATCGTTTGTTTCTGTGGATCTTTGTGATTGTGTGCGTGGTGGGCACGCTTGGGCTCTTCCTCCAGCCACTTTTCCAGAGCCAGATCGTCCCTGCCCAGCTCCCGAGTGCTGAGTCCTCCAGGCGGGATGGGATGTAAAGATTGTGGGGGATGTGGATCTCTTGGAACAAAGCCAAACAAAGACTCCAACGAATACCAGCTTCAAGCAACCCCCCAAAAAACTATAATATGAGACTGTGATACAGGTTACTAACTGGTTCATGGCTTAAACATACAATTCTAAGAAGAACTTTTAACTGGAGAAGGTTTTTTGAAGGTTCCTCACACCTGTACAGTGCTGTGCATGAGTCAGACGCCACCTTTCATTTATTTAATTTCCAACCAAATAGGCAGTTAACAGTGCAGTATGTGATTCTGAAGAATGACTGTTCTTCTGAACTCAACAGCAAATCAAACACACCCTTCAAATATCATGATAAGCTCACTGAACAAAAAAGGAGTCACCTTGTGTGTTTAAGGTGGTAGTAACTCCAGGGTCCTGCAGATGGCACTATACGAGGATGTTGGGGCTATAAATACCTGTGGGGTGTGAGTGACGGGATTCGTAGATTGAGAAGAGGTGCTACAGTGCAGTGAATGTCTCATTCACTATGTGGAAAAAGTCTCAAAGCAGATGTTAAGGATTGGCTAAAAGGAGTGACAGCATTTGGGCATGCTAAAGGCCCCTGTGTGAAGGAAGTAGCTGAATTTACAGGTGTATGGAAGTGTACGGTCATACGGGTCTACCAGCTGTGGCTAAAATACCAGTCTACAGGAAACTCTCCTCGGAATTGTGCCACGGAGGCATCCACCAAATCTGGTCTAACTGCGCTATTCTGTGATGCATAAGTGTCTGAACATTGATGTGGCCTACATCCAGAAACTTGTCCAGTCCATGCCAAGTTTTATTCATGCTCGTGGAGGTATCACATGCTATTAGGTACATTTCAGTCACAGGTGACAAATTTTTTGTCCGGTGAGCTTGTAATCTTAGAGTTAACAACACAACATGTAACGTAACTAGCGCTAGCTAGGGTGTGAGTGAGCAAACTGTCCCAGCTGTGATGTGAACCTTCTACTATTGGAAACATTGGCAAATGGAGACAAAACGATACTGACCTACTGGTTTTGTGAAACACCTGTCCAGCAGAAACAAGAACAACCATCCTCATCCCTTTCCATGTCTCTCACCGATCTTTCTTTTTTGCCGGCTTCTTGTTTGAAATTTCCCATTCCACCTTAAATGGTGCCTCAGGCATCAGAATGGAACTGCTGTTGTATTTAAGGTGGAATGGGAAAATATGTATAAAAAGTCAACATTAGCCTCATTAGCTCTCGGGCTCTCCACTGCTGAAACCCACTTGCCTGAACTTCTTTCCCAAACTTTGTTCCTCAGATCTTTTGGTCACTGGCTGTTTCTCGGCCATCTCTCTTCCTTGTGAATACGTGGAGTTCAACACATAGCCTCTCCTCTTCCCCCTGTGTGTCCACAGCTGCTATTCTTGTCAGGAGACTAACTTTCAGTTTCTCAAAGAAATCCACAGAGATGTTTTTCCATCCCTCCAAAGTTCAGTCTTAGAAGGTGGCTGCAATTTCAATTATTCAGTTTCTATGGTGTTGATGGTTTGTGCTCTGGGGGTGGCCAATCAATTGCTGTGAAGACACCAGCAGCGTTTTTTTTTTTTGTTTTTTTGGTCCATTTCTTTTTCTCAGTAAGGGCTTCTCGACAGCTATACATTCCTTGAGCACTGAGTTGTCTTCTCACGGTGGAAGAACAGACAGGAACAGAATAAGAAACAGATCTGAAGCAAGAGTGGAGCTTGATTCTCCAGTCTCTCAAAGATGAAAGCTTTAAATGCTGTTTATCTGACAGTGACAATGTTGGAGTCCAATTAATTAATTTCTAATACCAGTTTTGTTTTTTCCACTGTTTACTTCTAAGCAGCAAAAATAATGTTTCCCCCCTGTCTAGCAGAAACAGAGCAGAATCCTTTTTTGCCGGCTTCTTGTTTGAATTTTCCCATTCCGTCTTAAATGGTACAGCAGTCACATTCAGGTGCCTCCAGTGTCAGAATGGAATTGCTGTTGTATTTAAAGTGGAAGGGAAAAATATGTTTCTCCAGTCTCTCAAAGATGAAAGCTTTAAATACTGTTTATCTGATGGTGACAATGTTGGAGTCCAATTTTCACTGTATATTCTAATTCATTTCTAATACCAGTTTCGTTTTTCCCGTTTACTTTCTTCTTCTTCTTTATGCAAGTGGATTATCTGTTATCTCATCAACACCACTAGAAAGACATATAGTAACTTGTGCTTGACTGGATATTAGATAAATCAAAGGTGGTCTTTGACTATTGCACTGTATTATTAAGTGGTTCTCCTAAGTCATCACTCCAAGCACCCTCCTCCTTCAGAAAACAACATTTTTAAGGGTGCATCTCACCCACTGAGTTGTGTTCATTAACCAGCCAGACTGTATGCAACATCAACCATCCAAGTAATGTTACCTGAAATGGGCAGCCACTGGTGCTTCGCAATGATGGTATTAAATCAGGAGAATCCATGCTGAAAGAAGGCCACTGCTCATCTGCAAATATTATTTCAGCCCTACAAACCAGTGAATAATTTCAGATGAATCACAACCTTGGTCTTTAAAGTGTGACAGTTGCTGTCTTCAGTGGCAAATTAATTTGTCGGCTATATGGAGCCTATACAGCGTTTCCTCCTGCAACTGCTCCCTTCCCGTGTGGCAAAAAATAATAATCTAATAAAAGTGAAAATTGCATTGACTTGCAGTGTTTACCTCTGATTAACCACGTGCCCTGGTTGTCGTGAATTTTGTTTTGACATGTCATATTAATTTCATTTGCCCGGAGAGTAGAGGTCACATATTTACCCCTCGTAAATCTTGTCGGTATGTCCTTTAAAATGTCGTGCAAGCTACTTGTGTAATAAAGGTGTACGTCAGCTGTTTTAGCTTGTCTACTTAACTAATGGCTTTCGCACAATTACTGCCATATTGCACTAACCATTTTATGTACATATGACAAGGACTACAATATTGATCTGATTTAACACTGCAGGACAGGGGCCATCCGTTCTGGTTTTGGGAAGGTTCTGGTCCAGTTCCAGCACAATTTGGTAATCTTCCTGCTCAAACACACCTGGTTCAATTGATCAACAAAACTGTGTTGATATAATGAATCTTATTTATACGGGAATGACTTGAGATCACATTCAAATGGGAATAATTAAATTAAGCCTATGATATGTGGTCAGTGTAACTGATTTTCAGGGTTTTCATATTTCATATTGACCAGGAATTTTACATTTGGCCCAATATAAGCATCACATCCAGACATGGATTAAGCTCCCACTGTTAAAAAACAGGGTCACACTTTATTTGGATGGTGCCCCATAGATGTATTACAGTCTATTCCCAGTTGGTACTCAATTGATTATCAACAACACTAAGGTTAGGATTAGGTTTAGGGTCTGGAATAGATTTAATAAGCCTACCTTACTCACCTGTGACTGAAACATACCTAATAAATAAGATGTGGGCATGGACTGGATTGGGCATGGACTGAACAAGTTTCTGCATAAAGACTACATCAATGTTCAGACACTCTTGCATTAAAGAATTGCACAGTTGGGCCAGATTTGGTGGATGCCTACCCTGGCACAATTCTGAGGAGAATTTTCTATAGACTGGGATTTCTGCTGGTAGACCCATATGACCGTACGCTTCCATACACCTGCAGATTCAGCTACATCCTTCACACTATGGTCTTTTGCACGCCCAAATGCCATAACTCCTTTTAGCCAATCATTAACATCTGTTTTACAACCCATGTTCCACACATCAAACGAGACATTCGCTGCACTGTAGCACTATGATATTGATCTAGAGAATTATTATGCCTGTACATGTAAAGAAAAGGTTCTAAACCACATACTGGGACATTTCTTCCTTGACTGATCAAAGAGCTTGAACAGCAAAGGGATGCCCTCACTCAGCATGCCTCCTGCTGGACACTATGCAAAGCACAGCTGTCTCTCTCTCTCTCCCTCTCTCTCTCTCTCTCTCTCTCTCTCTCTTGCCCTCTCTCTTGCTAACTACTTCTGGTACAGAGTGCTGAGTTGGCTCGTTGAACATGCTGCCCACTGCAAAGCTTCTTTTGCGAGGTCTCTGATTTAAAACGTGATATATCTGCCTGCTCCGCTGAGTCCAGAGCTGTTCAGTTTTGTTTTTCAATTTATTCCACCCCCCCATTTACAGTATCACTGTAAACACCACTGCGGCTGCATCCTTCAATTGACTAACTGTCAGTGCTATAGGGATTAATTCATATTTTGCAACTCATACTGGGGACTAATGCTCATTAAAAGCTTTGCACAGACATTCACACCAATCCATTAATAATTTCACAGAAGTACAGAAGGCTCTGTAACAGTATAGGGATATGTGAAGTGGTGAATAATGCCATTAAGACGGGATATTTAAATAAATTGTTTGGCAAAATCATAAAAAATCTAATTTATATAGTTTTCCACTTAGCCCAGACATAATCAAACGTGTTGAGCCATGTTTGGTGTACAGGTTTTGCCTATCTAGTTTAGCACTGGAGCTATGAGACTGGAGCTAATGTTGCTAATGAACAATAGATATCATTAGTCACCCAAATCTTTTCACGAATTACAGTGTAAAACGATCTGTCTTTTTACAGATTATACCTCCATATAATTTAAACAGATTTTTTTTCTGTTTCTGCATTTCACTGTGACTTGTCTTCCAACCACATACCACATGATGTATATGGATAAAGCTGTAAATGTATGGAATGTTTCCCTTTTTCTTAGTTAAAAGAAATTGTCCTGTATATACAGAAAGCATATATTTCTCCATTAAAGACAGAATTGTCTGTTAATTTTACAGAAAATGTGCTGTTAAATTTTTGCCAGTACATTTTCATTTTTTACAGACTGTTTTTTACAGTGTACATACTCCAAACTTCTTTTAGCCCATTCCAAATGTCTCCAGATCTTCATTAACATTGGCTAGCTTGTGTGGTTTAGGGTACCACATAACTGACTGTGAACTATAAAAATGAACAAATTAATTTTGGTATTTTTAGGAAACAGACATGCACTATATTACAGTATGTGGCCGTGCATATCTAATGTTTGTTAGCAATATTAGCTTTGTAGCCTCAGTGCTAAATTAAAACAAGCAAACATTGGGGCACCAAACACTTTCTAGCTGCATCTGGTATAAGTGTAAACCTGTATACATAAAATTCCTTTGACTGCATTAGTGTTTCAAAAATCCTGTCCAGTATCAGAAGCAGGAATATAACATCACTCTGCACCTGAGATTCCACTAGTAACCTCTGGGGTTATTATCGAAAGATTTCTGTTATGAACTCCTGTCCTGAGAGCATTTTAAAGATTGATAGGGGTTCTCAAAGAATCTTTGAAACGAAGGAATTTCTCCAACAGCATTACAGTGTTTTAAGCTTTCTGGAGGCACCATTCCGCCTTTAAGACCATCAAAAGAATCCATCGGAGATCTTTAAGGTTGCTTTTGTTTTCAAAGCGTACATGATTTGAGATTAGCAGTCAGTCTAAACAAAACTTTTACCAAAGCTCAGGCACGCCAAACTTAACGTTGACAGTACTAATGTGTTTCCAGCTGAAATTTAATGAGCAATGCAGATTCTAATTTAACCCTGCAGGACAGGGGCTGGTTCTGGTTTTGGGGGGCTTCTTTTCCACTTCCTGCACAGTTTGGTGCCTTTCCTGCTCAAACATACCTGGTTCAACTGATCAACAGAACTGTGTTGATATAATGAATCTCATTCTAATAGCAATGAGAATGGAATTGTACAGTTCGGACAAATTTGGTGGATGCCTTTCCTGGCACAATTCCGAGGAGAATTTTCTGTAGGCTGGGATTTTTGCCACTGCTGGTAGAATTGTATGACTGTATGTTTCCATACACCTGCAAATTCAGCTACTTCTTTCACACTATGGTTTTTGGCATGCCCAAATGTAATCACTCCTTTTAGCCAATCATTAACATCTGCTTTGGACCCATTTTCCACACATGGAACAAGACATTCACTGCACTGTAGCACCTCTTCTCAATCCATGAATCCTGTCACTCACACCCCACAGGTATTTATAGCCCCTTCTTCCTCGTGCAGCGCCATCTTCAGGAGTCTGAAGTTACTACCACCTTAAACACGCAAGGTGACTGTCCATGGTGCTAAAACCCCAGGCTGTTCTTCAGGTCCCAACAGGTCTCAGGTGAGAGTCAGAATTAGAATCAGATTTTATTGGCCAAGTATGTTCACACATACAAGTAATTCGTGTTTGGGTTTACATTTGAGTTTGGCAGTAACTCACAGTGCACAGTGCCCGACAACATTTCACAAAGTACACAACACACATTCCCATCTCTCTCTCTCTCTCTCTCTCTCTCTCTCTCTCACACACACACACACATACCATGAGTTACACACCTGTACACTTTACATTATGCGGAGTTGTATATTTATACACTCATCATCAAGAAGCAGTTGTACAAATAGATGCACCCAGAAGGAATCAACCGTAAGGAATGAAACGTGGTGGTTAGGTTTGACTTTGTAAGACATGTAAATGATTCAAGTTTCACGCTCGGCTGCACATGTGATGCAAGCAAGGATGGGCCTTATCACTGTACCTGACTGACCCAACAGCCACAACTGCAGACATTCAGCGAGCAGTGATGCCCTCTATGAGTCAGCCAGCACCATGGGCAGACGGCTGCACGACGCTGGACTACATGCACACAAACTGTTACGATCAGCAACTTTAACACCACGTCAGCGTCTCCAAAGACTGCAATGGCATTGTACCAGACTATCATGGAGTGACTCAGAATGGCAGCAGGTCATCTTCAGTGATGAGTCCTGCTTTTGTCTTGGTGGAGACGACCAACAAATCCGTGTGTGGAGGCACCGTGGTCAGCACCAAGATAAACAGTTTGGTGTCATGAGTCACATGTCCAGAAGGCTTGCTGTCACTCCACCTCCACCCCTACCGCAACATCTGCAGGAACTGTGAGAGAATATTCAAGCTGCATGGGATGGATTATCACAGGACACCATTAGGAACCTCTACAGCTCCATGCTGAGACGTATGCATGACATGTGCACTCAACTTCTGTATGTGTAGTTCAATAAATATTGCCAGTCTAAATCTATCATCATTTATTGTTCTTGGTAACCTTTATCTTCCTTCCCAATAGCATTACAATCCCACACTTCCTTCTGGGTGCAACTATTCTTTGGATGATGAGTGTATAACAGTGCTGAGTGCAGCAGTCAGGATGTAGTGGCAGATTAATTTAAGGCATATAAAAGTGGAGTACAGGAAGAAGAAGCACTGGTCTGAGACATTCAGTACAGAGGATGGAGTGTTGTGTGATACTGTTACCAAGATAAGTAAGAAGGTCCCTTAAGGTCCCAACGCACTCCAGAGCCAGTGCATATGGAGTTAACACCAATAACATCCATATGAACTAATGACTAATTACTAATCGCGTACAATAACGCAAACTAAATCAGCCCAAATTCCACTGAAGCGCGCGTGAGTCACTCATCCGAATACAGCGAGCGCGCTCACTGATGCACTGCCGGCAGCTTTAGGACCTGATTAGATTCCGTGTTAATGATAATCGTGCTGTTCGTAACATGAAACAAGATTAGCTGAACTCCACGCACGGCGACCCTGTAAACAAGCGCTCACCACGTGCCACGTCCCGGGTATGTGACTGACAGCAGAGTCAGTCCCTCTCTCTCTCTCTCTCTCTCTCTCTCTCCCTCGCTCTCTCTCTCTGCGCGCTCTCCACATCCTCTCGGGCGCTCTCCGGTCGTCTGCTTCCACTTTCTTCTCCGGGTCCAAGCAAGATTCATGGATTATTAATATAACAGGAATTATTCTGATTTCCTTTTTTCGTCCACAATGAATGCTGGACTTTTCCTCGCCTCCTCCATCCTCGCTTTCCTGGTCCAGGGTGAGTATAAAATAGAGGCAAATAATATTTGTAAAAGAAGCGAGTTAGCGAGTGATGGGCTGGGGTACTTGTTGCTGACCATGGAAATAAGAAACGGGAGCAATGCATGCGCTGAACGAACACCTGCAGAGGTGAATGACCACCTATAGAGTGGTGAAAAGCAGAACAGCTGGACGCAGATGAAGACTGCCTGGGGATGAAGATGCTTAAAGCAAGTACTACGTCAAGCCAAACTGCCAAAACCTTAGAATTTTCACAGGTGATATTTGCACAGTCTCTACAGCAGGTTTCATGGGATCTGGTGGCTTTGTGCTTTAATTCACGTGAATTCCATGTGGCTTGAAATGAGCTGCAAATGAACTGCAATTTGTTGATGTGCTGTGACCACCTCAGTGCTTCTTTACACACTAGATAGATAGATAGATACTTTATTGATCCCAGAGGGAAATTCAGACACTAAGCCTTCTTATTATTCAGTAAGTGCACGGAAAACAGTGCAATCTGGTAAGTTATGGGAGTGAGGAATGGGGAATGGAAACCTGGGCAGCTGCTGGGCATGTAAGGGGTTAAACCTGACTCTGACCACTTTAGTCTGCCCTTAGCAGAGGAGCAGCACAATTACTGGAAGTGGAGATGAATATGAAATGTAATGCCACAAATACGCTCTTTTTATCCAAACCAGTGTTGAGACTGAGCATTACTCTATTGTTCCAACCAGGCTTTAGCTTTTAGGTCAAAGAATATATATATATATATGTATATGTGTATACACTCATTGTATCAGCTCTACTTACCATACATAAGCGCTTCTACTTCTACTACAACAGACTGTAATCCATCTGTTTCTCTGCGTACTTTGTTACCCTGTTCTTCAGTGGTCAGGACCCCCACAGGACCACCACAGAGCAGGTATTATGTAGTAGTAGGCTAGTGGATCATTTTCAGCACTGCAGTGACACTGATGGGGTGGTGGTTTGTTAGTGTGTGTTGTGCTGGTGTGAGTGGATCAGACACAGCAGTGCTGCTGGACACCTCAGTATCACTGCTGGACTGAGGATTGTCCACCAACCAAAACTATCCAGCAAAGCGGCGTCCTATGGGCAACATCCTGTGACCACAGATGAAGGACTAGAGGATGACCAACACTGCACTGTGCAGCAGTAGATGAGCTATCGTCTCTGAATTTACATCTACATGCTGGACCACCAAGGTAGGAGTGTCTAAAAGAGTGGACAGTGAGTGGACACAGTGTACAACACACACTAACACACCACCACCACCACGTCAGTGTTACTGCAGTGCTGAGAATGATCCACCACCCACATAATACCTGCTCTGTGGTGGTCCTGTGTGGTCCTGACCATTGACGAACAGGGTAACAAAATATGCAGAGAAACAGATGGACCACAGTCTGTGACAATAAAGGTAGATGTGCTACTATATGGTAAATGGAGCTGATAAAATGGACAATGAGTGTGGATATAAGGAGGTGTACCTAATAAAATGCTAAGTGAGTATATGTGAAGTGAGCTGTATGTACAGGGTGTGTACACAATAATGGAACCATCGTTTGACTCATATTCACTGGCCATGTTTTCTGGTACACCTATCATCTAGATGCACTTTGCAAGTTTACAGGTAATGTCTGTAGCACAACCAAGGTCAGAAAATGACCACTGCTAAAGGAGTAAAGGAGTTCCAACACCAGTTGTGCATAAAAGGAGATCTACAGTCTCTTAACTGATTGTGATGAACCAGGTAGTTGTATCTAATGTGGTGGACAGTGAGTGAGGGTACATAGCACCTAAAGAGTAGCTGTTTCTGGGCAACCACTTTTAATGGCAATAACAACTAATTCAGCAGTCACTGAAGTGCAATTAGAAACTAACACCACCTCCTTCACCACCTTTCTTCAGGTGGAACCTGCTCGGAGGCAGAGCACAGGCTGTTTTCTGTGATCTTCTCCAGCTATAACCAGTACATCAGACCAGTGGAGAATGTGTCTGACCCAGTGATAGTCCAGTTTGAGGTGTCCATGTCCCAGCTGGTTAAAGTGGTAAGTGGACAAATCAATGATGACCAATGACATACAGTATTGCACAGTAATTATGTGTTTGTGGTCTCATCTGCACTGTGGTCCATTTATTAAAGTGTGCAGTGAAAGGCTGCACTCTGCCAGGAAGACAGATCATTCACTGAACATCTTTGGCAAAACACCTCCATTAAGCTAAATGAAAATACAGTTATTAACCCCTTTAACTCTATGCCAATTAATCACAGGGATTATGAACCAGTAAGCATTATGAAATATTCAGTAACGACTATAAAAATAAATATTTACCGTATGTATCCATGCTGTAACAAAGAATTATTTTGCAAGCAGACTTACAATGGGACTTATTATTTGAAGTCTGATAAAAATTAGATAACATTAGAATATCATAGGAGCTTGTTTAGGCAAACTTGCAAAGTCAAACAATTAAACAAAAACAATAATAATCATAGAAACCATGTTCCCATGATACAGCATTGTATAGTTTTATGATGTCTTGAGCATCAGATCATTGTTAAACCACAAACCGCACTAAAACTAAAAACGTAATGTAAAAGGAATCAGATTTGACCCTCATTCTACATTAAAACCTAGCTGCAGTCTCACAACTGGCTGCATAAGTAAAACTTCATTGGTGATTGGCTGCATCCGTTATAATGTTGCACGATGTTGCTTTATGGCAAAATATATATTCAAACAATTTTTTTTTGTGATCAACATTTTATCCCCATTTACAACAGGGAAATAAATAATAAAACAATACAGAATAAACAGCCAGACAAACAGCAGATGTTGCATAGTTCAAGTGAAAACTAACATTCCTGAATAGAATTATACAGATCCTCCTAGTTACTATGGTTCTTTGCTTGACTTTATTAAGCTTAGCTGTAAGGTACTCCATTAGAACTGTACTGCAGAAGCTAAATACCCAGAACTTCATAGCTGAAAGTCATAACTGAGCAATTTACCACTGATAAATGGTGACCTTTGAACTCCAGGAGATCTGAATCATATTTTTGAATGGATGAAAAAGGAAGAAAAACTGCTTTACTCTGGTAAAACTGTCCAGTGTAGATATGATCCCCAAGTAACACCATGACAGAAAAAAACAAATAAATAAATAAATAAATAAAAACTCCCATAAAGAGAAATGTTTATTGGTTTGTTTATGAGGAAATTATTTTTGTTAACCTGGGGCAACATTGTGCAAAAGAGGCTTAAATTTAAATGATAAATCTTTTTGTTAATTGTATATTATATTGTATTCAAACATCACGAGATCCATATACTTTTAACAGGTTAACTATGAGGATTTTGCACATATATAACTATAAAAATTAAACTATGACATGCATACACCTATCTATCCATCTACCTGTCTGTCTGTCTGTTTATCTACCTATTCAATCTGTCTGTCTGTCTGTCTGTCTGTCTATCTATCTATCTATCTATCTATCTATCTATCTATCTATCTGTCTGTGTGTCTGTCTGTCTGTCTGTCTATCTATCTATCTATCTAATCTTGCAGTAGTTTGGTCAGTGTATTAATACAGGAGTGCTCATTATGAAGTAATGGAGTGGGACTTTAATCTCTTTAACTGCAGGTTTATTATTCTGTAATTAATCACACACACAAAACACACACACACACACACACACACACACACACACACACACACACACACATATATTTATATATATTTTTCACTCAAAGGTTTGTGTATAACTGTCTATCTCACATTTCTGTTAAAAAAAAAAGGGTATTGGTAAGGTAATGAGAATTTTGAAACATTACTGTAAGGATTTGATTGCATTCAGCCACAATAGCAGCTGAGAGGTCAGGTTCTAATGTTGGATGATTCATTCTAGATCACAAATGCCCCTCCAACTCATCCCAAAGTTATTGGATGGAGCACCAGCACTCCTGAGCTCACAGGAGTGTTCAGCTCAAATGTGCCGTAACCCAGTGCTTGGGGTCTTTATACCCCTTTGGCCGGCATTTATCATTGGACATGGTGACCTTAAGCTCATGTGCGGCTGCTCCAGAGCATCCCATTCTGTCTGAAATGCTTGTCTATGGAGATTATACAAGCTCGGTGTGCAGAGTGCACAGCTGTGTCTGAGCCTTAAACTAACTTAATTCACTAATTAGAAGGGTCTGGATGGTTTTGGTCATAGTGTGTATATTTAAGATACAAAGGAGACTTGAGCATATCCGGTCTGATTTTGTATGCGGGCATATGTCATATACATTTGTGCATTGTGTCCACCCACTGAAATACTGTAGCTCTGAAATCAGTTTGGGTCACAGGTTCTTCAGACAGTAGCTCAGCAGTGTGCTCCAGTACCCCTTAGCCGTGCTGTCTGAATTAGTCCTGGAGCTTCAAAGCCTCAGTGCAGGCCTCGCGCTCCTCTCTCCACTTTGGCTAAGGCTCAACGGATCTGTCACTGCGAATGACCATGTGGGAGTGTGACTGGCCAGGAGAAGACAGGAAGTGTCTGTTTCCCCCTCGTTTCTTCTCCTGCTTTCTATCGTTCTCTCTCTCTCTCTCTCTCTCTCTCGTTCCCTTCAGCAATAGTCCCCTTTTACTGCCTGTCTCATCTGCCTGTTGCCAGCGGAGCGTATCCCTCTTTTTTCACCTTCCACACCAAAAGACCCCCCTTCTCTCTTTTACCCTTCCCCCCTCTCTCTCTCTCCTGACTGTCCATTTCCTTACTCAACTCTCCCTCTCTCTCTCTTCTGTTTTTATCACTCTCATTTCCCCCTCTCCTTTTCTCACTTGTTTTTCTTTATTTACCTTTCTTCTTTCCTTGTTCCTTCTCTCTTTCTATTTCTCTTTTTTGCCTCTCTCTGTCTCTCTATTTCTCTTTCCTGTCACTTTTCTTTCTTTTTTTCTTTCTTTCTTTCTTTCTTTTTTCTTTCTTTTTCTGTCTACCTCTGTGCACATCTTTGTCTTTCTTCTCTCTCTCACACACACTCTCTCTGTTTTTTTCTTTATCTGTCTACCTGTCTGTCTATCCAGTGCTGCAGTAGTTTGGTCAGTGTGTTAATACAGGAGCTCTCATTATGAAGTAATGTGGTAGGACATTCTTTAATCACTGCAGGTGTTTTATTCTGATATTAATCATAACTCCTATTATACAGTGACCACTATAAAGCTAATATGAAAGTTATGTAGTCATAAAAGTGAGGGAACCACTGAGAGGAGGAAAGAAGCATAGAAGAATGGAGGAGAATGAGTTGCTATTCATAAGAGACTGTGTTATCATTCAGAGTCAGTTAAATGATGACCTCAGTAAGGCTTCATTAGAAGGAGCGGATGAATGTGTGTAAGTAAACGTGTGTTCAGTCATGGCTATGAACACAGAGGCTCTGAGGTTCAGGGAGATAATCCGCAGCAGGGCCGAGTCAAGGTGAACGCGGGAGAGTGAAACAGGGAATCAGCAGCTCAGAGGAGCTTTACAGGCTTTGACAGACACTAGTGTCATTTCTTTCTTTCTTTTTTTTTTTCTTTTTATTCTTTCATTCTTTTTCTTTTTCTTTTTTTCTTTCTTTCTTTCTTTTCTCTTTTATTCTTTCTTTTTTCTTATTCTTTTTTCTTCCTTTCATTCTTTTCATTTTATTTCTTTTTTATTTTTATTCTTTTTTCCTTTTCTTTCTTTTTGATAGACACTTAGCATCAGCTGCTAGTAAAGCACAGGATCATCATCTCCCATGGCCTTGTCTAAAGATATGTCTGGTGATAAGGACATGACGGTGCAGAGCTGAACACACAGTATAATGCAGATTACCTTTTATAATTACCTTTTAGCTGGGCCACTCTCCTACTTACAGACACAAATATATTATCAAATAAGAACTTAAAATCTGAACTGCTCTAAGTCAGAATCATGTGCAGGATAAGAGATTATTTTTTCCAGCTTTTATATATTAATATATGTTACAGTTTTTTCGGAAGATGAAGGAGATGGTGTCCAGTGTGAGAAGAGTTAGCACACTTCCTTACTTTAGACATAATGTAAGCCTATATGTCATCACTGTCTTTAAACCTTGTATCTCCTAAAGAAACAGCATTCTCGTTTGAGTAGAAGTTACCAAGATTCAATTTTGGAGCATTTCTATTGGTCTATTTACCATAACATTTTATCACAATGTAAAGAGCAACTGGACTTTCTGAATTCTTAAAAAGGCATATATGGAGATCCAAATCAAAGATAAGCTGTATATTATTTTCAACCGGAACAATATAGTAGACCTCTGGCTATAATTAGACCACAGCTCTCGTGTCAGTGATTCCTGTTCCTGGCAAGGCATGCCGTCATGGACCAGCAGTCCCTTGTCTGGGTCACGCACCAGGGGAGACTTGTAGGGGGTTGTAAATGTGGGTTAGTCGGTGCTACTAGTTCATTAGACTGCTTTACGTATAAACCAGCTCTAGGTCCAGTGTGTTCCCAAGGCTTTTATTTGCTAAAAGGCAGGACAGGTCAACATGGCCAAATGCTCATTTTAACACTATTAGGTCCCCCATGATGTCTATAGCTAAGTTTCCTTACAATTGGATTATTTCTTGGCAGTTGTTTGTTGAAACAAGCAGATTCTAAACTTTCAGTCCATACCAGATCTGTAAGTAAAAGAGGAGAAATACAAGCCCAATTCCAGAAAACTTGGGACACTGTGTAAAATGTAAATAGAATGCAATGGTTTGCAAATCTCATAGACCCATATTTTATTCACATTAGAACATAGAACACATATCAGATGCTGAAAGTGACACAGTTTACCATTTCATGAACATTATTAACTCTTATTAACACTTATTTAGAACTTGATGGCAGCAACGCATCTCAAAATAGTTGGGAGAGGGCCATGTCTACCATTGTATAGCGTCTCATCTTCTTTACCAACAGTCTGTAAACATAAGAGAAGTGAGGAGACCAGTTGCTGGTGTTTTGGTAGAGAAATGTTGTCCCATTCTTGTCTGATGTAGGATTCTAGCTGCTGAACAGTTCTGTCTTCTTCGCTGGATTTTTTGTTTCATGATGAGCCAAATGTCCTTTGGTGAAAGGCCTGGACTGCAGGCAGGCCAGTTGTTCTGCAAAGCCATGCTGTTGTAATGGATGCAGTGCGTGGTTCAGCATTGTCTTGCTGAAATATTCAAGGCCTTCCCTAAAAGAGACATTGTCTGGATAGGAGCATATGTTGTTCTGAAACCTCAATATACTGTTCAACAATGATAGTGCCTTTCCATATGTGTAAGCTGCCTACACCATAGGCACTAATGCGACCTCCATACCACCAGAGATGCAGGCTTTTGGAATGTGCGCTAATAACAAGCTGGAACAGTCATGTGACTTTGTTGCAAATTGCTCCACCCATGTGATTTTTTATTAGTACCACTTACTTTTACAGCTTTTTGTTTCCCCTGTCTCAGTGTTTTTAAGATGTGGTGCTGAGTTATTCATTTTCATGAAGTGGAAAAATCTCACTTTCAACATCTGTTATGTGTTCTACGTTCTACTGTGAATAAAATATGGGTTTATGAGATTTGCAAATCATTGCATTCTCTTTTTATGTACACTTATTTACATTTGACACAGTGCCCCAGATTTTTGGATTTGGGGTTGTATGATGATTTGACGGTGATATTAATGTGTGAGTATTTTTTGCTAATTCAGTCAGTTTTGATTCATTTTTAATATGTTAGCCATGTTTTTGTCATTCATGCTCAGAACTGCAGACTAGAACCCATACAGAATGTTAACTGAATGTAAATGTAATGCATTTTAATGAATTACCTCCAGACGTGAACTGCATCCGCCATATATTTGCATATCAGTGAAGTGGTCATTTCCTTGGACATTCCTTTCTTTTATGTCGTCTCTCTGTGGCTTCTGCTGATCTGTGTTGCCGTGTCCCCGTAACGGCTCTGTTGGCATGTGGAGTCAACACATTGCACTAACAGCCCGGAGGTCCGGGTGTGCTGAGTGGCGTGCCTTTAGGCGAGAGGACTCAGGTGGTCTTCGCTTCCCGCCACAGCCCGGCCCATCTGTGAAACGCAGAAGGGTCGGAGCCGGGACACAGCCCGTCCTCCTCCGACCGAAGACAGGAGAATGATTGTTTATGACAGCTCTTTTCCCTCTGTCTGCTCTGAAATATTCGTTTAAGAAAGTGTTTTATTCCCTTACTGATTACCTGTCCTCTCAGAGAATCTGTCCCTTCTCTGTTTCCGCAGGATGAGGTCAACCAGATAATGGAGACGAATCTGTGGCTGCGACACGTAAGTTTACACCTTCTTCACCCATGAGGAGTTCACAAGCTTAGTGCAAGTGCTTTGGCAGCTGCAGAATTCATTGCATTAGCATATTTCTGCAGACTCAGGTGAATGCACAGCATCAGATCTTATTGACTAAGTGCAGTGATGAGCTCTGAAAGTGCATTTGCTGGATTAGAGTAAGTACTTAGTACTTTATCAGTCAGCAGATCATTACTGACAAAACGAAACTCCTGTAAACCGAGCTAATGAGTCCATCTGTTACTCTTTATACTTTGTTCATTGTTATCCCTGGGTCTTCATTGGTCAGGACCCCAACAGAACCACCACTACATGTGGATGGTGGTGTGTTAGTGTGTGTTGTGCTGGTGTGAGTGGATCAGACACAGCAGTACTGCTGGTGTTTTTAAACACCTCAGTGTCACTGCTGGACTGAGAATCATCCACCAACCAAACATATCCAGCCTACAGCTTCCTGTGTGCAGCGTTCTGTGACCACTAATGAAGGACCGGAGGATGACCCATACAAACTGTGCAACAGTAGATGAGCTATCGTTTCTGACTGTACATCTACAAGCTGGAAAAGCAAGGTAGGAGCGTCTAATACAGCGGACACAGTGTTTAAACACTCCAGCAGCACTGCTGTGTCTGATCCACTCACACCAGCACAAAACACACTAACTCACCACCACCACGTCAGTGTCACTGCAGTGGAGAGAATGATCCACCACCCACATAATACCTGCTCTGTGGTGGTCCTGCAGGGTCCCTGACCACTGAAAAAGGGTGATAATGTATGTAGAGAAACAGATGGACTACAGTCTGTACAGCACGTGTTCTGATGTGGTAATTAGAGCTCATAAAATCATGCAAGAGTTTAGATACAAAGTTCCTAATAAAGTGGTCAGTGAGGGTATTTACACATATACATATGTATATATACTAAATGTATACTATATTTATACTAGAATTTTATGTATTTAGCATATTGGTTATTTTACAAGGACAATACTGTGAGCTAAATTTGTGGATTTTTGAGAAACACAATTTATCTTCAGATGGTTCTTTCAAATCTTGAACTGACAGTACTGAGTGACTTGATTATTGATTTTTATTGAAATTTTTAATGCTTTGTGACATTTCTCTGATGTTATCCGGACAGTGTTTTGGGGGCTGAATGCAGTCCAGATATTCATTCTGATTCAGTTTCATTTTTCAGCCTGGCTGCAACCTGCCTGTTTATTTTACCATTATAAAACATTTGTGGCATACTTACCTCAGGGCTGCATGGTCAATGGAGCCAGACATTACCAGCTACAGTACATCTAATACACTACACTAGACACTGCAGTGGGCACACGTAAGTAGGTCTCCATCCAGCTGCTGAATTCAATGTAAGTGAATAACGGAATTAGAATTACATAGTTTCCTGAGTTTCCATCAGTTCTGAAAGAGAACGAAATCTGGAGCCATGGAGACATGTCCATCAATCAGCTGCAGGCAATACCAAATAAAATCTAATAAAAAAATGTGCACACATATGAAAATCATAGCAATATGCAGGCAACATATACTGGTATCATGGGGAAAAGGCAATGCAAGTTCCTTATAACATGAATTCCTGTACTGAGCAATAATTAGATGTATTCTGTACTATATATGGATATGATATTACCGAAAGATCTGCAAAACAAAGCTTTGATATATGATGTTTACTCTAGAAGTCTTCCGGTTTCCTTATTGAAAAATGCTTCTCACATGGCCCCATTAGTCTAAACCCATTATATCCCCCAAGTGTGTCTGCTTTTGTTCCTTTATGAGGCTCTGGAGAATTCATGCCTGGCCTGTCAGAATCGACTAATGCCCCCCTGACCTGCTAATAAAACAAGTCATAAAGCATTGTGGGAATGGCCCATTTTAAGATGAAATGAAGGAGGCCCAGTCTGAATCATTCTGGTTAAACAAAAAACTGTCCGAGACTAGTTCTGAATTAATAACGAAGAGCTTTGTACTGAGGATGCATGATTTAGGCTTTATCTTAAGTGGTTTCTCACAATCACAATTTATGACACAATATCCCTAAACTAATTAAAAGCAATTGTACCGTTTGTAATGAATGAATGGCCCTTCAATCAAATCTGATCATAAATTCAGCGCATGCAAATTTCACTGATAGTTTTGATATTCATGGGCTTTATTTAAAAGTGCCATAGAATGCCTTTATTCAGCATTTTAATTATTATTATTTGGCACTTACATAGACGGTATGTGACTTTGGTCAAGGTGAAAATGCCTAGATGCAGTTTTACATGCCCATTTACATCCTGGAATTTGGCCCTAGAATGAAATGAGTTGTTTTCCCTTGTTTGGTGAGCTCATAAATGATTCAATGGGCTCTGCTGTGATTGGCCAGTTTACAAAGAGACACTGTGATGATGACACAGAAGTAACATGTCAAAATAGACACAGACAGGTAAATAAAATGACCCTCTGTGTAAATAAAGATGACATATAAGGCTTTTTGTATCTGCTCTGGTGTATAAAAGCTAAGCCAGTAGGCCATTTAGTTACCTATACTAGCTACTCGCTTTCCATCTGGACATCAACACAAAGTAGATTCAAGTTTTTCCTCACTATGAAACTCAGTTTAGGATGATCTGAAGCTTCAACCGGCAAACACTGATACAGTCACACAGCATGGCTGCTACTTACAGGCAACTGTTGGGGTGTGAATGCTAATAAAGGTGGAACTGCTTCTCTCTTCAGTCTCTTCAGTGTCAAACGCTGACCAAAGCTGATCCATAATGTCCAAGGTTTGAGAAACTATATGAAGTCAAATGTGCAGAGCAAACTAACAACTTTGAATTAAAGTTGCCTAGGAAACCAAAGTTATAGCACCTGTACAAGCTGTAGCATTTAAGGTGGAACATTCCATAGAGATGAAAATCAACCATGCCCAATGGTCTTTCAGTTCCTTAGAAAGGTTAGAAAAAGTGGCAACATCACCTTCACAGCCTGAAGTGGTAGATCTCTCCACAGTCTTCCATTTCCATTGCTTTTGCATGGTTGGTATATGTTGGCCATATATGTCAGCTAATGAATCAAGACAATTACATAATAGTTCAGGATTTTGGAATTTCACTGCCCTATTTTCAACTGTAGGATTTGTATTTAAAAAAAAAGGAACAAATGTTTAGGTTCATGGTATGTCGGTTCTGTGTACTGAGCTCTCCTTTTTTTAACTATGACAATTTACATATTGTTTTCTATTTTATGGCACCTGTAAACATGTATTACACTGTGCTTTTGTTTTATCCTATAGACACCACAAAAAATTAGCAGTGCTAAGCTCAGCTAATACAGAAATAATGGAATCTGTGTTATAGAGTATATGGAATTTCATGAAAATACACTCTACACTCTACACAATTACGTCTTTCTACCATCTCAGAATAACTCAGCCATTTTTTGTTTTGCTCTTTCCTGTCATCTGAACTTTAACACTATAAACTTTGACCAGTAGGGGGAGCAGTGCACTCGTGAGCCCAACTACTGGCTCACAAGCTTCTGAACTGAAGTTTGAAAGTTGTTTAATTGGCTCCCCACCAAAACATCTGGATGATGTCTCTTGATTTCACATGCCAAACCTGATTCATCATTTACACTCAGATCTCTTTTTGTTTCTTATGGAAGTTTCACGAATCCGACGCCGAGTAGCTTGACAGTCAAATCTACGCTCTTTTTTATAAAACTCTGCTAAATAAGGGTCATTGAATATTTAGGTGGGTCAGAAGATATCAGGACAGAAGAACACATCTAGATTAGTGCAGTCATTAATCAGTGCAGTACGGGGAAGTGCCTTGTCGACTGTCCAAATCACTTTAGGCAGAGGGAGGCGGATCAGACGCTGGAGCTGTCTATCCTGCGCTGTGTCATTCCTGTTTTTTGTTATCTGTCCTCTCCTCAATGACACCGCCCGTCTGTCTCCTGTCAGGCTGCTGGGAGACATAGAGGTCAGAGTCTTAGATATCCAGCAGAATAACAAACGATAGAAGAATGAGCAGTCCTGTCACTGATCTATGTGCATTAACTGTTGAATCAGTCACTAATTAGTTTACTGCTGCCCATAAGCCCTTCTGTCCCAAACATCTGCTGTGTTTTATGTGTTTTTAGAAATTCCCTGCTGTGTCCGGTTTGGCACACTGTTTTAGTGTACCTGTCATTTGCTTTCTCTTTGTTTTGTCTAAATTTGTGTCTAATAATATATTTAATAATACAATAATTTCTTTTTACAGATATGGAATGACTACAAGCTCAGGTGGGATCCCAAGGACTTTGGAGGGGTGGAATTTATCCGTGTCCCTTCAAACAGGATTTGGAAGCCAGACATTGTGTTGTATAACAAGTAAGGCCACATCTTTTCCTTCTGATCAACCTTATATACACTCATCATCAACAGAACAGTTGCACCCAGAAGGAGGTGTCTGACTGCAATGCTACTGGGAAGGAAGATAAAAGTTACCAGGAAAAATAAATGATTAAATGATACAGAAAATATTTATTGAGCTACACATACAGAAGTAGTGTCTCTCAATATGTTGTCAGGCTGCCATGTTTGCTAATGCAGCATGCAGACAACTTGGCATAGAGTTATAGAGATCCCTAATGGTGTCCTGCAATAATCCATACCATGCAGCTTAAATATTCTCACACAGTCCCTGTCGATTTTGTGGTAGTGGTGAAGATGGAGTGACACCAGGCCTTCTGGGCATTGA
This sequence comes from Semaprochilodus insignis, assembly GCA_034552555.1. Lineage (NCBI taxonomy): Eukaryota > Metazoa > Chordata > Actinopteri > Characiformes > Prochilodontidae > Semaprochilodus > Semaprochilodus insignis. The sequence goes on along the minus strand of CM067486.1, from coordinate 29,222,339 downwards.
CAAGTGACAATAAACCATTGGCGCTGACCACTGTTCCTCCACACACGTATTTGTCGGTCAACTCCACCGAGACAAAAGCGGGACATATCACTGAAGATCACCCGCTGCCATTCTGAGTCACTCCATGACAGTCTGGCACGACACCATTGCAGTCTTTGGCGATGCTGATGCACTAACAGGTTGACTCATGGAGGGCATCACTGCTCGCTGAGTGTCCATAATTATGGTGATTGTGTCAGTCAGGAACAGCGATAAGGCCTGTCCTCACTTACATCACACGCACAACTGAGCATGTCTTGCAATGTCAAACTTACCAACCAAGTTTCATTACCGCCATTTGATTCCTTCTGAGTGCAACTATTTGGGCAACTACTCTTTTGATGATGAGTGTATGATAATGCCAATTTCTACTAACACCACTAAGGAATTTCTCATAGTATAAGGTGTTCATGTATGTTTTGACTATTTCATATAAAGCTCTGATATTTTAAGCCTGTAAAGGAGATTTGCTTTATTTGAAATCTAGAGATTATTGGCAGGGCAAAAAAAGCTGCACACTCTAATGTTTAATTGGACTGCCGTTAGCTTTGGTAACACTGATACATTCAAAAGTTGATCCACTCTGTAAAGTCTTCTCCAGCACATCTCAAAGACTTGATGTCAGGACTCCGTGGTGACCAGTTCGTGTCTGAAAATGACTCCTCATGCTCCACTCTTTCACAACCTGAGCCACAATCTGATTTCGGCATTGTGGAATATGGCAATGCCATCAGGGACTATTGATTGGAAAAGCCGGTCATTTGGTACATTCAAGTGGTCAGTTGACTTAATTTTATTGGCAGCTATTATTACTGAGCCTCAACATATTTTCCACAACCACAAGATGCCATAGTATGAGAAATGAGTAGCTACTCACTGCATCAGTGAGTAGGGTTAAATAAACTGTTGCCATCTGAAACATTAATCCCTGCAGTGATTATCCAATCGAAAGCTCTTAGGAATTTGCTTATATAAATCGGAATGACAACTTTTTTTGGCCAGACACTGTACAATGTGTCCGTTGAAACTGGTTTATTACTTGTATTCAGTGTCAGTAACAGTGAAAGACTTCCAAAAGTCTTGGTACCCACTAAGAAACCTACTTATATTACCCCAGGCTTTCACCAGCTACACTGGCTACCAGTTACTAAATGCATCCAGTATAAAATCCTGTTGTTGACTTTTAAAACCTTGCACCTACTTGTTTGTCTATTCTTTTACATCCTTATGCCCCCTTCTCCAAGCTAAGCTCCTCTGGTCTTCTGGCTGTTCCTAAGTTCAGGCTTTCCTATATGGGTGGCAGGTCTTTTAGTGTTGCTGCCCCCAAACTCTGGAACTCCTTACTCTCATCTATTCACTCTTCTCCCTCTCTTTCAATCTCCAAAGCTCAGTTAAAAACTCTTCTATGATTTCCCCACATCAATTGTAAAGCATCCATGTGTATGTGAAAGGCACTATATAAGTGAAACATATTATTATGATTATTAGAGTGACATTTTCCCCCTAATAAGATGGTCTCACCCATGCAGTTAGTTGGTGCTTTCCCTAATAAGTAAGGCTTTTAGTCCAGCTCCTGAAGTCCTTTCAATGGGAGAGCTAACTTGTGTGAGGATCGGGCCTAGGTATGACGTGTGCAGATGAGGCTAAAAAGGTTTATTACAAAATCACAATACAAGGTCGAGGTCAAAAAACAAGCGGAGAGTCGACACAAAGGCAAACATACACAAAAGGGAGATCCAAGAATACAGTCAAAAAGAAGGCCAAAGGTCTAAAACCAGAGACTACAAGTAGAGAAAGGCTTGCTATGCACTGATTATACAGACACAATACTTTGCAAAGGGCTAGACCATGAAACAGGTGACACAAATCAGTCATCAGGTGAGGTTCTATCTGGGATAGGTTGTTGGCTGCATACTGGAGGTCACATGCTCACCCAGGGTATCCTGGGAAATGGAGTCCCCTGTGGCTAGGTTCAGTACTGAGCCAGAGGGATGTGTGACGACTTGGCTGTACCTTCTGACAATATCCAACCACTGGGCATTTCAAGACTATACCCGGTTCGTTTCCCACCAAATCCTGTCAGTGAAATAATGATATCCGAACAGAGTTTGGATATGACCATCATGATGGTACTGTTAAATAAAATGAAATACAGATATACACAAACATTTATAGTTTAAAAAAATAATTAGGCCTTCTCAGAAAGCTCTGATGGTTCCTCACGGCTGGTTGGGCATAATGTAATGTAATATAAGGTTTTATATTGGCTATTCCCTGAACAGCTTTTGAAGTTCATATTGATGGATGCTTTATTCATAACCTGTGTTTAATTCTGAATCACAGTGCAGTGGGAGACTTCCAGGTGGACGATAAAACCAAAGCTCTTCTTCGCTACAATGGAGACGTGACATGGATCCCTCCGGCAATCTTCAAAAGCTCCTGCAAGATCGATGTCACATACTTTCCCTTTGACTACCAGAACTGCACCATGAAATTTGGGTCATGGACTTATGACAAGGCCAAGATTGACCTGGTGCTGATTGGTTCTACAATCAACCTGAAAGACTTCTGGGAGAGTGGAGAGTGGATGATTATTGACGCTCCAGGCTACAAACATGACATCAAATATAACTGTTGTGAGGAGATCTACACAGACATCACCTACTCCCTCTATATCCGCCGTCTGCCGCTATTCTACACCATCAACATGATCATCCCCTGCCTGCTCATTTCATTCCTGACGGTTTTGGTTTTTTATCTTCCGTCCGACTGTGGTGAGAAAGTGACGCTGTGTATTTCGGTTCTTCTCTCCCTTACTGTCTTCCTCTTGGTCATCACCGAAACCATCCCATCTACCTCTCTGGTCATTCCGCTGATTGGCGAGTACCTACTGTTTACCATGATCTTCGTCACTCTCTCAATCGTCATCACGGTCTTCGTGCTCAACGTTCATTACCGAACGCCAAAGACCCACACAATGCCATGCTGGGTTCGTCGCGTGTTCCTCAGCCTTCTCCCCAGAGTTATGTTCATGACCAGACCTGAAAGAGACCCAGAAAAACCTCGCAGCTCAGGGACTTCTTCTCGGTCATGTGCCCTCCATAATGCCTCCTCATTTCCTCAACATCTTGCCAAGCAGCAAAGTCTTCCAGGCAGCCTGCCCCCACGTGCTCATCTCTTCCTCAGCACGGAGCTGAACACTTTGAGTGAAGCTGGCTCAACCTTCCTGTGCAGAGAAGGGAGATGTAACTGTTGCATGAGGCAGCACCCCAACAAACTGCCTGCAGATGGAGGTGCTGGCAGTGTAGGCCCTGGGGTGGGCAGCCTGGGGGCAGTTAGCAGTGGTCTGGTAGGGAATGGAGGGGGAGGAAGCAGCCCTTGCTCAAGCTCAGAGTCTTTAGACGGAGGACTTTTGACCTTCTCAGCACTTTCACCCGAGGTCCGAGAAGCTATTGAGAGTGTTAAGTACATCGCAGAGAATATGAGGCTACAGAATGAGGCCAAGGAGGTAAGTTATTATTTATTAATGATCCATAAATCAAAATATTTTTTTACAATATTATCCTACTATAGAGGAGAACTGGGTTGGTTAGCACAGGGGTTGATTGGCACAGTCTTAATTTCTGGGTCAGTAAGGGAACTTGGCCAAAAAGGTAATATAAGTGCCCACTTGACCTAACATTCATTCATTTTATCAACAGTTCTGAATGTTGAAATGCAAAGGAATGCAAGTTAACTAACCTTAAGAAAATCAGTTGCTCACATGATAGACATTTGCATTGAGAAGGCGGTCTATTCCCAAATTAAGCTGAACAAGATTCACTGTCAAATCATTAGCTTCACCTTACACGGTGCCACAGGTACATTCTGGCACCTGTAATTGTTGTACCATTTAAGGTGAAATAGAAAATGGTAAATAGGAAGCCAGTTTCAGCCTTCCTCATTCATCTTAGCTTGAAAAAAATCCACTCAATTTATCAAAAATGACCCTCAAAAAACTGACACTGCAGCACTTTCACTGTGAGCATACGTCCGCTCTTTACATCCGTCCAGACAACATAATTAGCCAAGTTAAAAACAGGCAGTTGAGATCTACAAAGGCAGAGAGCACAGCAAACTTGAAAAGCTCACCCTGATCATCAAAGCCGAAAAACATACTGCCATAGCCGACATGAAGAACGTCTGTTCATGTCTTACTTTTAGTGAAGCTACTGGAGTAACATCCACTATTTGATTCGACCTTTCTCAGCCTTTGTAGTAAAGAAACACTTTAGATACCAAAACTGCGAACAACAGGGTTATTTTAGCTCTGGATGTGCAGAAAACAACATACTCTACACTTTCTCGAAGCACCAGTTTTATTTTTTAACTAAGTTTCAGATTCAGACACAGATGTACTGATAACACACAGAAGGCTTGAAAGTCAGCAACAGTTGCTGTGCAGCAATTGGTGGGCTGTGTTTGGTGAAGAGGGAATGATTTGAAGTGCTTACAGGAAACAAATCAAATTTCATCTTAAAAAAATTAAAATATTAATTTCCCATCTCACTAAATAACCCTGTGTTCAATCTGGGTAGGCCCAGTTGGTGAGGGGAAATAAATAAATGAACAAACAACCAATCAGAGGGCCTGTATTACTTGGCTCTTACCTGGTCTTCAGCCCAGGTAGGCCTGAGCTTTAAATCGCCCGTGTTGTTCAGTACAAGCCAATGATGAGTAAATGAACCACTGCTAGCATGTAATTTACTTTAAAAAGAGAGAGAGAGTTGTATGTTTACCTTTTGTAGTTAAATTAAAAGATCATATGATGTCTGTACCAATTTGTGCTAATCACCCACCCCATCGTGCCAACCAACCCCACGCTGCTGTTGAATTTGGTCATGAATGCACTATATTTCCAGTGCAAATGTTTTCTGGCATTGGCTTTTTCTGTCGGTTGGGTTATCCTAATGTATGACATGACTAAAATATGCGGCAGAAATTGAAAATTGCGGCAAACTATTTTACTGTCCTCCACTGTATGTTTAACTACTCATGTTAAATGGCTGACCTTGTAGGTAAATAACGCTGTGGCGTCTTTTGTTGTATTCCAGTTGATTGTAAAATATACAGACACATAAACCAAATTACTGCTGAGTAAGGAAACTCACTCTTAATGCAAATGGCTTGCACTTTAAAGTTGTAGGTACTCAAAAGGGTTCTGTGGAGCAATGCTACAGAACAGCATCCTGACTCTGCATGTTGTGCTGTTCTCTCTGCTCCAAAAAATGCCAAGTTCATCTCAGTTACAGCTAAATTATAAAATTACTGTAAAGACAGAGCACTTATCAGAAAATGAGTTATGGAACTAACTGTTCGGTAATCACATACACAAAAACAGTACACACAGGTTAGTTATTCATAAGTTATTGGATTGAGAACCACCAGCCATTCTGTGTTATATACACTCATCTTCAAAATAATAGTTGCATAGTTGCACCTAGAAGGAATCAACCGACAGGAATGAAACTTGGTGGGTAGGTTTGACATCATGAGACATTCAAATGATTCAAATGAAGTTTCATGCTCGGACGCGCATGTGACACAAACAAGGAGGAGCCTTATCACTGTACCTGACTGACAAAACAGCCATGATTGTGGACATTCAGTGAGCAGCGATGCCCTTCTTGAGTCATCCTGTTAGTGCCAGCACCATTGGTAGATGGCTGCACAACACAGGACTACATGCATGCAGACCGTTACGACAACTGCCCTTGACACCACGTCAACATCACCGACGACCACAATGGTGTCATGCCAGACTGTCACGGAGTGACTCAGAAAACCATCTTCAGTGTCGAGTCCCGCTTTGGTCTTGGTAGAGACGACCAACGGATCCATGTGTGGAGGCACCATGATCACCACCAAGACGAAGAGTTTACTGTCACGTGTCACACTTCCAGAAGGCCTGGTGTCACTCCACCTCCACCCCTACCACAACATCTGCAGGAACTATGTGAAAATATTGAAGCTGCGGGGGATGAATTATTACAGGGCACCATTAGGAAACTCTGGCATGTTGCGTCAGCATTGCAATCCCACACTTCTAGGTGCAACTTTTCTTTTGACGATGAGTGTAAGATGCTACATGTAACGTGAAGCTTATATACCAATTCAAAGCTTCTTCTAGATGTATACATGTAGACCAGGAAGTGTTAGGGAGCATTTATTGGGCCAAATGAAAGCTAATTTCTCTATCAAGATAAACAGGTTTCATGTACACACACACACACCCATTCCTTTCTTTTCCATCCAATTCTGAGTGAAGATGAAACCTTCTTGCTCTGCTGCCCTGTGAGGACATGTTCTAATTTAGCTCTGCGTTTATGCCTCACCTGTTCAAGGTCCAAGACGACTGGAAATATGTTGCCATGGTGATTGACAGAATCTTCCTGTGGGTGTTCATCCTGGTGTGCATCCTGGGAACGGCTGGGCTCTTCCTGCAGCCGCTCCTGTTGGGGGAGGATATGTGACACCTGCACAGACGCGGCGGACTGTGCGACTGGACCACTGGGTTAAACAGAGAGATACAAAATGACTTTGGAAACCTTCTGTGCTGCTTTGAAGGCAGCGCAACGGGGGGTGTTTACAACGTGCACCAAGTTCCTGTCTGAAGTCGTTTGCTCAAGAAGACTTTAATATAGCTCGTAGTCCTTTTGGACACTGTGTATTTCCTCCTCCAGTCATGCTTCTAAAGGTCTTTGGGGAAACGCTAATAAAAAAGAGCGTCAATGAAATGTCACTGCTTTTTATAGAATTTTGATGTTTCTGACTATGATGTTACATGCCTATGTACTGTACGATGTCTGAAATACCATGTATGATTTGCCATTTCTTAAAACAAATAATAATTAAAAAAGACTTAAAGTCTTTAAGATGGCTTGTTTTGTCATGATGATGCTTTAGAAATCGTCTAGAAGATGCTGAGTAGAGTATCACTCCGTCCCTTGTCTGAATCTATAGTCTGAGCTTTGTGACCAGTGCCATCCAGTGGGCATAATAGGCAATAGCGAACCGCATAATCATTACTTCATTACTGAGCTGTATAGCAGATTGTTGATGTGGTATGCAAGCTTTCATTAGAAGTTACAGACATGTGCAAGTTTGAGTGCGCCTGGTGTTGGCTTATTTTACCATGAACGTCCCCAAAGCCAGTGGTTAAAATGATGAAGATGACTGAGATTCAGAATTACATGTCCAGCAATATATACAACATGTGAGCCAATGTCAGTCAGCTCTACAAACACTGAATTTACAATGAAGGAAAACTCATATACTGTCTATGTACACCATACAGTCAAAACGAATGAAGTCACACTGAAACACAGTGACTTAAACGTTAACTCGACAAGTTCTTTTGTTTGGTTGGGGCAACCTTGAGGCCTCATCTACCAGCTGCATTGTTGTTGTGTAATTCTTCACAATGGCTGCAATTTTTGAAGGAAGTTTAATTTAGAGACATTATTTGGCAATTGTGTTTTGCACACCAAGGAATTTGTCTTATGTATTTAACCCATCTGTGAAGTGAAACACTCACATATACACACACTAGGGGGCAGTGAGCACACTTGCCCAGAGCAATGTGCAGCCCTGTGCACAGGGAGCAGTTGGAGGTGAGGGGCCTTGCTCACTGACTTCAGTCATTACTGTCGGTTCAGGGAATTAAACAAGTGACCCTTTGGTCAGAAGGCTGGTTCCCTAACCCCCAGCCCACGACTGCTGCCGCAGAATTAAATATTTTCCCTCAGCACTGACACAGCTTTAACCCTATGTATGTAGATATACTTTCATTAGCTAACTGCACTCATCATCAAAAGAATAGATGCACAAAGAAAAGAAGAAATCGACCGACAGGAATAAAACTTGGTGGGTAGGCTAGACATTGTGAGACATGCGAATGATTCAACTTTCACACTCATGTTGTGCATGTGATGTAAGCAAGGATGGGCCTTATTGCTGTACCTGACTGACCCAATAGCCACGATTGCAGACATTCACCAAGCAGCGATACCCTCCATGACTCATTGTGTTAGCGCCAGCACCCTTGGCAGANGAACCTCTACAATATGACGAGACATCTGGGGGCCCAACGACGTACTGAGAGACAACTACTTCTGGATGTGTAGCTCAATAAATATTGCCCAAATCAGTTTAAATTTATCATCATTTATTGTGTCTGGTAAACTTTATCTTCCTTCCCAATAGCACTGCAATTATAGTTAAATACATTTAGGTGCATGAAGAACCCAATTAATATGAGTTTTCCAAATGTACTTTGGTTCATTGATTGCATACAGTGCATACAGTATCTCACAAAAGTGAGTACACTCCTCACATTTTTGTAATTTTTTTATTATATCTTTTAATGGCACAACACTGAAGATATGACACTTACATATACAGGGGTTGGACAATGAAACTGAAACACCTGTGATTTTAGTGTGGGAGGTTTCATGGCTAAATTGGACCAGCCTGGTGGCCAATCTTCATTAATTGCACATTGCACCAGTAAGAGCAGAGTGTGAAGGTTCAATTAGCAGGTAAGAGCACAGTTTTACAGTTTTGCTCAAAATATTGCAATGCACACCACATTATGGGTGACATACCAGAGTTCAAAAGAGGACAAATTGTTGGTGCACGTCTTGCTGGCGCATCTGTGACCAAGACAGCAAGTCTTTGTGATGTATCAAGAGCCACGGTATCCAGGGTAATGTCAGCATACCACCAAGAAGGACGAACCACATCCAACAGGATTAACTGTGGACGCAAGAGGAAGCTGTCTGAAAGGGATGTTCGGGTGCTAACCCGGATTGTATCCAAAAAAGGACTTGTATATGTCATTCCCAAGACGAACTGACGCTGTATTGGCCGCAGAAGGAGGCCCTACACCATACTAATAAATGATTGTGGTCTAAAACCAGGTGTTTCAGTTTCATTGTCCAACCCCTGTATATACAATGTAATGTAGTCAGTGTACAGCTTCTGTAACAGTGTAAATTTGCTGTGCCCTCAAAATAACTCAACACACAGCCATTAATGTCTAAACCGCTGGCAACGAAAGTGAATACACCCCTCAGTGAAAATGGCCAAATTGCCCAAAGTGTCAATATTTTGTGTGGCCACCATTATTTTCCTGAACTGCCTTAACTCTCTTGGGCATGGAGTTCACTAGAGCTTCACAGGTTGCCAGTGGAATGCTCTTCCACTCGTCCATGACAACATCACGGAGCTGGTGGATGTTAGAAACCTTGTGCTCCTCCGCCTTCCGTTTGAGAATGCCCCACAGATGCTCAATAGGGTTTAGGTCTGGAGACATGCTTGGCCAGTCCAGCACCTTTGCCCTCAGATTCTTTAGCAAGACAGTGGTCTTCTTGGAGGTGTGTTTGGGGTCGTTATCATGTTGGACAGCCATGCAGACCAATTTGATACATATGGTCTGAGCACCCCCAGCCCTATAACCTCTGCAGCAATGCTGGCAGGACTCCTATGTCTATTTTCAAAACACGACCTCTGGATATCACGCTGAGCACGTGCACTCAACTTCTTTGGTGGACCATGGGGAGGCCTGTTCTGAGTGGAACCTAAACCGCTGTATGGGCTTGGCCACCGTGCTGCAGCTCAGTTTAGGGTGTTGGCCATCTACTTATAGCCTAGGCCATCTTTATGTAGAGCAATACTTCTGTTTTTCAGATCCTCAGAGAGTTCTTTGCCATGAGGTGCCATGTTGAACTTCCAGTGACCAGTATGAGAGATTGTGAGAGCGATAACACCAAATTTAACACACCTGCTCCCCATTCACACCTGAGACCTTGTGACACTAACAAGTCACATGACACGGGGGAGGGAAAATGACTAATTGGGCACAATTTGGCCATTTTCACTTAGGGGTGTACTCACTTTTGTTGCCAGTGGTTTAGACATTAATGGCTGTGTGTTGAGTTATTTGGTGGGCACAGCAAATTTACACTGTTATAGAAGCTGTACACTGAATACATTGTATCAAAGGGTCACATCTTCAGTGTTGTCCCATGAAAAGATATAATAAAATATTTACAAAAATGTGAGAGGTGTACTCACGTTTGTGAGATACTGTATGCCATTATTCAGGTGAACGACCTTATCAAATGGAGTGCTGACCTTATCCAGCCAGTGTTCTGATATATGCTAACTGTCTATCAAGAATAAGTGATTACTAAACACAGTTGTGTGGAACCACTTGACATCACATTTCAATTCAAATTCACACTTAATTTTTAAATTTTAATAAAGGAGGTATTTAAATCCACAAGTATTGCTAACCCCAATCAGAACATAATCCTATACAGATAGCATTGATTATCTTATATAATGTTTCATGTCCAAGTACAAATGTATGGAGACTGATGTCTGCTATATAATGAGTCAGGCAATTATACTTACAAACATGCAATCAGGGCTCATGTCATGCATTATAAGCTAATGAGGCTTTAATTTTCTTGGATTGAACAACAACAACACACACACACTCATTTTGTGCCCCCTAACTGCCACATACCACTGTGAAGTGATGTTTTATTCCAATAAAACCAGGGTGGTTATCACAGGGGAGCTTTAGCGGGGTATATCTTTAATTTAAGTGATATAATAATATTTATTGTTGTGGTATAATACTGGGCTTGTCTGGAATCCCACAATGAGACACTTGTTGTCCATGGCTCCACAAAAATATCTGAGTTACTGTCATTCATCTACTGCAAACCTGTAGACACAGCATAATTCTTGTGCTAGTTGGACCTTCATCAGGTGTTCCTGGTTGTCTGCCATCTGGACCAGTTTGACCACAATGGGACCACCAACATGTGCTTTTGTACAACAAATACAGGGGTTCTAGGGGGTCCGGGACCTACTAATTAACCTCTCGGACCACTCCCTGATATGCTCTCTATTAGGGGGAATAAACATTCAGATTCGGGCAAAGATTGCTGTTCAGCAGCTTTACCCACAGTCATCAGGTTGTAACACTGGGCTGACTCTGGGTGGCGCTGTAGCAAAGTGGTTCAGCCAGTTTGTTGTTCCCCTTCACCCCCAGCACCCCAATAGACGGGAAACGTTTTGCACAATGTTTGTCCCTCTCTGCTGTCCCAGAAAAGCTGCATCTCACATATAGCTTCCTGAAAAGATTTGTCTGGATGTAATGGCTGACCTCTGCACCGACTTTCCCTGCTCACTCATTTTACCCCTGCGACTTGAATTTATCACTCCCTTAATCTTCCTTTTTCCCTATTGTTCATTACTGCATCTCCACAGGTCATCTCATTTTCACCTGATTGCTTAAGTTGTGTGAATGTTGGGCTATCCAGTATCGACCACAGAAGGCCAGCTTCCCCTTTTAAGTCTTGATTCCTCTAAAGGGTTCTTCTTCTTATTGTCTGGGAACGTTTCTGCCCCCAGCTTGCTCATATGGGGCGGTTACCTGGATGTCAGTAAAACTGTTTTGTAGCAGTTCTAAAAAAGCTCTATACAAATAAAACCGAACTGATTTCAAAACTACATCTCAGGTAAGCTGAACATGCTGTATTTCAGGCTCTAAATAAACATAGGCTCTGCAAAATTCATTGCATTGGCATTAACTAGAACAAAAGGCTAACCGACCCTGAGCTTGTGGCCCTGGAATGGAAAGTACATTTTCATGTGTATGGGAACTGTTTCACAAGCGCTAGTCTGTCTTGTGGTGCACCATACTGAGAATAAAACCGAGAGCATGGTGTTAGCAAGGCTTGCAGACCAAACAAGCTCGTGCATACGAAACCCACTTAACGTGTGGTTATGCTAAAGAAACCGAGCTATGTATGTAAGCGGGTGTAGAGTGAGATATTATGCTGAGGGTTTGAACCGTTTATGAACAGGCGGTAAAGCGGTAAAGAGCAGTGTGTCCAGAGTGCACAGGCTTACATCATTTGATACCACTGTTTGCTAAAGATCTCTCATGCCATTGTAATTATTATATGAACATTTATGGGATTAGCATCATTATCGCAGATTGAATATATGATGTCTTTACTGATGCTGCTATAACTAAGCCTGAAAAAAGTGAACAACTTCCCTATAAGTAATAAAACTAGAAGGGCTTGTTTGTTATCAATGACCATGGAGAAAGCTTATAAACAGATCCTTCAAACATCATTATACTGTATATTTTATGTTTATATGGCATAACCATGTGTATACAAAACACATTGTTGGTGTCAATAACTAAGCAAGTAAATGCATAAATAAATAAAAATATAAATATCTCCAGTGGGTGTGATGTGCCACTTTAAAAGGTGCTACCAGTGTAAGGACATTCCCATGAAACCATGAAGTTTGCCACAACATACTGAGATTGAAAGAGAAAGGTTTGTGCCACTTTCTACTGGAAGTGTACTGAGGACTCCACATTGTTTACAGTGCAGAAGTAGCATGCTAACATGCTAACCCCTTACTGAGTACTCTCGGACTTCAGAACAGAGGACAGGAAACTTGCAGCATCCCTAGTTGAAGCTCTACAATGATTACCTTCATTCTTCCATTAAGTAAGTACCGCTTCTTTACCCGTATTGTGCTAAAATAGCTCGGCATATTGAGACTGATTAAGAATTCAAACTTTGCCTGACTTTTCATTCAACAGTGCTCTCTGCACCTTTGTTACCTCAGGCTCAAGGTATGGATAAATCAATGGGGTACTGATGTACTTCTCTATTACACATTTGTTACAATGAAATTAAGCAAGGGCACAGTTACGGTCAGCATGCATGTTTCCATTACAGGTGAAGACTTCCATTCGGTAAGGATTTTTGGAGAAAAGACCTTGAGAGAGGGAGGAAAGCTGCAGATTACATGTAGCACATTTGGTGTTGTGGAAATTTGCGCCGAAGTTTTTGTTTACCTTTGTAGAAACGGCACAGCAATTGAGAAGAAAAAGACAAGAGAACGGGACACTGTTTTTAGCATAGATGGAGTAACAAAGGACTTTATAGGCAACTACAGTTGCATCTACTCAAAAAAGGAGTACAACCTTGAAGATGTTAAAGGACAAGGCTCTGAATCCATCTTCATTACGGTGAACGGTAAGAGATACAGCACTCCTCTGCTTGTTTATTGATGGATATTAAATGCATGCTTGGATTAAATTCATAGAATGATTTATAACGCCAGATGATATGGTTTTACTGTTGTCAGAGGTGTGTCCAAACAGGCAAGTTCCATTCAGATACCATTCTCTGTAGCTTAATATAGGCTGTTATCATTATTACATAATCCCCTAATTCCAATTATTTGTAATGATCTCAGTTATTTAAGATGACCGCAATAATTTTCCACAGTTTCACAGCAATGTAATCCATATTCAGTTATATTATGTTGCAACAAACAAATGTTAATTGGGTGTGTTGGGTTGAGGTAAATAAATATCAGTTAATCAATCAATCAATCAATCAATCTTTATTTTAACTTGTAAGTACATTTAGGGGTGACCCTCATTTTCAATGCAGATAAGTATTGCATCTTAAAGGGATTGAAAAAAGAAAATAAAATGGAATTTAATGTGGTTAACCAAAAGAAAAGAAATAGAACAAGGGAAAAAAATTTAAATGAATAATATTTAATTAAGAAGACAAAATTTCTATTTCTAAAATGAGTCAAAATAATAATAAAAACAAAAACTAATAAAAATGAAGTTGAAAAAAAATAGATAAAGTAAAAATAACAATAAAATTATATATATATATATATATA
>CM067486.1:29193504-29208132 GCA_034552555.1 Semaprochilodus insignis | reverse complement strand
ATATATATATATATATATATATATATATATATATATATATATATATATGCATTGACATATTTCAAGGGTGTTGCTACCTGACCTTTTTGCGCCGTGCATGTCAACCATGCAGATCGGGTGATGACACATTACTAGCTATGTATCTGAAAATAATATTTTAGCATGTATGCTAAACAAATGTAGCTTTATTTACCCTGGCTGGTCACCACCAAACCAGCATATGTTGTGTTTTGAATGCTGGTATGCTGGTTTACCAGTGCGACCAGGCTAGGGTGACCAGTGTGAGTATATGTGGTCATCACAAGTCAACATAGCCAGCAAGCTAGATGGAAATTTGTCAGTTTGACCACCTTGTTTTTAAATAGTTCCAAACAATTAATTCTTCATTTTTATGCAAATTAATCATCAACTAAAACATCTTGACTCTGAGAGCCTTAGCATAGCAATTCCTTTCAATCTTACTTATTAGGCAATAGAATGAGCATATTTTCTCATGCACAGATTCTTTCATGCACAGATTCTTTTGTCCCTGCATACATAACCTTGCCTGGGATGAGCGTGAGTGAAGAAACCGATGTGGATGTCACATGTACCTCTTCAAAATTACCTGACAATGTTCAGCACAACATATATGCTTATCTGTGCAAGAATGGGACTGTTATTCAGGTGAACATCTGGAACACAGGGAAGATGGCGGCAACCTTTACCCTGAAAAGAGTCACTAGGAGAGATGCTGGATCATACACGTGTGGTCTGATGGCAGATATCCAGCCTATACCTAAAACGAGAATGCATGGGATTAATGAAGCAAACCTTCACGTTACTGGTAAGGGGGTTGTCTGACAAACAAAACACCAATAACAAAAGAACATAAAAACAGCATCATCTGCCTACAATGAAGAGACTCATTCATACGTTATTGTAAATGTCAACAGCCTGAGTTATTTAGGCTCTTAAGTCATTATTAGTTATTAAGTTTAACACTGACATGGCATTATTTGTTACGTGACTTACTTCTTTACTCCACAGATAAACAAAACTTGTCTGACACTGTAATAATTGTGGTGGGCTGTTCTGTCGTACTTCTGCTTCTTCTGTGTGGTCTGGGCCTTTGGGGAGTAATTGCAAAGCAAGGTAATCTCCAATTCCTAAATATTCAAACATCATTAGATTAACCTGAGATACAAAGTAGGGTTTTTGTATAAGCTGTGTGGCCAATCAGTCAATCAATCAATCAATCAAACAATACATCAGTCAATCAATTAATCAGTACATTTGTCTTTCTCTGCAGGATTCTACCGATGCCGCAGTGATAGGTTTGTTTATCTTAGTCTATTGTTTTTATTATTTTTTACTTCCTTTAAACAGCACTGACGTACTGTTACTTGCAAACATTTGATCACCTCTTGTGGAATGGCATGTGTTGTTGATCACAATTCAATTAAATTCAATTCAATTTACTCTCATTAACACAATGTGCATTGACACATATGCATATACTTATTGACAAAAAACGACACACCAAGAAGGAGTTTTTGGCATTGAATTAAATTTTATATGTGTGAATATGATGATAGTTTGCTGAAGCTGGTCCTGTAAATGCTTGGTTGGTGATAAATCTGGTGACCAGGCAGAACAAAGAAGTGTTGCAATCTGGTGGAGACATTCCTGGGAAACCTTTGCCGTGTGTAGGCGAGCATTGTCCTGGTGAAAAACACCAGTTGGAGGCCCTGCCATGAGAGGCAACACATGTGGCCGGAGGATGTCCTGCACATATTGCTGAGCTGTTGGTGTCCCTCGTATCACTACTAGAGTTGACTGACTTTAGTATGCGATGGCTCCCCAGATAATCACACCAGCAGTTGGGGCAGCGTGTCTCTCAACAGCAAAGGCAGGATTGAAGCGCTCACCACAACGCCCTCATATTCTAACCCAAACAGAACCTGAATTTGTCGTTAAAGACGATACGTTTCCAGTCCACAGCAGTCCGGGTTTCCCGTTCACGACACCACTGCAAATTAAGGTGAAAGCAGCTGGCTGTCAATGGCAGGACACGTAATGGGGACCGTGAGACCAAATTTCCTTCTGCTAAGCGCCTGGAAATGGTCTGGGCAGAGACAGGGGTGTGTAATGAAGGTGCCACCTGTGTCTGGATGGTGGACAAGGAAACTGTGGGAGCTGCTTGGCTTGTCAACAGATCAAATGATCATCTTTACTGGTTATCTATCTGGGTTGTGTAGGGGCTTTTGGCTGTGTATGCGTTCTCTCACATAACCAGACCAGACCTGTAAGCATTTACACACCTGCCTGAGACATAACTACATGAGTTTTGCAGCAGTCCGACATTTCTATCTGGGTGTGCTACTTTTTTTGTCAATGGGTGTATGTCAAGGTATATGCAATAGAGCTGAGCAAGTGATCTATTTTTTGTGCAACATGTGTTTTTTTTTTATATTGAGATATGCCAAAGGTGTATTTACACTGAATAAATATGAACTATTATAAATCAAGCTAGCATTGAATAAGGAAAGACATATTAGATATT
The DNA here is from genome assembly GCA_034552555.1 of Semaprochilodus insignis. Classification (NCBI taxonomy): domain Eukaryota; kingdom Metazoa; phylum Chordata; class Actinopteri; order Characiformes; family Prochilodontidae; genus Semaprochilodus; species Semaprochilodus insignis. Next base: position 29,205,587 of record CM067486.1, on the reverse strand, counting down.
TGTAGTTGGAAATGTAATCCAGAGGAAGGGGGGAGGTGGGGGGGTTGTAGGTAAAGGAGTAGTGTTCAGTGAGCCAGGGTCTGATGGGTAACTGCTCGGGGGAAGAAGCTGTTTCTGAGTCTGGAAGTACAGGGTATGAGTGCCTTCCAGTGGTGGGGTGTGGTCAGGGGTGGGGTGTGGTCAGGGGTGGGGTGTGGTCACTCAACTGTTTATAAATGTGCGCAGGCCACATTTCAGGTTTCAGGTCAAGTTGTGACCGGGGCATAACTTTTGCACATAACCACATTTTTTGTTAACCAGATCCACCGTTCATGGGGGTGAAGCCAGAGGAGGAGTGTCTCTAACCCAAGGTATCAATTTGTAAATGAATATTATTGTAATTGAATGAATAACAAAAGAAGAGAAGAGGGTAGTAGAGTCCCTTTTAGAAATCAGTGATATCTACATTTCCCATTTGCATCTGTACTGATGCATCTAGAATACAAAGCTTATCTATTACTGTAGCAGATGACCACTATTCTTTTCCCTCATGACTTTTAAAGAAGAAAACTCAGATGAAATGCAAAACAAGTCCAGGTAAGCTGTTGTTTCATAATAATAATGTTTCATAATTCCATCATATTTATATCCACTTATATTACTTAACAAGATAAACCGTAATAGCTTGTAAAACAATCCTCATTTTAACCAAACTGTTCCTAAATCACTAGGCTAAGATTCAACGCTGCTGCAGAATGGGATGATTTCTCCGACGACAGCGATGGTGGTGAGCATTTACTTCAGCATTTACCTCATAATCTGTTTTTAAACATTTCCTTAAACATATTGTACACACTAATGACTTTTAACTTGTACTTTGCTATGAGGTTTCTAGAATGTAAATAGTTCAGCTAAACAACCCAATATATTCAACTTTCCTCACAGCTCATGCATCAGATGCAGATATATACCAGGTGAGCTACTGCACATGTATCAATGACTTCCTATTCTGCTGAACCGCATTAAGTGAAACCTATGATGCATATAGGTTTAGCACAATACTGGAGTGTTTTGTCAGATTGTTGCAAGGATGGGTGGACTTCTTAATTACAAGTGTCCCAAAGCTAATACCATCTTATTAACCACAGCAATTAAGTGGGGTTGCTTTTCAACTATCCTCGTCCAGCAATTCACCTATCCACTAAATGCTTAAGTTGGCTTTATGATCTAAGTGCTTTTTTTGGGGTCACAGAACTGCAAAACTTTGCAGGATTGTGCAGAACAAAACCTTGTATCTCCATTTTTGTCTGTAGTGGCATTGTAAATATCTAACAGTAGTGCAATAAAGGGTCATTCATGTGCTGGAAAGGGAGTCCTGAGAGACCAGGGACGGGGCAGCTGGGGAGTTGTAGGTGAATGAGCCAGGGTCTGATGGGTTACCGCTTGGGGGAAGTACAGGGTTTCAGACTCCTGCTGTGCCTTGAAAGCAGGATGTAGAACAGGCCTTGAGTGTGGGGGGGATCTCTGTTGATGCTGAGACTTCCATACAGGCAGTGTACATGATTGCTGTCTTTTTGGGCTGGGAGCTGGATACCAGTGATATACTGGGGCACCTTAACGACCCACTGCAGGGCTTTCTGATCTGCCTTTTTCAGTTTTTGACATTTACATTATGGGTATGTCTCATGATGAATGGACCAATACGAATGGCCCAGAATGTCTTGGAAAAAAGTTTGGTTACACTGACTTTCACTGAAAGTGAAGTACGTTTTTACCTTCTCCTGTAAAGTTATCATTGTAGAGATATGAGGTTTTGTTGCAACAGGAGCAATACATATGTGAGTGTGTGTGCTGGTCTATACACTGATCAGCCATAACATTTATCAGACATTTAATTTTTTTTGTAGCTCTACAGTTACAGACTGTAGTCCATCTGTTTCTCTGTATACCTTTTTTGGGCCCCTTTCACCATGTTCTTCAGTGGTCAGGACACCTACAGAACCACCAAAAAGCAAGTATTATTTGGGTGGTGGGTCATTGTCAACAAATACTAACACACCATCACGTCAGTGGCACTGCAGAGCTGAGAATGACCCACCACCCACATAATACCTGCTCTGTGGTGGTCCTGACCATTGAAGAATAGGGTGAAAGGGGGCTAACAAAGTATACAGAGAAACAGATGAACGACAGTTTGTTACTGTAGAACTACAAAGTGCTCCTATATAGTAAGTGATAAAATGGATAATGAGTTGTAGATACAAGGAGGTAGTTTGTAGTGTTATGTAAGTGTTATGATATTCAATTGTGTGTATATATATATAAGGCTAAGAAAGATATGGAATGCTAAATGAATTGGAAATTTTGCCTATAGGACAATATTAGTTAAATTATCGATTCCCTATTGAGACATAACAGCAATTGTGTGCTTATGTTAAAGGTACACTGAATTCATTTGAATGACTTTTGTTAGCTATTAATTTAGATATGACATTAATAAAGATATGAATAACTCATGAATACTACTGCAGCATATAGATCTATGAACATTAAAATCATATCCATGCCACATCAGTGCACATTCTGTTGATACAGGACTGTTCTGTCTAGGAATGTGTCACTTGCTTTGATTTCAAGGTTTCAAAAATCCAGATTTTAACAAAGTGCCTTTCCTTCATAGGTGTGCGAGGACCCATAGAAACACCTCCCAGCAGTGATACCTATGCAACAGTTCAGAAGACTACAAAGCAAGAACAGAGAAATTAATTTTTCGTTTGAATCCGTTTATTTTGTCACACTGCTAAAAAACCCGCATGCACACTAGCTCAAGCTTTTAGTTATAACAAAGGCTCCCAATTAAACCACAGTCTTGTTAACATCTTGGTTTAAAAAGGAATGCACATGTAGGTCCTGGTGTAGGTACTTTAGCTTTAACTACTGCTAGTCAAACACTTTAATTCTGTGTTAATGCACATATACTGTTTATTATCTCTTGAAAAGTGTAATGCTGATTTTTTCATGTTCATGTTTACAAAGTAAGTGTAACTTGTAGTGTGACCTGATTGCTGGTGGTAAAAGAAACCAACATTTACAGCTTTCATGTCTTTCTCTCTCAAAATATATACATATACACATGTTTCATGCCCTCATTTTGTTATTCTGTGTTATGACAGAATTGCCCCCCACAAAGACCTGCAAATCCTCCTGTTCCCCGTGTTTCCGGAATGATGAAATAATCCCACTGGGCACCATGCACCATAATTTATATTCAAATTCAAATGTATCAACCAAAATACAGAATTCAGTCTCAACTCAGTATAGTCCAGTAAATCAGCAGCTACACTTTACATTTACTAAGCTTTTCATGATGAATGGAAAGGAATGCTCCAAAATGTCTAAATGTGAATTAATATTTACTTTTAATGGAAATTAAGGAAAATAATGTTTTTTCCCTTCTTCTGTAAAGTTAGCTTTTTGAAAGGTTTAGTTCCTACAATATTAATATGTGTATTTATACATATATGTACTAACTTTGTTTCAGTGTAATCTAGATTTTGGAATATCATCTAGTTTAATAACATTTGAATTCTTTGACTGTTTCATGTTGTTAAATAATCTCCTGTTTTGTTTGTATTTTGATGTTTTTAACATTGATGCTAAAAATAACTATAAATAAAAAAAATGATTTAAAAAATGTTTGTTTTTCAGTAACAATATGCACATAGTAGTTTCAAAAACAGATCTGATTTACTAGTATTATTAGCCATCAGATTTATAGCCCAAATGTTCAACTAATCATATGTAAAACTTTGGACACGCTGATCAAAATAGTTTTTTTTTTCTAAGTTAAAAAAAGGGATGTGACGCTAAAGGCACAGTAGATCTCTTCCATTATGGTGTCCCAATGATGCGTTACCCAATGATGTGTTACGCTTCCTAGGGGAGGCTCCCACAGGCAGGTGTGGGTAGTTAAGTAGTTTAAAATAAACACACTCATACATATAACATGCCTATTTCTACAGATAACACACATTATTTCTGCTAATTTTATGTGTTATTTGCTGAATTTATTCTAATAAAGAAAAAAAAACTATAAAAAGTGCCATAACTTTTGCACAAGCCACTTTTTATCCACCATTTTCACCTCCAAATATATTAAATTCAGCAAATTAGCACCAATTATGAATTTAATTGTACAAAGAGAGTGTTCTCTATAGAGGATGTGTCAAATAATTTTCTCTTCAACCAACAAAACATCATTTAATCAGGAGTATAATGCAACAATTAAAAGCTATTTTTAAAACAAATCTGATTTTATTTTTCTATTTTTCAGCAGAAATAGAGAAAGCACATACACTAATTAACAGTGATGATAAATACCTGAATAATAGGACTTTATTAATAATTAATAATTTGACTGATGTCATAATCTAAAATCATTCTTGTCTTGATTTTGTTGAATTCAAAATTGAAGGGCATCTTCTTGCCCAAAGCATTCTTATGTTTGTGTATTGTCTAAGTATACAACTTCCTGAGTAATTTGTATACAAACTGAAGGGAAGAGGATCAGTATGCCACTCCTATAGTTCTGCCTGAATGCTTTTATAATAAAATCTAAATATTAAACCTTTATCTTCCTTCATTCTTGCAGTGGCAGAATGTCAGTACACTGTACTACAATCAAAACAAGAGCTCCAGAACTCTTCTAGTGGACCAACTGTGTAAAGAGCAGTGAGTAAGGGATCTATATATGTAGACATAGTCCCATATGGTGCAGCCACATTCCTCCAGTCCATAATATTGCTTGTATGAAGACAGTGAGGCTGTCCAATTTCTCATTCTGGCTGTTAAGTGGGAACTCACTAGCGATCTCTATTTTCAGGTTTCAGTTCAAAGGTTTTGCAAATGTTATGGACATATTCACCAAATATTCACAGAAAAATAAGTCATTAAGTTAAGTCATGTTTCCATCCACTGCAGTTATGTGAAGAAACTCGATGTAGATGATGTAGGGTCTACATTGAAACAAACAAGTTGGAGGCCTATAATTTGTTTATTGTTTTAAGCAGAATTGTCCTTAGAGATGCCATCTATTTAGGGCCATGCAGATCAGATACTCTGGGCAGGACAAGCAGTGGTCCACTTAATAAGGGCTGAAATCTTCAATTCAAATATTACAATTTCCTGTTCCACCTTAAATGGGGCCAGAGTGTACCTCCTGTACCATTTTAGGTGGAACCAGAAATTCAGATAAGAATCCAAGTTCACTATTTACTATGTTTATATTTGTTTTATTATTATTTTTTTGGCAGTTGCAGTTAAACAATAATAAAATCTGGGGGTATTACCATACCAGCATATTGGCTCATTATTAAATCTAATAAAAATGCAGCCATATTTTTGGTAATATTAATATAACATTCAGTTATTTACAGTATATTATACATACATCTTGACAACAAATGTCATAATTCACATGATATATTTTGTCATAGCATAGCAACCACAAATGTGAAGTTCAAAGAAGGTCTCCTATGGATGCAATTTCATATACACTAATCATCCATAAAATAGTTGCACAAATAGTTGCACCCAGAAGGAATCAAATGACAGGAATGTAACGTGGTGGGTAGGTCTGACATTGTGAGACATGCAAATCATTCAAGTTTCACACTCATGTGACATAAAAAGGATGGGCCTTATCGCCGTACCTGACTGGCCCAACAGCCATGATTGCTAACTTTCAGTGAGCAGTGTCGCCCTTCATGAGTCATCCTGGTAGTGCCAGCACCTTTGGCAGATGACTCTACGATGCAGGACTACATGCACGCAAACCGTTACGGCAACTGTCCTTAACACCGCGTCAACATCACCAAAGACTGCAACAGTGTCGTGCCAGACTGTCATGGAGTGACTCAGAAAGGCAGCGAGTCATCTTCAGTGATGAGTCCCACTTTTGTCTTGGTGGAGATGACCAACAAATCCGTGTGTGGAGGCACCGTGGTCAGCTCCAAGATGATCGGTTAGTTGTCATGCGTCACACGTCCAGAAGGCCTAGTGTCACTCCACCTCCATTCCTACCACACAATCTGCAGGTGAGAATGTTCAAGCTGCATGGGATGGATTATCACAGGACACCATTAGGAGCCTCTACAACTCCATGCTGAGACGTCCGGCATGTTACATTAGCAAACATGGCGGCCCGACGCCATACTGAGAGACACTACTTCTGTATGTGTAGCTCAATAAATATTACCCATATCAGTCTAAATTTATTATCATTTATTGTTTCTGGTAACTGTTATCTTCCTTCCCAATAGCACTGCAACCGACACCTTCTTCTGGGTGCAACTATTCTTTTGGTGATGAGTGTATTTAAGCCTAAATGTAAAATAACATTGGATGTCTTATGAAGACAACACAAAAGGAGTAAATGGCAGCATGAACTGCTGCAAACATTTTGAGTTGTGAACTAGGTGCTCAAAATACTGCCCATGCTCTGTTTCAGTTTCAGAGTCGGTCTGATCAAAATAGCACACTGTGCTGCAGAACTGTTCTTATGAGAAAACAAGGCCTCACCTCAAACAGCTATGCATAAGAACCATGTCAGATGTATGTACTGATCAAAGATTATTTCACCGACCAGCTTCTTAAACCTGTAATATGTAAATTTACCACATATTGAATTTAATTCATTTCAAAATTAGTTTGTATAACACATTTTACAACCACCACACGAAGCAGCTTTTACAGAAGTCTGGGTTTAAGCCCTAAATGAGCAAGCAAGCTAACAGGCCATAGTGGCTATAGAAAACTTAAAAGAGAGCGGGAGGAAGAAACTGTAAGAGGAAGTGAGAAGTCTTGAAAGGGGATCACATTTACCTTTTTGAACACATTTACTCTGTTTGACACTACAGAGTAGTAAAATGGTAATAGATATGTACAAGCCAAAAAAATAGGTCATAACTAATTATTATACAATGATGAATAATGAGACAAATAGAAAGCAAATGATCAAAACAATATCAAAACTGATTTTACATAGAAAGGATAAAAATGAAATGAATAAACTGAATGAAATGTAATGCTGTGTAGGAATGGGGAAGTAAGGAGGTTAGTATAGTGTGCAACACGTGTAAAATGTCTCTCAATTGTAGTAAAGGTTTTTATGAGGTTAAGGTCAGCTGAACCAGCCCAACAGTCCAAGGAAGGGGAAGTAATGAAAGGCTATTCACTAGAGTTGTCATGACATCCAGCCGAGGTGTTCAGTAAAAGTGCAAGGCCGGAGGGACCGCCTAAAATACACCTTATAGTGAGGCATGGGGAGAAAAAACTACTCAAAAGCACTGGGAGTATAACATGAGAGTATGTACATGTATATGAATACAATGATGATGATTCATTGTATCACTTCTACTTAAGGACCAGTATTACAATTATATTGCATTATGTATACTATGTGTATGATACATATATATATATATATATATATATAGAGAGAGAGAGAGAGAGAGAGAGAGAGAGAGAGAAAGAGGTTTATATGTGTATAGAATCTTCTTTTGTGTAATGTTGCAATGAGAATACGCTTTGGCGAATACACCATGAAGGGCAACCTGTGCCAAAGCCCACACGTGTGGCATGTGGTTTTGCTTAAGTGCACGCTAACTTGGCCAGGCATGTGCATAGATAGACCACGGAGACGCTTAAGACACTGCTTTATTATTATTAGGCTGCACATGTGATCTCTTGGTGAGTGTGTGGAAAAGTTGCACTGTATATGTCTATTCATAGCACTAGTCTCAGTGAGGCACAGTCTCACTCCAGGAATAGAGTAGACTGACCAAGTTTTACAGCTCTTGGGTGACCTCCCTGGTGCAGCAACGACACCTGGCAGAGATTTTTGCTCTATCATGGATACATGGAGTAACACAGTACTGTTAATCCTGCCATTAAAGTCCTGATAATCTCTACGACAGCACAACATGCGATGTGGGTCAATGTCCAAGCCACTTCCAGCACCTGTTTTTTTAATTAAAAAAGGGTTTAAATAGAGTTGTAACTCAGTGGTTTGTATTAATCAGGACAGTGGAAGCCTTGAATATTGAATATTGGGGTTTACATCCCTGGAGTAGTTGTTGGATTTGACATGTCTTTGATGCATGGCTAAACATGGCCTCTTAATAAGAGCCTCTGCAACATGCTGTGGATTAATTAAAGTACATTTCATGTTAAGAAGTAGATGTGGAAGAGCGAGTCCTTCACATACCAAGCCATCACATTCTACAATGCTCTTAGCTTCAATCGGCATACCACGGATATCTATAAACGTCGCCAACAGCCGACCGTAAACTGAAACAAAGGTCTGTTCAGCCCCATCTCCTGTTTCAACCGTACTCTAGTATCACTGAGCCAGTTTTTCTTTATGGTGCCATTTACTTTGGCACCATCAGCCAACTGAAATAGTGCTAAAAGTTACCAGCAGCTGTATGTTGATCCTGCTGTTCACAGTTGCGATGAAACAGCCAGAGCAAATACAACGCTGAAAGAATTGGCAGCTATGTTCATAAAAAGTGAAACTAAACTAAATGTGCGATCGAGCCAAGACACCTCTCTTCTCAAGATACTCTCTTCGACATGTTTGAAAGGAAAACTCTACAGTACAATAGTTTTAATTGGTGTGACTCGGCCAAAAGAAGAACTGGGCTGTCTGCAGTGTGGTTATTAGCTCTTCAGCCAGCACCTGCACGATAAGAGGACAGTAGCACACACACAAGGTGGAGTTCGTGTGACAGGTTTGATCAGCAATGGACACATGGTGCTTCACAATGTGTAAGTAACATCTGAGTTCGTATGTATTATAATCATTTTAATTACAATATTTTTGCTGCAATATCTTTAATTACAATATTTTCCCTATAAAGACCTTTCATTAGTGATGACAGTACCATTATCTCCAACAAAAGGTACTCTGCTTCTTTTCCCTCACACTGAATATTTTATCAGCTTAATTTATTCTGTGCTCGCATATATGCCTACAATATAAATGTACTCCTACATTGAATGACTGATGCAACAACATGTTACTGTTTTATCTTTGAGCAATAGCTGATATCTGGCCAGCAGAGATTTTTGGCAAGACCACCGAGAAAGCAGGGGGACAAATACACTTACTGTGTAGCATATTTGACGAAAGTGGATTAAGTAACCAGCTGAACATGTACCTGTGTAAAAACGGTGTTGCAGTGAGGATGCAACTACTAGTAAATGAGAAAGTGCACAACTTCGTTTTGAAAAATGTCTCAGTGCTGGATTCGGGAAACTACAGCTGCGTGTACTCGTTAAAGAAGTACGTCCTGAGGAACTTGACGGTGTCGGGACAAAAATCAATCCAGGTCCAGATCACTGGTAAGAGACATGGCCCATATTTTCATTGATAGGCTTATCAAACTACAACAGTGCACACAGTTATTTAATTCGTTTGAAGTTTAGATCAGCTATGCTGTGTAATCTGTAAATGAATTCTGGGTTTACAGTGTAGACCCAGAGATATGTTACATGAGATATGTTGTTGGGAGTGATCCGTAGATCTCCAATAAATATTAATGCTGTATTATAATTGATATCACCTTTATTAAAGAAATAAAAATGTGTTTTCTATTGTACGTCAGCTTTAGCAGTTTTAGCATTTTATTAATGCCAACATTGGTATATAGCAGTGCTGTTTTCTGTCATCTAATTTTGTGTCTACTTGTTGAAACCATCCTTTCAGGGAACATGACCACAAATGGACAAAGCTCAGACGAGTTCCAGTTCATTGGTAAGAGATATGTCTCATATTTGTCCCCTAATCACATCAGCATAAACATGTATGATTGTACTGCAAATGAATAATTTGACTGCCTACTTTTGTATGTAGAAGTAAAATATATCTTATCATCTGGAACTGTATTGTGTTGTATCATGGTGTATAGTCTGTCACTGCTATTGTGTAAACTTGTGATTAGTGCCTTAGCTTAAGCCTAAAATATTAGCTATTAATGGCATAATCTGCACACATATCACAGTTCTCTGTGAGTCAGAGATTTATGCACTCATCATCAAATAGTGGCACCCAGATCAACTAGGAATCAACCGACAGCAATGAAACATGGTAGGAAGGTTTGACGTTGCAAGACACCCGAATGTTTCAAGTTTCACACTCAGCCATGCATGTGATGGAAGCAAGGACAGGCCTTATTGCTGTACCTGATGGACTCAACAGCCACGATTGGGGACATTCACTGTTAGTGCCAGAACCATTGGCAGATGGCTGCAAGACATTGCTAAAGACTGCAATGGTGTCGTGACAGACTGTCATGGAGTGACTCAGAATGGCAGTGGGTCAGCTTCAGTGACGAGTCCAGCTTTAGTCTTGGTGGAGAATCCGTGTGTGGAGGCACCGTGGTCATGAACGATCCAGAAGACCTCCACCCTTACTGCACAATCTGCAGGAACTGTGTGAGAATATCCAAGCTGCATAGGATGGATTATCACAAGACACCACTAGGAACCTCTACAACGTCATGCCAAGACGTCTGGCACGTTACAATAGCAAACATGGCCGTCCGACGTCATACTGAGAGACACTACTTCTGTATGTGTAGCTCAATAAATATTGCCCATATCACACTGAATGTATCATCATTATTGTTGCTGGTAACCTTTACCTTCCTTCCCAATAGCATTGCAATCCCACACGTCCTTCTGGGTGCAACTGTTTCTAAGAAAACAATCTAAATACATCAAAACTGCACTGTGCCGGTAACATTAACATGCTAAAATATGTTGTTGTCAAGACACTAACATATCAGTTATATATCTGTCACATGTGGCCTTGAACAAGACATCAGAGGAAAGGAACCCATCACATTATAACATGACACAAATACAAGAACATGCTGTAAATATGTTCTTATCTACAATGCATCATGTAGGTTAGACTATCCTGGTGAAATAAAGACCAATAGAACCTTAAGGATTAAAGCCTGGTGCTTTTGTGCTGGGCATTGGCTTAATGGTAGAGACTATGTAGATCCCATTAGGAAGCCTCAAATGCATCTGGTATCAGTCCCGGAACACCTGGTAATCTTTTACAATGTGATAACAATCCATCAGGAAAACACGACATACCATTATTGGATACCACTAAGAACACACCAAAACTTCTAATGGTTTCCATTATTTTTATACTTATATAACATAGGTATTATATATGTATGATGTCAGCAGATGAGACTTAAAAAAGGTTTATTATTAAACCATAGGACAAAGTCAAAGTCAAAAAGAAAGTCAAAAAGAAGACCAAAAGTAAAAAAAACAGAGATCACAAAGAGAATAGATAACAAGGCCTGGTATGTACTGAAAATATAAATACCATACCTTGCAAATGTGTAGACAAAGCAAACTTCTTATACAGACCATGACACAGGTGATACCAATCAACAATCAGGCGAGGTTGATCTGGGATAGGTTGCTGGCTGCCTACCAGAGGTCACCTGCTCACCCAAGGTATCCTGGGAAATGGAGTCCCCAGTGGCTAGGCTCAGTACTGAGCCAGAGGGATACGTTACATGAACCATATCTGGACTTGATGCTTTTTGCTTCTACATTGACTCTTATTATACGGTTGACCACAAGTGTCACAGACATGACAGTGTATTTTCCACCAGTTCTAGAGTGAATGACTTCCAGAACTAGCGCATCCTTGTTGTAAATGAAGAAAACAGAAATACATATGCACCCCTTGAACCAAAGACAGTGACATGCCTTGACTCCTGTGTTTATTGATTCTTGTACTCTTGTAGGTTTTCTGTTGGCACATTATGTTGAAATTTTGCTGGCTTCTCTTGCTGTTTTTCTTGGAATGCTGACGGGAATCATCATTTGTCTTTGCCGTAGAGTCAGAAAACCTAACAGTGAGTAATGCATTACTAAGCAGAGTCAATGATTTGAGGGGTTAAAAACACAACCTGGTTCAGAATTATTAATTTCAATATTTTGTTTTTTAGCAGAAGCAGAATTGAATGAGAGCCACAACCAAAGGTAAAGTGTTATATATATATATA
>CM067486.1:29163571-29186632 GCA_034552555.1 Semaprochilodus insignis | reverse complement strand
AAATGTACTTTAGCCAACTTAACTCATAACAACATAAAGGTTTAAAGTGAAACCAAACGAGTTTAACTTACATATGCTTGCGTTCAGTAAAGGCCTCCTTTTGATGAGCTATGAATTTATGTTTGTTGTTGTACTGTGATCTTTATGCTGATGCAAAGGTTGACATTTAGTCACATCATTATCTTGTTAACTGGTCCTAAAACGGATATATTCATTAATGTATAAATATACACTATTAAATAATATTACACTATAAAACAGTCACTGTAAATGATTCAACGCTCAGTAAACCCACACGCTGCAAGTCCAGCTTTATATTCCGATTTAGTTCAGAATTGACAAAGTGTAGCTTGGAAGGATTCGTGCTTGTGCCCAGTTAAGTTCAGTAACACTTTCGCATGCACTCACCAGCCATAACATTAAAACCACCTTGTATCTACACTCACTGTCCATATTATCAGCTCCACTTACCATATAGGAGCACTTTGTATTTCTCCAGTTACAGACTGTAGTCCATCTGTTTCTCTGTATACTTTATTATCTCCCTTCAAATCTGTTCTTTATTAGTCAAGACCAGCACAGGACCACCAGAGACCAGGTAGCATTATTATGTAGGTGGTGATTTATTCTCAGCACTGCTGTGACACTGATGTGGTGGTGGTGTTAGTGGGTGTTGTTCTAGTGTGAGTGGATCAGACACAGCAGTGCTGCTGGAGTGTTTAAACACTGTGTCCACTCATTGTCTGTTCTATTAGACACTCCTACCTTGCTGGTCCACCTTGTAGATGTAAAGTCAGAGACGATAGCTCATCTGCTGCACAGTTAGAGTCATCCTCCAGTCCTACATCAGTGGCCACAGGGCGCTGTTGGCTGGATAGTTTTGGTTGGTGGACGATTCTCAGTCCAGCAGCACTGCTGTGTCTGAGTCACTCACACCAGCACAACACACACTAGCACACCACCCTCATAATACCTGCTCTGTGGTGGTCCCCTGAGTGGTCGGAGGGATACTAAGGCGGACATTGGCGGACTGGCGGACATTTTCAACGCCGGACATTTTCCCACCTGCCTGAAGACCGCCACCATCATCCCGTTCCCCAAGAGTTCCGCAGTGACTGGTCTGAATGACTACTGGCCAATAGCTCTCACGCCGATAGTCACTAAATGCTTTGAGAGACTGGTTATGACCCACATCAAAGCCACCATCAACGTCACTGTGGATCCACATCAGTATGCCTACAGGAAGAACCGATACACAGATGATGCCATTTCCTCTGTGGTCCACACTGCCCTCACCCACCTGGAGCAGAAGGACTCTTATGTCCGTATGCTCTTTGTGGACTTCACATCCGCTTTCAACACCATGATACCCCAGACCCTGACAAATAAACTCTCCTCACTTGGTCTGCGCTCTTCCCTCTGCAACTGGGTCCTGGACTTCCTGACCAACAGGCCGCAGTCTGTGATGATCCACAACCTCACCTCCTCCACCACAATCCTCAGCACTGGCTCCCCTCAGGTCTGTGTGTTGAGCCCCCTCTTGTTCACACTGCTCACAAATGACTACTCACCTATCCACCCAGGCTGTCATATTGTGAAGTTTGCGGATGACACGACAGCGGTCGGATGCATCACAAACAGTGACGAGTCCGGCTACAGGCAGGAGGTAGAACACCTGGAGGGTTGGTGCAGAAAGAACAACCTCTGCATCAACGTAAAGAAGACGAAGGAGATGATTGTGGACTTCAGAAGGGGCAGACATGCCCACCTCCCCCTGCATGTGGGAGGGTCTGTGGTGGAAGTGGTCTCCAACTACAGGTACTTGGGTGTTCACCTGAGCAACAACCTCACCTGGAGCAACAACACTTCCAGTCTGGTCAGGAAGGCACATCAACGGCTCTACTTCTGCAGGCGGTTGAGGCGAGCTGGGCTCGGGAGCTCGGTCCTCACCTCCTTCTACAGATGTACGGCAGAGAGCGTCCTATGCTCCAGCATCAACGTGTGGCACGGAAGCTGCTCTGCTGCAGACAGGAAAGCTCTGCAGAGGGGGGTGAAGGCAGTCGGAGTCAGCCTCCCCACCACCACGGACATCTACACCTCCAGATGCAGGAAGAGGGCCACCTGCATCATGAAGGACCCCACTCATCCAGCACACTCACTTTTTGTCCCGCTCCCCTCAGGCAGGAGGCTGCGGAGCATTAAGTGTAAAATGAACAGATTGAGGAACAGCTTCATTCCAGAAGCTGTAAGACCTTTAAACGCCAATTAGACGGAACCACTGCGACAACACTTTGAGGACACTTTGTCACTTTAAACACACTCTGCTGCTACCTTTTCAATTTCCTTGCTGCTCTTTCTTTCTGTATTCTTTTATATATTTTTATATGTTTATGTATATTTTATGTATTTAAGTACTGCTGCTTGGGTGTAACTGGGTCCTTGAGTACTACAATTTCGTTCCACCTCATGTATTACATGTGATGCGAATGACAAAGTTTCCTTGAATCCTTGAATCCTTGTCATGATTATGAACTTGGCCCATTCTGATCATTTCTGTGTCTTCTTTATCTTACTGATCTCCAGATGTTCCACAAGCTCTGTTTGAGTTAAGAAATTGTAGAGCTTTAATTTCTGGTATCACTAGGTCTCTGTGTAGCATTTGACACTGAAGATCAAAGAATACTGCTGGGCGGGTTGGAAAGCTGAGTAGGACTTCATTAGTTCAGACCTTATTTACTTTGTCAACCTTGGCAAGTATGAGTGTCATAGAGCATGCAGAAGCCCCATGCATCAGTTCTCATGCATATCTGGTTTAGTCTCAGTCGCTGATTACCACAGTTATGAAGATGATGTACAGATATACCTGGTTATCTCACTAGAACAATAAATACCAAGTTCAGAATCTTGGTAATCTGATAGATGTGGATTTCACTTTCACTTTCACTAAGCAATCACCACAACAGCCTTCAATCATTCAAAACATATAACCTTAATGATACATTTGTGCTTTTTTATTCTTTCAACCACTTTTTAATTTTAATAGTTTGTCTGAGCATGTTGGCTATTTTGTTTCTTTTAATATTCATTTTTGTTTGTATGTAAAGCCTGTGGATTTGCACTTGTGTATGAAATCTGCCATATAAATAAACTTACCTTACCATTAGATTTTGATATAGAACATTTAAAAAGTGATGATATGTTACTCTGTTTATATGGGAGTCAATATGCATGTGTATGTTTAGGAAATGAGCCATGAGATTGTATTATAGGCCTAGAAGTGACATGGCTTTAATCACAGGAGGGTTTGGTAAAACGTGATACAAAAACAGGCCAAGGTCAAAAACTAAGAGGGCAAACATACAATACATGGAGCTCAGCAAAGAAAAACAGCAGCAATACTTCACAAAGAGTGTGTGAATGAACAGGTCTTCATAATGTAATATAAACTGGTTACAGGTGTGAACAGACAGTATTCAGGTGATGTGGCACGATGGACTGGTTGTGATTGGTAGATGTTGTAGGTATAGGAGTCATATGATCATGGAACGCTCAGAGATCCATGGACTCTACAGAGTCTAGCCAGTGAAGGTATACTGCAAGGCAAGCCGTTGTCAGGAAACAACTGTGACATGCAAAGGCCAGACACCACATGCTCATCTATTTAATATCTAGTCAAAATATTTTTCAGCTTGAGAAATAAAGCAGAACATGTATATTTAATAGAAAATAACTCAGAAACCAAAACATCTAAATACAACATCTAAATCTGCAGGGATATTTTTCTACACCTTCAAAGTTTTGTCATATACTTTGCTGGCATTTTGTTCTTTTCGTGATCAGAGTATTCACGATTATAAATTAGGACACCTCAGTCCAGGTTTGATGATTTAGTGCCAGTTCTTCTTTTTTTTCATCTTTTCTTCGTGTAGTTTCTTTTCTGAGTTTCTTTTCTTTTCTGAGGTTCTTGACAGCCTTGACATCAATAGCATTTAGTTGTCTTCTTACAGTGGAGACAGTTTTGGTGGTCTATCTAGTCTTGCAAAGAAATTTCCACATCACTTTACAGACAAAAAGCCACAAAATGCTTTTCAACATGAAATATACAGAAACAAAATCTGGTAAAAAAAAAATAAAAGTGATTAACCTCAGATATTTCAAATCCACAAATGTAAGTATAAAAAGCATAACAAAAAAAAACCCTTTGTACATTTACAGGTACATGCAAAGAGCCCATTCAGTTTAGAGCACCCCAGGGTTTACAAGCATACACAGTAAAGGCCTGCTCTCATTTGATTCTAACATTTTCAGCACAGCTGGAAGTCTTAGCCTTCTAAACATAAACTTCACTGATTACACAAAAAATATTGATCATTTAAATCCAGACTGGTTGCAAAATTAGCTGAGTTCAGTGCTGCAGAATTTCTCCGCTTTTTTGAATAGACATCAAAAACCAATATCAAGCACGCAAATATGACCACTCCAAATGATCCTAATAATCTCATGAAGTTCATCAGCCACTGTCGATCTGAAACAAGAACATATACAGCAAATTCAAAATAATTGGTGTGTGAATGTGCATTGCTAAACTAATGAGCATAATTAATGATTTTCTTTGAGCTATTTATAGGTCAATATAGCTTATAGTTTTGAATTTGATAAATAACTTTTACAACCACACACCTAATTGCACACCTGGTTACCTCAACATACTGTACTTTCCTATAAGTACACTGTACAGTAAGCTGTATTTCGCTCTACTGCATATGCTAACTGCTGTTTGTACCTCAGTCATAGTATTCTAACATTCTGATGCACTTACTGCTCCTGCACATGCATATCTGTGTATTTACTGTCTATGCACATATTGTATTCTGTGTGCTTTTGTCTTTGCACTATTACTTACTAATTTTATCTATTTGTTAATAACTGCACTATCGAAGTAGCCTGAAAGTGTTTTGTTATACTGTACAGCTCTGTATTGGTGTAATGACGAAGTTGAATGTAATTAAATTGAATTAAATTTATAAATGAAAATCTAGCTCATATCTCTTACCACTGAGCTGGACGCAGTCAGAGTTTTGTCCATTTGTTTGTGCGATCCCTGAAATAAATACAAAATACAAATGGAAAAAAATATTTTATTATTTTATTAAATTGCTTTTAATTATTTTCAAGCAGCCAGAGAGCATTATATTTCAATGAAAAGAAAAAAAGCATTATAAATCTGTTACATGCTCAGCTTCAATTCTGAAGTTATTACTGTAATCCAAGTAATTAAAAGGTCAATAAAAAAGCAATGTTTTCAAATGTGATTACAACTGTGACAACTAGCATACATTTGTATTGTGGTGTCCTGAAAGCAGCGTAGTGCACTGCAAACTCTGCTTTAAGATTGTTTGCTTAGGTACATGTTCTTCCAGATGTCCTCATAGCTCACATAGTACATGGTTGCTTAATGAACCCAACTAATCAGCCATTCCCTTGATTTGTTCATTGACTCTGAGATGTCATACCTCTCACCAGTGACTTTGAATTTCAGCCATTCTGTTTGTTATATGTTTTGAAATATTTTGAGGGTGCAATAGTTTTAGTAACACCCTGTATCTGTTTACCTCATACATACATCTTTAGCCGTTCATTCTCTTTCATTCCTCACTGCATTTTCTTAGTTTACTGTGCTGCTATGTTTGTGTTTACATGTTAGCAATATCCAACTGTTAAATTTATAAGTGAGTTTAAAGTATTTTTTAGTCTTACTCTGGCAACAGTTTACAGCATTATACAGTATGTCAATAATCAAAACAATTCATTCACAAATCCATGGTATATCAGTCAATAGTATGAAGACATTATAAGGCAAATGATATAATTAATAAAAGTAGTGTTTCTAAGGCGAGAATAGTGATAAAAATTATATTTCATCACTTTCAGAACACAAACCTCATATATCCAAAAAGTTAATTTTATGGGAGATGGCAAAAAAAATAAAATAAATAAACTTTGAAAACTTCTGAAAGTTGACCTAACAAACTCAGATATGAAGGTAGGTCAGGTATGTAAAACTTTGAGAAGCATTTCGACATTAACAAAGCAGCTTAGGATAATGTTGAAGGGATACTGAGTGATACTAAACTCACGCAGTTATATGTATTATACAACAAATGACTGAAACTTGAGTTAACTTTATCATAATTATGATCATATGATTATAAAATTGGTGTTATTTCTTACCAGTGACTTGGATGTAGATTGAGTTCTTTCCTGATGCTGTCACATTCTTTGTAGGATATTTCTTTAACGAGTAAACACAACTGTAGTTTCCGGAGTCCAGCACTGTAACGTCTCTTAAAATGAAGGTGTGCTCATCTTTATTCACAAGTGGTTCCATCACCACTCCAACACCATCTTTACACAGGTACATGTGGATCCGACTATTAGATACATGTCTGTCAAAGGTGCTGCACTTCACCAGACTTCACAGTGCCGCTTCCATAAATTTCTGCTGACAAGAAACTGGTGAAGCTTTACTAACCACACTGTAACCAGCCCAGTTCCTCTTATTGGCCAGAGCTAATCTAACAGCACTCTGGATTTTCAGTTACTCCGTCTGTTTTATGTCCTGACTTTTTGATGGCACAATCATTTATTGACTCTCTGAATCTGTTTACCTCATACATCTAATATGTTGTCAGTGCCGTCTAAGTGGCCTTTAAAAGTGGGAAATTGAACTGAATGAAGTAGTTTAGATCATATAAGGGAATTAAGTTCTGCTTTGTTGAGATTAATTCTGTACCCTTTAATAACAATGGTGCTCTTCCTGCCAAATAAGAGCCAATTTCACAATGTTGTTAAAGTGAAAGCAATGTAATGAGTAAGTACGTTTAAAACACATTTACTTTATCTTGACAGGCAAACTATATTGCACTTGATTTAACTGGCAACACTACTTATAACAACACTACTAATATAATTATACCAGAAATACATGCAATACCAAATTAACCTAATGTACACACTGGGAAGTGTTAGTAAACTGCTCTGCAACTTTAAATTCACTAAAAGTTTGTATATATTTGGGTTTGTATGTTAACTGTAGATTAACTCCCTGGTTTTTTTTATGGCTTTCCAGCATGAAGAAAAAGCCTTTTATTTCAGTAATTAGAATTTTAAGTCTAGTGTTAACTGTAACATACTGTAATATGCACATGTGTTTTTGATTTGTTATGTATTACTGGAAGTTTCATGTACTTGAATGTAATGTGCAGCATTCAGTGTATACTTTCTTCTACATGTTTTAAACTTTCTTGTTTGCCTTTTGACCCTTACTGGATTCCTTACTCCAAACAAACAGGAACTAAGAAAAGAGGGCATAATGGCTGTGTTCATTTTCAACTTAGCCTAATGTTGGCTGACTTGATGGGAACTGCCTATGAATGAACTACACTATTGCAAAAGTGGTAAAGAGCTCACAACAATGGCCTACCTTGCAGTGCTTGCCTTTCTGCTAGAGACACACTTTCTGTCTCTGAAACACTTTGTTTTATTGAGAACCATGCACTTAAGGACAAGATAAACACTACAAAATGACAAAGGCAACCAAATTCCTAGGAAAATGACAAGAACTCTAAAGAATGCATTATAACTTCAGGGACATTATTTCTAACTCCTCAACTAAACTGTTTTTACAGCTTTATTGCTATATATAAACACAGTGTATATAGTATATAGTATGTAGTATACAGGAGAGATAACCAGGAGATTACGGATCTGAAGTTCTTATAATAAAAATGTAACACACGTGACACATACATCATGTGATCATCAGAGATTCCAGCCAATGAGGGTGATGTCCTGACGTCACAAAGGCGTGTTTAAACTGCATTCATCTTATTCGGTGTACTTGAAGAGCTGACTTGAGGCCTGTGTGGGTTTCTCACAGGCCTGGTGCTGTTCTTTACTATCTGTGCTGCTATTTTAATCAGCTAGACTCTGAAGCTGAAACAGAGCGTACATTACTCTTCCTGTGGAGACAAAGTTCACTTCCCAAAATACATTAGACAGTTTATACCAGCTTATACGACTGCTTTTACTAATCATCTGCATAAATGTACTTCATCTGACTTGAAGCTCCATCGAGCGTCCTACCAGGGAGGTGCATCAACCAACAAGAAGATGGATGGACAGAGTTCTCTGCTTGATGCCTGTCTTCGTTTATTTTCTTTATTTGTCTTTTAATTGGCATTGTTTCTAGGCCAGTTGTTTTGTTTCACTCTATGAATGACAAAAGATTTGGTCAGTGGTCCAGATGCATTTTGTCTTAATCAGCTGTCTGCTTTTTTTTTTTTTTTTTTTGGAGTTTTTTTAGCCAGTTTTGGAGTTGTGGAGCTATCCATTTATTTAGCATTTATTAACATTACATATTTTTAAACTGAAAATTATGTTGTGGCAAAATTAACACATTACACAAACAGTTTACCTCATACTTCACAAGAAAAAGTAATCACAAGACCCAGTGTTGGCAGTGAAAGGGTAATATTTCTTTTATTAAAGATTAATGCATAACAAGCATTAATCTTAAGTTGTGCCAGCAGCAACAACTGACAAACAAAGGAAATACATCAGTTTTTATACACCTGGGGGTGAGGATGGGTCTTCATCTGACTCAGCGCTTTACTGGGCTGTTCTTTTTAATGAGGATCTTCACCTGGCGCAGAGCCAAGCAGATAAAGTCAGGCACAAAGCAACCCCCTCTGCCCCATACAGAGAGCTGTATGAAAATGACTTAAGCCCAACTACACTAATGCTACAGCATAACATGGTTAACTTAAGTCAAACCATCTATTGTTTCAGCAACGCAAAAAAATTGTACGCATTATAACAATTCTTCCACAAGATTCCTCCCTGTACAATTTCAATTTTCTAGTGCAAGTTTTATTTGTGTAGTCCATCTTCTTAGCAACGTATTATTGACACTGATAGCATTTAATTGTCTTCTTACATTGAAACCATGTACGGAAGAACAAGCTACAGTTTATCCGATGGTATGGGGTTTGGTGGTCTGCCATATCTTGGGCAGTTGCCAAAAGTCAATTCTTGAGCCGCAAAGTGCTTTATAACACATAAAATGAATTAAAACATTTAACATAAAAAGGTTGTAAAAATAATAATGAGATTAACCTTGAACATTAAAAACCCATAAATGCAACAATATAACAATGACATTTTAAACACTTACAGTCCAGTGTTGGAGCAGCTGGAAGGCTCTGAGTAGATAATGAGTTTTACATACACTTTACAGATCATACAAAATAAATTATTGTTCAATTAAAACCAGATGTGATGCAGGTTTAACTGAACTCAGTGCTGCAGGATAGCTTCGCTCTGATGAATAGACATCAAAAACCAATATCAAGCATGCAAATATGACGACTCCAAATGAACCTAATAATCTCATGAAATTCATCAGCCACTGATCTGAAAATAAGAACACACGTTTTACACTCATATAATGATCATGTTGAAGGGTTTTCTTTGACCTGCCTAAGGACAAGTAAAAAAAAAACAAAAAAAACAAAAAACAAACATGCATTATATACATACATTAATACATTTTTTCTCATTTTTTCATAACTGTGAAGATTTTCTATTTTATCAATGTAATGTAAAATGTAAACGCAAACTGGCATAAAACACAGAATCGCTTTTCAAAAATCAGTTAACTCTACATTTCAAGGCAGCCTGATCACTAACCTTTTTAAGACAACATTTATATATATAAATATATACAGTATATACATATATGCCAAACAAAACATTGCATGTTGGTCCTGTTGTTGTTTTGTTGATGTGTGATAATTAAGTTCTAAGTTCTGAAATAAATGCCAAAATTAGTTTTATCTCTTACCATTCAGCTGGACTCGGTCAGAGTTTTGTCCATTGATGCTCATGTTCTGAGGATTCTTGTAAATTGGCGCTGATACGGTTGGCAATAATGAAAAACCTTTCCAGGAAAAAAAGGAAAATACAAGACATTGTCATATGAATGACTCAAGTCAAAAATCACAGTGCAGTGTACAGTGTCTCTTGGTTCACATTTACAGTATAACTGTCCCCTGGGCTGGGCTTTCCTAATATTGGTAAAATTAATGTGGCAATTAACTTTTTACCCAACAGCAGGCTGAAAGCATTTCAATAAACAAAAACAAATGACTCTCAAATTGATTAAATACTCAACTACAACAATCGACTGTAAGCAGTGTATTAATGTGACAGCTGCATATCTTGAATGCAGAAATATCACCAACTATGTTTAAGAGTGTTACGGAACAGAGTTTCCCGGTGTCCTTCATACCTCGCATAGTATACAGCTGATTAATGAGCACAACTAACCAGTCATTCCTATGACTCTGTCTTGGTCTATATGGGATTACATGCATGCTTGCCATGATCATGCACCTAAATTCTCTACTTAAAAGTTTTTTGTCAGTATGAAGTAAATAAGACGACTATAGAGCGCGCACTGTCATGACAGATGATAAAATGAGAGTACAGCAGACCAGAGTCAACGTACAAAGTTCTGTCAGAGTAATACATGGAACGGTCAACTATGTATGTTCGGGTTTATGGTGTCACAATGCTTTTAGGAAATTCACTCATTTAAATTTTACTAGGGCTGCCCTCTAGAAGTCGACGAGTCGAATCGTCAGTCGGAGACCCTTTAAGTCGACTGAGAACCTTCAAGTCGACTGACAACAGTGACGAGTTTCTTTTTCTCCTAAAACAGACAAAAGCTTACAAAAATGCACAAGAACTTTAAGAATGTAAAAAGACATTTTAATAATTATTAAAAGGTGAATAATAAATATATATTTAAGTTCTAACTGGTCTATGACACATGCTTGCTAAAAAATTAAATCCACGTGACAACGTGCGCTGGCGGTTCACCGTTGAAGGGAGCTAAAGCTGTGAAGCTGAGAAACACGGGTGGAACGATGTCTCAGAAAAAGTCTGGAGGAGCTTTTGAAGAAGAGAATCTGAAAAAATTCAAGCTAATTCTGTTCTCATTTAGTCAGACATCGAACACTGCTTCAAACCAGTGAGTTGACTTTCGTTTTAGACATAATGACTGTTTGCGGTGAAGGGAAAATGGACTGAAGACGTTTGTTTTATTGTAATTCCATTATTTTCGAACCTAAATGACAGATATTTTTATTTATTCGTTTACAGCTAAGATTATTTTTATTTAAAGATAAGTACAGTCACTTAATATGCCTGCCGATAAACGAGAAATAATTATTTCAGCGCGGGTAGTATAATAATTAAACGGTTCAGGTCTACCGTTCTCCTTTTCATCTAAAAATAATTTAAATATTGACTAAATTGTTTTTATTTTGGAGTTGATTATTTATGAGAGATGAAAGACGAAGGGTCATCCTACTGAATAAGCTGTTAAAAGTGAAATTAAAAAGTCAGGCTATAAGCGCTATTTTTTAGCATAAATACGTTGCTTGCTGCCCAACGCTATATTCTGTAATTAAATCAGGCTCCAGATCGTTCATCATATGCCACGTCTCTTTTAGTTCAAAAATATCTGAAACGTATGCAAATTGATTTACTGATTACTAGATAATGTATATGGAGAAAAAACATGAACGAATAGTCGAATCGTCGGCCAGGACGGGCGAATCCGATTCGACTGACAAAATTCTGAGTAGGGTACAGCCCTAAAATTTACAGAGCATTAAAGACCGAACCTCAGTTACTTTCTTGTTCTGTCGCAATTCGCGTCTCTTACCAGTGACCTGGAGTTGGATTGTTTTTTGTCCTGATGCTCTCACTTTGTTTGGAGTATATTTGTTAAGCGAGTACACGCAGCTGTAGTTTCCCGAGTCCTGCTCTGAAACATTTCTCAAAGTGAAGGTGTAGTCATCTTCCTTTACAAGTAGTTCCATCATCACTCCAACACCATTTTTACACAGGTACACATGGACCTCATCACTTGATAGGCGTTTGCCAAATATGCTGCATGTTAACTTTATATCTCCCCCAACGTTCACAGTGGAGCTTCCGTAAATATTTGCTGGCTGAAAATCAACAGGATCTATTGATCAAAAACAGCATCATGATGTATTACAGTTCTGATCGATATTCATAAACAACCATTTTTGTGTAATCAGTGATAGGAAAGAAAATAAAACACCTTCGGCTGGAGATATTGACACGGCCATCGTCGCTGCAATGTCTTTACCAGGAAATATCAGTGGAAGAAGGAAAAAAAACATTAAAGCCTCTTCAAAGATCCTTATTATTCTAGCAATGCTTTTATAATATTAGTTTATTCAAGTAAATTTACAGAAGTTTCAGTGAAATGATAAAGTTTACTTACATATAGTGAAGAACCGTGTGTCCATCTCTGATCAAACCGTCACATGAACTTCAGATTAGCGTGTGTTGCTGTACCCTGATCATGCAGCTGCTGGGTGAAGCTTCATTAACCACACAGAACCCAGCCCAGTTCTTCTTATAGGCCAGTGAAAGCAAAGAGCTGATTAAACAGCTCTCTGAATTCTCAGTTATTCTGTCTGTTTTGTTAGAAAAGCTCTAATATATTCTAAAATGTTTTAATGGCACAATAACATTATTCATATTCTGCTTCTCTGGTTTCCTGATACAAGTAAATATTATCAGCACTGTCCAGGCGGCCTTTACAGGGGAGAAAGTTAACTGTATACAGTAGTTTGGATCATAGGAGGATGAATTATATTCTACTTAATTTGTATGGCATTACATACATTATAAAACACCAGCATAGTGTTCACACTAGGGAAGGTCAGTACATTTCTCTGCTCCTTTAAGTTCACTATAAGTCTTTTAGCCATTCATCCTCTTTTATTCATCACTGCGTTTTCTCTTAGTTTACTGTACTTGTGTATTTGTGTTTACATGTTAGCTGCAGGTTAACAAAGAAAAAGCCTCATCTTGCATCTAAACGGATCTCCTTTGGGAGAGATAACCAGCAGATAACAGATCTGAAGTTATTAGAATAACAATGTGACACACGTGACACATACATCATGTTCGTCATCAGAGATTACAGCCAATGAGGTTGATATTCTGACGTCATGAAGCCGTTTAAACTGGCATCATCTTACATGGTGTACCCGAAGAGCTGCTGAGGTGAGGCCCATGTTTGATTCTCACAGGCCTGGTGCCAGTCTTTATTATCTGTGACGCTGAAGCTGAAATAGAGCATACATTACTCTTCCTGTGGCCCCCGAAGAGTTCATCACCCAGAATACATTACAGTTTATACCACTGTCAAGGTTGTGAACTTTCGGATCACTTCTGTGTCTCCTATGACATTTAAAAAAAGGTATGTAAATGACAGTGTTAGTGCCTAGTCTATGGAGGCCATAGCATTGTCACCAACCATGCATTCAGAGTCAGCTGACCTCTCTATATGCTCCTTAATGGGTGCCTTCACACTATGATGCAGTTTCAGACACATGGTCCCCCAGTGTACATTAGCTAGGCTGCTGAGTTGGTTCTGTAGGGCTAGAATCGATTGTGCCCGAATGCAGAAAAAGAAGCTTCATTGTACATCCAAAACATTGAAACTATTTTAACTTTGGCTGCAACAGATTCTGATGTTGGGGTTTCATAAACTGGCAAAAACATGGTGGGCAGACACAGGGAGAAGACGGTTGAAAATTCAAGATGGAGGAGAAGCTAATCAGTAGCTACAAACTATACTCCTCTATATGACTTGTTTGTCTTTATGGCTGTTCTCTCCTTGACTCCGTATTTGGCCATTGCCCAAATTGTCTTTTGTTCCACTTTGTTGAATAGACATCAAAAACCAATATCAAGCATGCAAATATGACGACCCCAAATGAACCTAATAATCTCATGAAATTCACCAGCCACTGTAGATCTGAAACAAGAACACAAATAGTAAACAGTATAGTTTACTATTTAAATTTTTTAAATAGTAAAAAAGTTTTACTCTGTAACTGGTTTTTGAATCCACATCACTCAACTAATGAACATATTTAAGGGTTCCTTGGACCTGGATGAGCACCAAAAATATTGCTGCTACTACTACTTGCTAAATTCTAAATTCTAAATTTCGTAAGTCTAAAAGTTTTGTTTTAAATGTTTTTGTTATAAAGTATTGTTGTTGTTGTTGTTGTTGTTGTTGTTGTCGCTGTTGTTTAGTTATTTGTTAGTTGATAGTAGATAATTAAGTTCTGATTTCTGAAATAAATTACAAAAAAGTTTTTATCTCTTACCACTGAGCTGGACTCGGTCAGGGTCTTGTCTGTTACTGCTCATGTTTTTCTGAGGAGGTGTGTAAATTGTTGACACTGATAATGGAACGTCTTTCCAGGAAAACAGAGGAAAAACAAGACACTGTCATATGAATGGCTCAAATCAAAACAGCCAAGGTACAAATAACTGTAGGAGTGATAAATGGATCAGTTAACTGGTTAAATAACACAACTATGTATATTCATGTTTATGGTGCTACAATGCTTTCAGGAAACTCACTACTTTAAATCTTACAGAGCCTGAAAGACCGAACCTCAATGACCATCTTGTACTGTCCCAATTTCTTTTGGGCCATATCTCTTACCAGTGACCTGGACTTGGATTATGTTATATCCTGATGCTCTCACTTTGTTTGTAGTATGTTCGTAAAGTGAGTACACACAACTGTAGCTTCCTGTAGAGTATGGTCCAGCTT
Source organism: Semaprochilodus insignis (assembly GCA_034552555.1). Classification (NCBI taxonomy): domain Eukaryota; kingdom Metazoa; phylum Chordata; class Actinopteri; order Characiformes; family Prochilodontidae; genus Semaprochilodus; species Semaprochilodus insignis. The sequence goes on along the minus strand of CM067486.1, from coordinate 29,171,886 downwards.
TGAAACATTTCTCAAAATGAAGGTGTGCTCATCCCTCTTTCCAAGTGGTTTCATCAACATGCCAACACCATTATTACACAAGTACATGTAACGCTGATTAGGAGATTCACTTCTGACAAAGATGCTGCACTTTAACTGTATATTTCCCCGAAATTTCACAAGGGGGTATCCAAAAATTTATGTCCAGTGCTGTTTCCGCTGGGTCATGTACATACTGTATATTTTGGATAAAGTGTTTGATTTGTATGTATTACAGGAAGTTTCATGTACTTGAGTATAATGCGCAAATTTCATTCAGTGTTACGTTTACCTTTTGACCTTTACTGGAGTCCTTACTCCGACAACAGTCTTAGCCTAACTTTGGCTGACTTGATGGTCTGTGTAAACTGCAGATGGCTGCAGTGGGTGGGTATGAAAACGTCATCAACGCCGTCAAGTGATGTCATTTTACTAATGTGAGCTCACAGCTATGGCTGATCTCGCAGCAATTGCCTTTCTGACAGAGCCAGTGACTTTTTAAATTCCTTCTGTTTTATTTAGAACCATATAGTTGTTAATAAAGTAAACACTACAAAGACACCCAGCTTCCTAGGTGACAAGAACTGAAGCTCTTAGAATAAATAATGTGACACACGTGGCACTTGCCTCATGTTCGTCTGCAGAGATTCCAGCCAATGAGATTGATGTTCTGATGTCACAAAGGTGTGTTTGAACTGCATTCATCTTACACTGTGTACTTGAAGAGCTGTTGAGGTAAGGTCTGTGTTGGTTTCTCACAGGCCTGGCGCCAATCTCTATTATATGTGCTGCTATTTTAATCAGCTAGACTCTAAAGCTGAAACAGCTGAAAGTCAGACTTACAACTTATTTTCCCTGTCTACACTAACACTGAAAACAGAGTTTCTGAATATCTTCACCTTGGATGGAGTTTTTCAAAAGCTCCATTTTCAGTGACCTAAAACTCAGTTTTCATGTGAATAAAGGACCAAAAAAAACTACAGTGTAAGTTGTTGACATATGTAGAAAGCTGGGCTGCCAGAAGGTGAAAATTAAATAAATGCATCTCCTTTGGGAGAGAGAACCAACTATGTATGTGACACATGTGGCATGTTCATCTTCAGAGATTCCAGCCAATGAGGTTGATGTCCTGACATCACAAAAGCGTGTTTGAACTGCATTCATCTTACACGGTGCACACAAAGAGCTGTTGAGTTGAGGCCTGTGTTGGTTTCTCACAGACCTGGTGCTGTTCTCTATTATCTGTGCTGCTATTTTAATCAGATAGACTCTGAAGTTGAAACAGAGCGTACATTACTCTTTCCCAGAATACATTAGATAGCTTATAGCAGCTTATACAGCTGCTATTACTAATCATCTGCTTACATTCACCTATCCAACTTGAATAACCTCCATTTCACTTGAAACTGATCAGGGGTGATATGACTACGTAAATCAGCTAAAATCCTGACTCAATAACTGCAGAAATCCATCATTGGCATAAAACCAGCGGGCTGCGAGGAGTTGCACGGTGAGATTGAGGACAAAATTCCAGTGGGTTTTTCTTGGCAGCTCCTCTTGCACCAAACCGAGTATGGTCATTGTTTCACCCCCATGCAGACTTTATTCCTCTATTAGCTCATCATCGCTGAGATGAACTAGAGGATTGAGATTTGAATGCAAAGCAGCATGGATGCTAATCACTTTCCTCACGGTTGGCACAGTTGTCTCAAACAGAGATGCAGATTCAATAACAGCACCCTTTGAACAGTTGCCACCTTCACTGAGGTTTCAGCTATCACAATCTTCCGCTGGGCTGTTTGTAGATTTGCCTGGTTTAATGTGCCCAATTGGGCGACAGACTGGAAACGAGTACCGGCATCAGGACTGTGATGAGGGTGATAAATTTATTGTGTTATTACAAAACATTATTGTTCTAGATCATGCAGATCTTTTAAAAGTGTAACTGCCCAAAGCGTGACTGTGAAGGACTCATCTTTTTAGTAACATTAGTAATATGTTATAATGCATTGTGGCAGGGGAGAGGTGGGGTCACCATCTTTCCATCTAGAATAGGTCACATGCTTCTCCGGGTGTGCGGGATCAGTAGAGGGAGCTGTTGTAATTTCTTCTTTTCGGTGTCAGTTGAAGAGAGGAGACCATTCTGGATATGATATTGGTTTATATATATATTGAGCTCTAGTTCCAGAATGCGGTCCAGAGTGCAGTCCTGAGGAGTCCAGAGTGAAGTCTACTGATACAAACTTTGAAGGGGGTTTTTAAACCATTGTTGAGCAGTGTGGCAATTCCCCCCCAGAGTTTAACAAAAGGTCAAGGAAGATTAGAACATCACTGTTCCAGGAGGGATGAATAGAAAAAGAGGTAAGAAAGGAGGAAGAATAGCTGCTTTATTGAAAGATGGATGCCATTACGAAGACATAGCCCATTATTGTATTTCTTTGAGTAATCAATCATTTTATTTGTACTCTATTACAGACTCCAGTGCCCCAGCCTCCAGCCTTAAGAGTGTCAGCATTTCTGCTGTCGTGGTTGTGGACTTTCTGATCACTTCTGTGCGTTCTTTGACTTACTGATGTGTCTTTCTCTTAAGAAAAGGGATATAAATGAGTGCTTAGTCTATGGAGGCCATAGCTATGTCACCAACCATACATGCAGAGTCAGCTGACCTCTCTATATGGTCCCTTATGGGTGCCTTCACACTGTGGTGCAAATTCAGACACCCCTGTATATCTGAGTTAGGATGCTGTGTTGGATGCAATGGATTCTGACCTGGATGTTGACTAACCAACAATAACATGGACATGTGGCCACAGACAGTCGATGGTTGAAAGTTTAAGATGGAGGAGAGGCTAATCAGTAACTACACAACACAATGTACTCCTCTATATGACTTGTTTGTCTTCACAGCTGTTCTCTGCTTGGATCTCTATTTGGCCATTGCCAATATTTGCTTTCAGTGGTCCAAATGTTTTGTTTGTAAACTGGGAGTAACGGAGCATGCGCATCCCTGCAAAATTTATGACCAATAAAAAAAATCAAACAATTTTACATTCAGAATTTTGTCGACTTTAACCATTGCAATGTGAAAAAACGACAGAATGAAAAAGATACAACATCAAAATACCCAACACTGTGATGACACGCAGTGCAACATTTTGGCTAGCAATGTCTGTTATCCAAGACTGAACCCAGGAAAGTGCAGCGTCAAAACAAACAATGTTCATGAATATGTTTATGCAGATTTGTAATTAGCATAAAACAAAAGAGTCTGCTTACATTCTGTCACTTAGCCAGCTGTTAAAAATAAGTTTTAATCACTTTGGCTCTGTCAGCTAAAACAGGAGAAAACTTTTAACACCCTTAACAACTACATATCATTTGTTTCCATATTTACTGTGTCCATTCTTTACCTTTATTACAATTTCCATTCTTGTCAGGAGACCAGACTCGATGCAGATGTTGTGGAATATCTCTTTGTTGAATAGACATCAAAAACCAATACCAAGCATGCAAATATCACAACTCCAAATGAACCTAACAGTCTCATGAAGTTCATCAGCCACTGTAGATCTAAAACAAGAACACAAATAGTAAATTGAGTTTTATTCTGTAACTGGTGTATAAATCCATGTCACTCAATATAATATTAATTAAACTAATATTGAGTTTTCTTTGACATAAATAAAAAAATTAAATGACTGTTCAATATTTTGCCATAACTGTAAAGATGAAAGTAATGAAAATGTATATACACAATTCTAAATAATGGGTCATTAAACACAGAATCTTCCATTAACTTGCTATTCAAAAGTCAGTTAACTAAAAATCTGAGGCAGCCTGAACATTAACCTGTTTAAGAGTGAAAGAATTTGTGCAGTGTTCAGGTGCCAGTGCTTACTAAGGCCATTAACCCTCAAAATGTTCACCGTTTGTATGTATGCAATGCCACAGAAGAAGCATTTGGGTTCCCTAAAGAACCATGTTTGATAAAAGGATTTGTGCATGTGAAGAACATTTTAAAGGTGAAAGGAATCACATAATATAAATTTAGCCATAATGTAACCAATTTAACTGAACCTTTACGTTATGGGGAGGTTCTTGAATCTTCACACTCGCACATCACACTGGCAAATACAGAGTTCTCTAACGAACCATTTGGCAGCATAACTAGGGTAAAAGTTATACTGAGGTCTGTATTTGAAGAACGTGACCCACAACACATAGTAAATAAACTAAATGCAGAATTTGTGTTTTACACCAACTGTAATTCTATTTGCTGTTTTTACATTCTGGCTCTAAGCCGGTACATTCCAAGAAAAAGAATCTTAACTAGCAGTAGAAACAACAGCTTTTCCAGAGAAATTCACAGAACAAATGCACAAATAATACCCATTAACACACAAATCAGAAATGGTCATGTAATTTTCATCCACTCTTTCAAACTCCAAACATTATTTCTTATTGTATGTATTTTTTTACATAATCTATCATAATATGTTTTGTTGCTAAATAATTTATATCACTTCCACAGAATCCTGTTTTTATAATGCTATATACATGCCTACAGATTCCTACCTTATTACTTTACCCTATAAAAACAGCAACAATTGATTTGTCATTATACTTACATTATATTATACTATGTATTACATGTTATAAAGTAAGAGTATATGATTTCATGAAGTCAGGGTTTAGTAATCTGTGTAGTAATCTGTTGAGTTATCGGTTAACTAAACATAAATTACTCTGTCAGATTCACTTTACATAAAAGTTAATATTACAAAACACTCTCTAGTGCTGCCCTATTTTATCTTTGTTGGTAGCCACTTATAATGTATCTGGGTTTCATGTATGAAACATAACAGAACCCAGTTACCATATTGATTACCATTTTCATATTCTATTTGTTTTCATATAGTGTTCTTATGTGTGGATATTGTAATGTCATATGAAGCCTATGAAACATAAGTCATAATTCTTATAATTTACAACTTTATAACTTACAAGTACTTGTGAACAATGTTGCAATAAACAGTGTTGAAATAAAGAACAGTATCAGGGCCACACAAAAACATTGCATTTTGGTAAGTATTTCCTAAAGGTCTGAAAGCTTAGTTTTAATTTTATTTTTTATTGTTGTTGTTTTGTTAATTAATAATCAAATTCTGATTTCTGAAATAAATGCCTCTGAAATAAATGTCTCTTACCACTGAGCTGGACTCGGTCAGAGTTTTGTCCGTTGCTGCAAATTGTTGGAGACACTGATAATGGAATGTCTTTCCAGGAAAACGGGGAAAAACAAGACACAGTCTCATAAATGACTTGAATCATAACAGTCAGTGTAAAAGCACTGTAGGAGAGACAAATGGATCAGTTAACTGGTTAAACAACACAGCTATGTACATTCAGGTTTATGGTGCTACAGTGCTTCAGGAAACTCACTCATTTAAATTTTACAGAGCCCGAAAGACTGAAACTCAATTACCTTCTTGTAAGCTCTGATTCTGCAATAAATCCCAAAATAAATTATATCTCTTACCACTGAGCTGGACTCTGTCGGAGTTTTGTCCCTTGCTGCTCAAGTTCTTCTGGGGATGTGTGTAAATTGTTGGAGACACTGATAATGGAATGTCTTTCCAGGAAAACAGAGGAATAAACAAGACACTGTCATATGAATGACTTGAGTGAAAACAGTCAATGTACAAAGAACTGTAGGAGTAATAAATGGATCAGTTAACTGGTTAAACAACACAGTTACATTTGTTCGGGTTTATGGTGCTTCAGTGCTTTCAGGAAACTCACTCCTTTAAATTTTACAGAGCCTGAAAGATCAAACCTCAAATAACTTCTTGTAAAGTCACAGTTTTATTTGAGTCACATTTCTTACCAGTGACCTGGACTTGGATTGTGTTATACCCTGATGCTCTCACTTTGTTTGGAGGATACTTCTTAGGTGAGTAAACGCAGCTGTAGTTTCCCGAGTCCAGCTCTGAAACATTTCTCAAAATGAAGATGTGTTCATCCCTCTTTCCAAGTTGTGCTATCAACACTCCAACACCATTTTTACACAGGTACATGAGGAGCTGATTAGTAGATTCACTTCTGTCAAAGATGCATTTTAACTGTATATTTCCCCCAAATTTCACGGTGGGGTTTCCAAAAATCTCTGCTGGCTGAAAATCAGGAGGATCTTCCACTGATGAAAAACAGTAATAAGACGTATCAGATCAGTTCAGATCAATATTCATAAAATGAACCAGTAAACATACTATAAATACATTTCTGTTGACTAGTTAAGATGATATAATCAGAGATAGAAATGAAGTAAAATACCTTCTGTTGGAGATACTGATACGATCATCATTACTGTAATGTCTTCACCAGAAAATAACAGCAGATAAAAACAATGATGAGAAGAAGAAAAAATTAATAAGTTAAAATTAATCAAATCAGTTTAAAACCTCATCAAAGATCCTTATTTTAGTAGTAATGATTGTATAAGATTAACTACTCAAGATAATTTACTGTAGTTTCAGTGAAATGATAAAGTTTACTTACATATAGTGAAGAATTGTGTATCCATCTCTGATCAAACCGTCACATGAACTTCAGATTAGCGTGTGCTGCTGTACCCTGATCATGCAGCTGCTGGGTGAAGCTTCATTAACCACACAGAACCCAGCCCAGTTCTTCTTATTGGCCAGTGAAAGCACAGAGCTGATTAAACAGCTCTCTGGATTCTCAGTTATTCTGTCTGTTTTGTTATAAAAGCTCTAAAATATCCTAAATTGTTTTAATGTTGCAATAACTTTATTAATATTGTGCTTCTCTGGTTTCCTGATACAAGTAAATATGATCAGTGCCGTCCAGGTAGACTTTAAAAGGAAGAAAGTTAACTGTTTAGTAGTTTGGATCATTAGAGGATGAATTATACTCTACTTGTTACGCACAGTGAACCAGGCGCGACGCCAGCAGAGCCAAGGGACAAAGGGAACTTTATTAAACAGGTGGAAGACGTCACACAGCAGCAAAAGACAGTACAACGGCAATCGGGGGCAATACAGGGGCGTTCACCGAGAGGACAGGCAATGGTCGAAAACTAGAGAACCGGGAATACAGGTAGACAGGTTTAAAGGGATAGGCAGAGAGGCGAGGTCGAAAATACAAGTGAGGTCAGAAATAGGTTATCCTACACAGAGAAGAAGGCTCAGATTTTGCTACTGGGTAGATGGCAAAAGCTTCGCAAGATGCATGTGTGTGTGTGTGGCTTATATACTGCCGGTGACAGCTGAGTGCAATCAGTAGATGGGAGACGCGGACCGAGGAGGATTAGCGGAGGCAGGCAGGGCGGCAGACGTGACACTACTTAATTTGTATGGCATTGCATACGTTATAAAACACCAGCATAGTGTTCACCCTGGGAAACATTAGTTCATTTCTCTGCTTCTTTAAGTTCACTATTAATCAGATATTTATAGCCACTCATCCTCTTTCATTCATCACTGCATTTTCTCTTCATTTACTGTGCTTATTTGTTTGTGTTTACATGTTAGCTGTGAATAAACCCTCTTGGACACTTGAGTTGCCAGCATGAAGAAAAAGCCTCATCTTGCAGTTTTAATTGAAATTATTTAGGTCTAGCGTTAACTGTTGTAGAAACATAGTCTAAGATGCGTTTTACATCCACAAGGAATTTTTAACTGTTTCATGTATATATATTTTGGATAACGTGTTTGATTTGTATGTATTACAGGAAATTTCATGTACTTGAATGTAAGGAACAGCATTTATTCAGTTTTCCATTTGCCTTTTGACCCTTACTGGACTCCTTACTCCAAAAAGAGACAATTGAGAATAAAGTAAACATTACAAAAGGAGCCAACTTCCTAGGTGACAAGAATGCATCATGACCTACAAGGACATTGTTTCCTGAACTGAACTGTTTTATAGTTTTCGCTGGAACTACAATGTAAGTTGTTGCCATATGTAGAAGACTGGGCTGCCAGAAGGAGGAACTTAAATAAATGCATCTTGGGACAGATAACCAGGAGATAACAGATCTGAAGTTCTTATACTGTCTTAGAATAACTATGTAAGACATGTGACACATACGTCATGTTCGTCATTGCACGGTGCACTTGAAGAGCTGTTGAGGTGAGGCCTGTGTTAGTTTCCCACAGGTCTTTTCTGCTGCTATTTTAATCAGCTAGACTCTGAAGCTGAAACAGTCTATTATCAGAATACATTAGACAGTTTAAATGTACTTTGTACAACTTAAATAACTCCAGTATTACTTA
>CM067486.1:29133771-29154652 GCA_034552555.1 Semaprochilodus insignis | reverse complement strand
GAGGTCAGAAATAGGTTATCCTACACAGAGAAGAAGGCTCAGATTTTGCTACTGGGTAGATGGCAAAAGCTTCGCAAGATGCATGTGTGTGTGTGTGGCTTATATACTGCCGGTGACAGCTGAGTGCAATCAGTAGATGGGAGACGCGGACCGAGGAGGATTAGCGGAGGCAGGCAGGGCGGCAGACGTGACACTACTTAATTTGTATGGCATTGCATACGTTATAAAACACCAGCATAGTGTTCACCCTGGGAAACATTAGTTCATTTCTCTGCTTCTTTAAGTTCACTATTAATCAGATATTTATAGCCACTCATCCTCTTTCATTCATCACTGCATTTTCTCTTCATTTACTGTGCTTATTTGTTTGTGTTTACATGTTAGCTGTGAATAAACCCTCTTGGACACTTGAGTTGCCAGCATGAAGAAAAAGCCTCATCTTGCAGTTTTAATTGAAATTATTTAGGTCTAGCGTTAACTGTTGTAGAAACATAGTCTAAGATGCGTTTTACATCCACAAGGAATTTTTAACTGTTTCATGTATATATATTTTGGATAACGTGTTTGATTTGCATGTATTACAGGAAATTTCATGGACTTAAATGCAATGCACAGCATTCATTCAGTTCTCCGTTTGCCTTTTGACCCTTACTGGACTCCTTACTACAAAAACAGGAGGCAAGAAAAGAGTAAATAGTGGCCCTGTTAGTTTTCAGCTTAGTCTGACTTTGGCTGACTTGATGCTCAAAGTGAACTGCAAATGGCTGCAGTGATGAGGTATAAAGACACCAATACCAAGTGACGTCATTCTACTAGCATGAGCTTCCAATAATGGCTGTAGCGATTGCCTTTCTTCTAGACCCGCACTTTTAGAGAGATGTTTCATTAATTCCTTTTATTTAGAACCTTAGAGACAAGTGAGAGTAAAGTAAACACTACAAAAGGAACCAGCTTCCTAGGTGACAAGAATACATCATGACCTACAGGGACATTGTTTGCTGAACTGAACTGTTTTATTGTTTTCGCTGGAAATAAAAACTACAGTGTTTGTTGTTGCCATATGTAGAAGGCAGGACTGCCAGAAGGAGGAACTTAAATAAATGCATCTTGGGAGAGATGACCAGGAGATAACAGATCTGAAGTTCTTATACTGTCTTAGAATAACTATGTAACACATGTGACACATACGTCATGCTCGTCATCAGAGATTCCAGCCAATGAGGGTGATATTCAGACGTCACAAAGGCGTGTTTGAACTGTACCAATCTTGCACGGCTGTTTGAAGAGCTGTTGAGGTGAGGTTCTGTGTTGGTTTCCCACAGGTCTTTTGCCGTTCTCTATTATCGGGGCTGCTATTTTAATCAGCTAGACTCTGAAGCTGAAACAGTCTATTACCAGAATACATTAGACAGCTTAAATGTACTTTGTACAACTTAAATAACTCCAGTATTACTTAAAACTGATCAGTGTATTTAACTTACATATGCTTACATTCAGTACACACTTTAGTTTAACTATGTGTTTATGTATGCTGGTGTACTGTGACCTACATGCTCATACATCAAAGTCTTATTTATCCCCTAACTGAGCCTAAAGCTAATAGATTTGAGTGGATCACACATTATGCTCTAAATTACTTGACACTCAACAGACCTGCACACTGCATTTTACCCCCATGGAGAACCCCTCTAAATACAAACAAGGAAAAACAATATCAGCTGGGCCCAAATCTAAGCCAAAACTTTTAGGGACTCCTCTGTTTGTGTCCAGTGAACATTTGAAGAGTTTGCTAACACTTTCTATGAATACCACATCTAGAAGAATCAAGGAACATAGTAACATGTTATAATCCATTAGAAGTGTGACTATAAATAGACAAAGAGGTAAGAAAGGAGGAGGAATAACTGCTTCATTTAAAGATGCATTCTGGTGCAAAGACATTGAACATAATTGTATTTCTTTGAGTACCTCTGTTTCTGTACCATCTGTGAATTTAACATTCATATTCATAAGCATCTTGTAGCATGTGAAAGAACTTAAACACATTCCAGGTTACAAACTGAATCTGGCTGTTCATAAAGGTTTCTGTCACGCATCCCTCTGGCTCTGCACAGACTACCTCTGGTGATCATGTGACCTCCTGCACACAGCCGGCAGCCTATCCCAGAGCATGTTTTTTGACTACTTCTTTGGATTGTGTTTTTTCAATAAATCTTTGGAGTCTCATCTGCGCACGTCCTAACTTGGCCCGAAATTTACAGTCTCAGCATTTCTGCTGTCATGTTTATGTACGTTCTGATCACTTCTGAGTCTCCTTTGACTTTTTGAGGAAAGGTATATAAATGTCAGTATTAGTACTTAGTCTATGGAGGTCATAGCTTTGTCATTAGCCATACCTGCAATGTCAGCTGATGTCTCTGTATGCTCAGATGTTTTGTTTCATGCTGTGAATGACATGAAAGATACAGTAAGTTGGTGGTCTAGTTGCATTTTGTCATTGAACCCGCTGGGTGTGTGTTTTAATAAGGTGTGGAGACATGTTTTTATTTAATATTATTCAGCATTACATAATTTTACCCAAATCTGTCACAACAGCCTGTAAAAATGCATGCATTCTAGTAAATGTGTTTATTTGTTGTGTTTTCTACAGCAAACCTCTGCCAAAGCAGCCTTCAGAGTTCAGCTTGGTATGACAGAAGCTTCATCACTTCCTGTTAGTAAGAAATAATGTAGTATGCTAATATCATGCGTACTAGCCTGATATTAAGATTAGTACATATCATGTACTGTGTAGTAGGGACGAACTGAATGTTCGGCATCCAAAATGATTTGGCTGAAAATGGGTGAAATAAGTGAAAAGACTGAATAATTTATACCAAACAATGATGTTTTTAATGACCCTGTTACATGACCCTGAGCAGAACTTTTATTCTGTAGTTTCAGGGCTAGCGCCATTTAATAAGGGGTAAACCCCACGTTATATGTCCACAGTGAGTCACACAGGAGCACACTGACGTCCCCTAGCTTTTATTCAGCTTCAAGCATTCGAGCCAAACAGAACTCCAGACAGAGTAAAGAACAGAACAGAGCTGTGTAACAAGCATTACAGCGACAAGCAGACAGCAGCTTCTTAGCACGTGCACACATGCATACGCATACACATGCGCGCACTCTTGCTCTCTCTCTCTCTCTCTCTTGCACACACACACATGCACACGTTGTTTCTTTCATGCTCTTTCATGCCTGCTTATCCCAATTTTAAAATGTTCATTGTTATTAATATGCAGTGTGCGGTTTGGGACGCAGCCCCTGTGTCGTAAGAGTGCTGGATATGGCAGTGACCCCTGTAGTGCATTCTCACTGTACAGTTCATCAGTATAGTGTAAGAGTCGCTGTGTAATTGTGTGTAAACATGTAACACGTCCTGTTAATGATGTCCCAAAATTCTCTCATGTAAACAAAGGAGACAACAATGTACACTCTGACATTACGAGCCACCAACTCATTTTCCCTGTCTACACAACAACACTGAAAATGGAGTTTATGAATATCTTCACTCTGGATGGAATTTTGCAAAAGCTCAGCTTTCAGTGAATCATGTGAATAAATGACCAAAATGTATAGAAGAAGCCATGCTTTTACCCATGTACATATGGATAAGGCCTTAGGATTTCTTTCTTTTCGTGATCCCAGTAATCCCACCTACAAACTGAGACTCCTCAGTCCATAAAACATTACTGCCTTTCAGTGTTCTAGTGCAAATTCTCTTTTTGTGTACAACAGCTTTTTTGTGTAGGTGATTTTCTCAGGAACAACTTCTCTGATAGCATTTAATTGTCATCTCACAGTGTAACTCTGTACAGAAGCACATGCTTTATGTACAGTTTATTTGATATTGAGTGTTTTGGTGGTCTGCCAGATCTTAAACAGTTGTTAGCAGTCAATTCTTAAGCCACAAAGTGCTTCACAACAGTAAGTACACATACAAAGAATCAAAACATTTAATATGAAAAGATTATAAAAATAATGAGATTAATCTTGAATATTAAAAACCCATAAAAGCAACAATATAAAAATGACATTTTATACACTTACAAAAACATGCACAGAGCTCATCAGACCTGTGTTGGAACAGCTGGAAGGTTCTGATTAGATAATGAGTTTTACATAGACTTTACTGATCATACAAAATACTACTGATCATTTAAATCCAGACTTGTTGGAGGTTTCGTTGAATTCATTGCTGCAGGATATCTCCGCTTTGATGAATAGACATCAAAAACCAATATCAAGCATGCAAATATGATGACTCCAAATGAACCTAATAATCTCATAAGGTTCATCAGCCAAATCAGATCTGAAACAAGAACACAAATAGTAAACTGAGTTTTATTCTGTAACTGGTGTATAAATCCACATCACTCAGCTAATGAGCAAATTTAGTTTTTTTTTTTTTTGTTGACCTGTCTGAGCACCAGATCAAAAAAAAGTGTATAACTGTATACAATAAATACAATTAAAAGACTTGTCAGTATTTTGTCATAACTGTCAAGATGTTATTGAACATTAAAGTAATAAAAATGTTAATACAAAATGCAAATATTTGACTAAAAACTAACCTTTTTAAGAAAAAACAACATTTTTTACAGTGCTAGGGTGCCCATGCTTGCACCTTAAAGTAACCAATTTAAAAGAACCTTTACATTTTGAAGAGGTTCTTTAAACTTCACACTCACTGGAAAAAACACAGTTTTCTAAAACCATTCAGTGAAAGCGGCGTAACTAGGATCACAATTATACAGAGTAACTACTGTTAAACGATTGGTGACACCAAATGAGTCCTGTTTTCATAATGCTTTATGCATGCTTACTTATTACATAATTACCTTACCTTATAAAACCAGCCACAGTATGTATAATTGCTCTTAAGTTGTTCTAATTACATTTTAAAACAGTATATGACTTCATAACATCAGGATCCATAAAGCATTATAATATCTGTTCAGTTAGTGAAATAACTAAACATAATCATCATCATAATCATTCTGCCAAATTCACTGTAAATAATAGTTAATATTAGAAAATATTCCTGAGTGCTGCTTCATTTATCTAAGGTAGACAGCCACTGTTCTGATAGGTCTGAATTGCAAACGTGAAACATCCCAGAACCCTGTTATATTGTATTACCATATTCATGTTTGTAGTGTTCTTATGAGTGGATATTACAATGCATAATGAAACTTATTAAGCATGGCATATTGAGGCATGACATATGCTATATAATGCCTTTAAAATACATGTACATAGCACTGTGAATACAGGAGGCATGGGGTGTGTTAATAAAGGCTTCGCTAATAGTATCTACACAGGATGGCACACTATATCTTGGCTGAGTTCTGGTATTGAAATTTTGAATGTGAATAATGTTAACATTAATCAATAAATTAAATGTGAATTATGTGAATAATCTGGAATTAAATCATTTAATAAATCATAAAATGATTTATTTATTATTATTTATATTTTTGTTGTTTGTTATCTTTATTTGTTAGTTAATAATTGGTAATCAAGCTCTGATTTCTGAAATGAATTAATTCCTAAATCAGTTTTATCTCTTACCTCTGAGCTGGACTCGGTCAGAGTCTTGTCCGTCGCTGCTCATGTTCTTCTGAGGAGGTGTGTAAATTGTTGGAGACACTGATAATGGAACGTCTTTCCAGGAAAACAGAGGAATAAACAAGACACTGTCATATGAATGACTCGAGTGAAAACAGTCAATGTACAAAGCACTGTAGGAGTAATAAATGGATCAGTAACTGGTTAAATAACACAGCTATGTAGGTTCGGGTTTATGGTGCTACAATGCTTTCAGGAAACTGAAATTTTACAGAGCCTGAAAGACCGAAACTCAATTACCTTCTTGAACTGTTACAGTTTTATTTGAGTCACATTTCTTACCAGTGACCTGGACATGGATTGTGTGCTGTCCTGATGCTCTCACTTTGTTTGGAGTGTATTTGTTAAGCGAGTACACGCAACTGTAGTTTCCCGAGTCCAGCTCTGAAACATTTCTCAGAATGAAGGTGTGATCATCCCTCTTTCCAAGTGGTTCCATCTTCACTCCAACACCATTTTTACACAGGTACATTTGGATCGCTCTACTTGATAGACGTCTGCCAACTATGCTGCACTTTAACTTCATATCTTCCCCAGCATTCACAGTGTCGGTTCCATAAATATCTGCTGGCTGAACATCAGGAGGATCTTCTACTGACCAAAAACAGTAATAAGATGTATCAGTTCAATATCAGAATCAATATTCATAAAATGAACCAGCAAACATTTCTGTAGACTTTTTAAGATAGCATAATCACTGATAGAAATGATGTTATAATACCTTTTGATGGAGATACTGTTACGGTCATTACTGCAAAGCCTTCACCAGAAAACAGATAAAAACAATGTTGAGAAGAAGGAAAAATTACACAAATCAGTTTAAAACCTCACCAAAGATCCTTATTATTCTAGTAATGCTTTTATAGTATTCGAGTTAATTTACTGAAGTTTCAGTGAAATGATAAAGTTTACTTACATATAGTGAAGAACCGTGTGTCCATCTCTGATCAAACCGTCACATGAACTTCAGATTAGCGTGTGTTGCTGTACCCTGATCATGCAGCTGCTGGGTGAAGCTTCATTAACCACACAGAACCCAGCCCAGTTCTTCTTATTGGCCAGTGAAACACAGAGCTGATTAAACAGCTCTCTGAATTCTCAGTTATTCTGTCTGTTTTGTTATAAAAGCTCTAATATATTCTAAATTGTTTTAATGGTGCAATAACGTTATTAATATTGTGCTTCTCTGGTTTCCAGATACTAGTAAATATTATCAATATTATCAGTACCGTCCAGGCGGACTATCAAAGGGAGAAAGTTAACTGTGTATAGTAGTTTGGATCATTAGAGGATGAATTATATTCTACGTAATTTGTATGGCATTACATACGTTCAACCTGGTAAACATTAGTACATTTCTCTGCTTCTTTAAGTTCAATATTAATCAGATATTTATAGCCACCCATCCTCCTTCATTCATCGCTGCATTTTCTCTTCGTTTACTGTTTTTATATGTTTGTGTTTACATGTTAGCTGTAGATTAACCCTCTTGGACACTTGAGTTGCCAGCACGAAGAAAAAGCCTCATCTTGCAGTTTTAATTGTGATTATTTAGGTCTAGTGTTAACTATTGTAGAAACATAGTCTTCATGTACATATGTTTTGGAAAACACATTTTATTTGTATGTATTACAGGGAGTTTCAAGTAATTTGCAACAGTCATTCAGTTTTTTGACCGTCATTAGACAGCCATTTGCTTTTTGACCCTTACTGGACTTCTTACTCCAAAAACAGGAGAGAATAGTGGCTGTGTTAGTTTTAAACATACCCTGACTGACTGACTCAATGGTCAGTGTGAACTGCAGACGGGTACAGGGATAAGGTATAAAAACAGCACTACCAAGTGGCGTCATTCTACTAGCGTGAGCTCACAAACAGTGGCTAATCTCATAGTGGTTGCCTTTCTTCTAGAACCGCACTTTTAGAGCGATGTTTCATTAATTCCTTCTGTTTTATTTAAAACTATAGAGACAATTGAGAATAAAGTAAACACTACAAAAGGAACCAGCTTCCTAGGTGACAAGAATACATCATGACCTACAAGGACATTGTTTGCTGAACTGAACTGTTTTATAGTTTTTCGCTGGAAATAAAAACTACAGTGTAAGTTGTTGCTATATGTTAAATAAATCTTGGGAGCGATAACCAGGAGATAACGGATCTGAAGTTCTTATCATAGCTATGTAACACACGTGACACATACGTCATGTTCATCTTCAGAGATTCCAGCCAATGAGGGTGATGTTCTGATGTCACAAATGCGTGTTTGAACTGTATCCATCTTACACATCTTTAAGAGCTGTTGAGGTGAGGCCTGTGTTGGTTTCCCATAGGTCTTTTGCCGTTCTCTATATTCGGTGCTGCTATTTTAATGAGCTCGACTCTGAAGCTGAAACAGAGCATACATTACTCTTCCTGTGGACACAGTGTCTATTACATTAGACAGCTTAAATATAATTTGTACAATTGAAATAACTCCAATATTATATGAACTTGATCAGGGTTTTTAACTTACATATTGGTTACATTTAATACAGACCTTTAACTGTATTAAGTGTACAGTTTAACTATGAGTTTATGTTTGCTGGTGTACTGTGACCTACATGCTTATACATCTATTTCTCTATATATAACATATATTTATCCCCTAACTGAGTCTAAAGCTAATAGATTTGAATGGATCATACGCAATGCTATAAATGACTTGACACTCAACAGACCCGCACACTGCAAGTCCAGCTTTTTGTTCCGGGTCATTTTACCCCCATGGATGACCCCTCTAAATACAAACAAAGAAAAACAATATCAGCTGGGTCCAAATCTAAGCTAAGGACTCCTCTGTTTGTTTCCAGTGAACATTAGAAGAGTTTGCTAACACTTTCTATGAATACCACATCTAGAAGAATCGAGGAACATAGTAACATGTTATAATCCATTAGAAGTGTGACTACAAATAGACAAAGAGGTAAGAAAGGAGGAGGAATAACTGTTTCTTTTAAAGACACATTCCAGTTCATCTGGATATGCGATATTGACCAAGACACTTTGAAAAGTTATTGATGACTACTGTCCAGCTGTTTGCATTCATTTGTGAATTTAACATCCATATTCATAAGTATCTGGCAGCATATGAAAGAACCTAAAAACATTCCAGGTCACAAACTGAATCTGGCTATTTCTAAAGGTCTCAGCATTTCTGCTGTCATGTTTATGGACGTTCTGTTCAGTTCTGAGTCTCCTTTGACTTTTTGAGGAAAGGTCATGACATGAATGTCAGTATTATTGCTTAGTCTATGGAGGTCATATCTTTGTCATCAACTATACATGCAATGTCAGCTGATGTCTCTGTATGCTCAGATGTTTTGTTTCATGCTGTGAATGACATGAAAGATACAGTAAGTTGGTGGTCTAGTTGCATTTTGTCACTGAAGCCGCTGAGTGTGTATTTTAATGATAATGAAAGTTTTATCCAGCAGTTTTTTTTGGAGGTGTGGAGCTGTGGATTTATTAAACATTAATCAGGACTACATAATTTTAATACGGTGTATAAATGTGAGTTCATCCCAGCCTGTAAAAACATATGTATTCTAGTAAAAAATGTGTTTATTTGTTGTGTTTTCTAAAACAAACCTTTGCCAAAGCAGCATTCAGAGTTCAGCTTGGTATGACGTTTGCTTCATCACTTCCTGTTAGTAAGAAATTATGTAGTATGCTATTATCATTTGTACTAGCCTGCAGAACTCAGACTTTATTAAGATTAGTACATAGCATATACTGTGCAGTAGGGACAAACTGAATGTTCAGCAGCTGAAATGATTTGGCTGAAAATGGGTGAAATAAGTGAAAAGACTGAATAATTTAAACCAAACAATGATGTTTTTAATGACCCTGTTACATGACCCTGAGTAGAACTTTTATTCCGTAGTTTCAGGGCTAGCGCCATTTAATAAGGGGTAAACCCCACGTTATATGTCCACAGTGAGTCACACAGGAGCACACTGACGTCCCCTAGCTTTTATTCAGCTTCAAGCATTCGAGCCAAACTGAACTCCAGACAGAGTAAAGAACACAACAGAGCTGTGTAACAAGCATTACAGTGACAAGCAGACAGCAGCTTCACACGCACACACTCGCACTCACTCTCTCTCACACACACACACACACACACACACACACACATACACACACAGATACACACACTGTTTCTCTCATGCTCTTTCATTCCTGCTTACCCCAATTTTAAAATGGTCAGTGTTTTTAATCTGCAGTTTAGTTATTATATTTATTTTGAAAACCAGGACAAAAATACATCCCACACAGCAAAATTGTTCCGGCCCACATTCCCTATTTTCATCCTGCCCACTTGCCAGATTTGTTGACTTCGCTTGGGTGGACCACTCCCGGTAGCAAGATGTGGGTCACATATGCACCACATTAGGGTCTCTGCCAAAAGTAGGCAACTCTGCTGTATCTGTGCCAGAAGTGGAACAGATCTGTTTTGCATGTTGTAAATATGTGGGCCACCTTCGGCTCACAGCAGATTGCCAGTGTTGACAGTTGGCCTGCAGTGCCGTATCTTTGCCAGATGTGGCCCTAGCCTATACAATTTATGCAAAGGTGAAAAGATCACAAAATTAATATTCGTATTAATTCGGCCTTCGGCCAAGTGTTTTGTTTTGTTCAGTTTCACCTTCAGCCAAAAAAAATCATTTTGGTGCATCCCTACTGTGTAGTATTCGTGTGTAGTGCTCAATTGTGGCGCAGCCTAAGCAACTGTCCACAGGTACACTGGTATTTTCAAATACGGAGATTTTCCTCCTTCATCCCGTCCACAAGTAATCCCACCTACAAACGGAGACTCCTCAGTCCATAAAACCCTGTCCGATTTCAGTGTTCTAGTGCAAATTCTCTTTTTATGTAAAACAGCTTTTATTATGTAGGTGATTTTTTCAGGAACAGCTTCTTTGATAGCATTTAACTGTGATCTCACAGTGTATCCCTGTACAGAAGCACATGCTTTATGTACAGTTTATTTGATATTGAGTGTTTTGGTGGTCTGCCAGATCTTAAACCGTTATTAACAGTCAATTCTTAAACCACAAAGTGCTTCATAACAGTAAGTACACATACAAAGAGTTAAAACATTTAATATGAAAAGATTATAAAAATAATGAGATTAATGGTAAATATTAAAAACCCATAAAGGCAACAATATAAAAATTGCATTTTTTATGAAAACAACTCTTATAAAAACATGCACAGAGCTCATCAGTCCTGTGTTGGAACAGCTGGAAGGCTCTGAATAGATAATGAAGTTTACATACACTTTACTGATCATGCAAAATAAATTATTAATCATTTAAATCCGGACTTGTTGCAGGTGTTGCTGGTTTTGTTCATTGCTGCGGAATATCTTCACTTTGTTGAATAGACATCAAAAACCAATATCAAGCATGCAAATATGATGACTCCAAATGAACCTAATAATCTCATAAGGTTCATCAGCCACAGTAGATCTGAAACAAGAACACAAATAGTAAACGGTGTTTTATTCTGTAACTGGTGTATTAATCCACATCACTCAACTAATGAGCAAATTTAGGGTTTTTTGTTGACCGGCCTGAGCACCAGTTTGGCATAAATAAATAAATAAATAAATAAAATGTTGTTGCAAATCAAATTAATAAAAATGTTAATATAAAATCCAAAATAATAAAGCATAAAACACAGAATCTTGTTCTAATAACTTGCTTTTCAAAATTCAGTTCAAAAATTAAAAACTTCAAATTTTGCGGTAGTCCGAACATTAACCTCTTTAAGAAAAACAACAGTGTTAATGTGCCCATTCTTGCCAGGACCACGAACCCTTAAATGTTTAATGTTTGTATGTATTCAATGCCACAGAAGAACCATAATGTAACCAATTTAACATAACCATCACATTATACAGAGTTTCTTTAATCTTCACATTCTCTGACAAACCATTCAGTGAAAGTGGCATAACTATGATCACAATTATACAGAGTAACTACTGCTAAATGATTGGTGACACTTCCAATGAATCCTGTTTTCATAAAGTTTTGTACATGCTTACATATTACATAATTACCTTACCTTATCAAACTAGCTATAGTATGTATAATTGCTCTTAAGTTGTTCTAAATACATTTTAAAACAGTATATGACTTCATAAAGTCCATAATGTCCATAACGCATTATAATATCTATTTAGTTAGTGAACTAACTAAACATAACTGACTAAACATAATAATCATCATAATCATCATCATAATCAGTCTGTCAAATTCACTCGAAATAAGCCACTGTTCTGATGGGTCTGGGTTTTATACATGAAACATACCAGAACCCTGTTATATTGTATTACCATATTCATTTTTATACTGTTTTTATGAGTTGATAATATAATGCATAATGAAACTTAATATAATATTTCTTGTAATTATAGCTTGTATTTATATGTGATTATACACGTTTATGACAGGCATTATAAGGCATGACATATGCTATGCAAAGCCTTTTAAATACATACATAAGTACATAGCTCTGTGAATACAGGAGGCATGTGTTGCCAAAGGCTTCACTAACAGTAACATCTACACAGGATGGCACACTAGATCTTGGCTGGATTCCGGTGTTGAAATGTTGAATGTGAATAATGTTAACGTTAAGCAATAAATTAAATGTGAACAATGTTGAAATTAAACAATTTAAAACTGTGTATTTGCATTATGCTTTAATTATTAGTAGTAATGTGTAATGATTGCTGTTATTTTTAATTATTTGTTATTTATTTTTATCACTGTTTGTTGTTGTTCTGTTAGTTGATAGTTGATAAATAAGCTCTGATTTCTGAAATGAATTACAAAATCAGTTTTATCTCTTACCACTGAGCTGGACTCGGTCAGAGTCTTGTCCGTCGCTGCTCATGTTCTTCTGAGGAGGTGTGTTGGAGACACTGATAATTGTTGGAGACACTGATAATGGAATGTCTTTCCAGGAAAACAGAGGAAAAAACAGGACACTGTCATATAAACGACCCATGTCAATACAGTCAATGTAAAAGCACTGTAGGAGTAATAAATGGATCAGTTAACTGGTTAACCAACACAACTACGTATGTTCGGGTTTATGGTGCTACAATGCTTTCAGGAAACTCACTCCTTTAAATTTTACAGAGCCTGAAAGACCAAACCTCAATTACCTTCTTGAACTGTTACAGCTTTATTTGAGTCACATCTCTTACCAGTGACCTGCACTTGGATTGTGTGTTGTCCTGATGCTCTCACTTTGTCTGGAGTGTATTTGTTAAGCGAGTACACGCAACTGTAGTTTCCCGAGTCCAGCTCTGAAACATTTGTCAAAATGAAGGTGTGCTCATCCCTCTTTCCAAGTGGTTTCATCATCACTCCAACACCATTTTTACACAGGTACATTTGGATCTCTTCACTTGATAGACGTCTGCCAAATATTATGCACTTTAACTGTATATCTCCCCCAGTATTCACAATGTGGGTTCCATAAATATCTGCTGGCTGAAAATCAGGAGGATCTTCTACTGATCAAAAACAGTAATAAGACGTATCAGTTCAGATCAATATTAATAAAATGAATCAGTAAACATATTCTAAATACATTTCTGTTGACTAGCTAAGATGATATAATCAGTGATAGAAATGAAGTAAAATACCTTCTGTTGGAGATACTGATACGATCATCATTACTGTAATGTCTTCACCAGAAAATAACAGCAGATAAAAACAATGATGAGAAGAAGAAAAAATGAATAGAAGAAATAAATAAATAAATAGAAATAAATTAGAATTAAAACCTTGTCAAAGATCCTTATTATTCTATCAAGTTAATTTACTCTGGTTTCAGTGAAAGTTTACTTACATATAGTGAAGAACCATGTATTCATCTCTGTTTAAACCGTCACATGAACTTCAGATTAGCGTGTGCTGCTGTACCCTGATCATGCAGCTGCTGGGTGAAGCTTCATTAACCACACAGAACCCAGCCCAGGTCTTCTTATTGGCCAGTGACAGCACATTTGCTCTATTTGATTAACAGGTCTGCTGTTAGCTGTTGTGGAAACGTACTGTAAGATGCAATTTGCATCCACAAGAAACTTTTTTACTGTGAAATGCAAATATGTTTTGGATAACTTATTATGGTTGAGCATTCCGGATTTTTCCAGAATTGTATCCGAAAGAGAATGAACAGGATGGAAAAGTGAACGTCCATCTACTGTGCTTCTGCTTGACTGAGATAAAAATCTCTGGGGATAACCCTGAGCACAAATTTAATGTTGGTTTGACCTGCACTCGTCTGTTTGTCTTTCTTTTCACATCTCTCTTTCCTCCCATAGAGTCCCATTCATTTTTGGCCCTACTCAAAACCTTTTGTACTCTTAACCTATAGTCACCAAACTGCACTCAGGGCAGATCCCTTAACTCTTATGTAGAGTCATAGTTACCTGCACTACTCTATGTGTTATTCATCTCTCGTTCCTACCATAACAGCCACAGTCTAGCAACGAGATTCCATGTTTCCTTCAGGAAATACGCTTTTCTTGTCTTATTTGCATGTATTACAGAAAGTTTCATGTACTTGAATGTAACGCGCAACAGTCTTTCAGTTTTCCCTGTGCTTCTTGGGCCTTACTGGACTGCTTACTCCAACAACAGGAAGTAAGAAAAGAGTGAATAATGGCTGTGTTAGTTTTCAACTGGTCAATGTGAAATGCAGATGGCTGTAGTGGCGGTGTACAAAAACACCACTATCAAGTGATGTCCTTCTACTAGCGTGTGCTCACAACAATGGTTGAGTCTCACAGCGTTTGTATTTCAGATAGACTTTCTTTTATTTCTTCCAGTTTTATTGAAAACCATGTGAATGAGACAAAATGACAAGTCAAAATTGCAAAGGCAGCCAAATCACCTGGAAAGTGATAAGATCTGAAGTTCTTATAACAAAAATGTAACACATGTAACACATACATCATGTTCGCCTTCAGAGATTCCAGCCAATGAGAGTCCTGACGTGACAAAGCCTTGTTTAAACTGCATTCACTTGAAGAGTTGTTGAGTTGAGGCCTGTGTTGGTTTCTCGTACTCTATTATCTGTGCTGCTATTTTAACCAGCTAGACTCTGAAGCTGAAACAGAGCGTACATTCACTACTAGCTCACTACTAAGAATACATTAGGCCGTTTACAGCAGCGTATACAGCTGCTATTACTAATCATCTGCTTGAATGTACTTCAGCCAACTTCACTTGAAACTGACCAGATTATTTAACTTTCATATACTTATATTCAGCACAGTATACTGTACTGGCATACTGTGACCTACATGCTCATTTTGATGATGAAGTTTTATCACATCAAAGTTTCAGTCATCTTGAGTCGTATGCTGTAAATCTCTCAACAGACACACACTGCAAATCCAACTTTCTTTAGCAGTTTATTTTTAGCTATATGAATAATCAAATACATTTTTGTTACATTGGTAGTTGCATATATATTATAGACACACACACAAACACACACACACACACACACGTGTATATATATATATATATATATATATATATATATATGAAAAAAATATTTATATAAAATACATATAAAGACACAATACCATCGTTTTTCAGTATTTAGTGTCCACTCTTTACCTTTATTACAGTTTTCACTTCAGGAGACCCATTTTCAGCTTTTAAAGAAATTTGGGTAACACTTTACTTGAAGAGTGTCTACATAACATCTTACATAAACACTTCATAACATATTCATGAATGTTTAAATCAACTTTTACAAAGTGTACATGTTTTACATGATGTTAATGTGGAGTACTATGCCATTTTACTGAGGGAATAAAAAGTAAAATAAAAGTCCACATTTATTATTTTGACAAACTATATTAATTTCAGTGAAATGTCTCATTTCTGGACAGGCAAAATAAAANTCTCCACATCTCCAAAGTTCAGTCTTAGAAGTTGGTTGCATTTCAGTCTGTTCACAATCCAAGCAATTCCACATACAAAACGAGACTCCATAAAACATTACTCCCTGTCAATTTCAGTGCTCTAGTGCAAATGCTCTTTTTGTGTACAAAAGCTTTTTTATGAACTTCATTTTCTCTTCTTGACAGCCTCGACCCTGATAGCATTTAATTGTCTTCTTACAGTGGAACCATGTATAGAAACATCTGCTTTAAGTACAGTTTATCTTCAATTTTTGAGCCACAAAGTGCTCAATTAACATACAAAGAACTCACAAAAAGTATTTACATAATAACATTTACTGTAAAAAAGGTTCCAAAAACTCATAAAGGCAAAGGTATAAAATTTTAGGCTTAAAACAATCATCATCGGTCCCCATCGGTCCAGGGGAAGAGCGTTCCGGTGTTTAAATGTCACGGCAATGTCCCGGTTTTCTTCTACTTTAACTTTGTGTTCGGAGCAGCTGGAAGGCTCAGACTATGTAATGAGTTCTACATAAACTCTACTGATTCTACATGAAAATTACTGATCATTTAAATCCAGACAGGATGCAGGTTTTATTGAATTCAGTGCTACAAAACATCTCCACTTTGTTGAATAGACATGAAAAACCAATATCAAGCATGCAAATATGAGCACTCCAAATGAACTGAGTAATCTAATCACATTTATTGTCCATTGTGGATCTGAAAAGCAGAACAGAAGTGTTTGTCAGTGACAGTAAACTGAGTTTAATTCTGTGATTGATGTATGCGTGTGATTTGCATGTGAGTTATTGATCCTTGTTCTTCTACCTCCAACACGTCGAGCTACACTTCCCATAATCTAACCCTGCATGTCATCGCCACATGTCCCTAAACCCTAATCATGAACCAGCTTCCTGGGCCTCATCTTCTGAATATTAATGCATCTCACCTGTTTATCATCACTCTCTTGTATATATACCTGTTTGTATCACTCTGTGCTTTGTGAGATACTGGCAACTCCTGTTGACTTACTGAGTGGTTAGCCGTTGTCTCCCTCTTGGTTATTTGTAGTTTGGTTTTTGACTTTTGGATTCTCCCTGAACTTAGTTCAAGCCCCACTAAACCCATTACCTTTGATGCATGCTTCAGCAGAGTAAGAGAGCAAAAATAACCAAACTTTGCTGCTGCCCTGTTTCAGAAAGCTACATCCACAAATTCAATATTTACATAGCTGAGTTGCAAATAAGATGGCAGATATCAACCAGTAAAAAAGTTGTCTTTGCATTTTAAAGATTTAAAGAATCATAACATAATGTAAAGGCACTTAAGGTTCTTTAAACTTCACACTCACACATCTCATTGACGGTTCTACAACCATTCACTGAAAGTAGAACCATATCTAGGATTAAAATTTTGACTTGTGTTTGTTTTACAGAAAAAAGAACCAACTCAGGTCCTCAATTTGCATATTACTGGTGTAGTACTATTACCAAATCGGTGCAGCTTTTTCACTCTTCTCTAATTGTAATTTCTATTTTCCTATTATATGTTGATTATTATTTTCAATATAATAATTATTTAACACTTTTTTTTTCTAACTGAAAATGCAACCTATATATTCTATATCAGGGGACATGTCCGTTACTCTTCTTCGTTACTCTGGTTAGTACAGCGTACGTACAGAAATAAACATAGCAGGCAGTTAACTCTACAGCTAGACCACAGCTTTTCTGAGGTCAGCTGAGAACCAGACACTGCTTATTGTGTAACCTCATTGTTGATTCCATTAACCGTTTTAGTCTCATTAACACTTTTAGAACTTCAGAGGACCTTGCAAGATGCTAGATACCAACATGACGAGTGCTGACAATGAGATGAGGCTTGAGGCAATGGCTTATGGCAACATTTGCTATGCTGGAATTGGTGGGCAAAGAGTCAAGAGTGGATGAGAGAGTAATTACTGTCTCTTGGCACGTTTATTCTAAAGTGTAAAAAAGGGGAATAAATAACTAGACGTGAGTATTTTATCAATGCACTGTACATAAAGAATGAGGAACTTGGGGAAACACTTTATGCATACAGTGCTTTTTACTGGCTCACTGTAGTACTACTATATTTTACAAAGCACAGCTGACCTAAGCAGAAATCATGCCAATTTAGATTATTATGACATGATTATGAGGAAAACAAGGAACATATCTCTTACCATTAACCAGGATTTCGACTGAGTTATATCCAAATGCTGTCACATTCTTCAGAGTATATCTGGATGACGAGTACACACAACTGTATGTGCCAGAGTCCAGCACTGAGACATTGCTCAACATGAAGATGTGCTCGTCTTTGTTTGTGAGCACTTGCGATCTCACTCCAACACCATTTTTACACAGATGCATGAAGAGCTGGTAACTTGCTATATTATTTTCTAAGATGACGCACTTTAACTGTAAATTCTCTCCCTTCTTCACGGCGGTTGGTCCAGAAATTTGTGCAGGCCAGATATCCAGTGGATCATCTAGTGTTTAAAATAATAAAGCACTGTATTAGTTCAGATCAGTATTTATTCAGTGTTTATTCATTTATTTATTCATTTATTCATCTTCTAAGCCGTTAACCCTTCTGGGTTGCGGGGGCGCTGGAGCCTATGCCAGCGCTCACTGGGAGGAAAGCAGGAACTCTTTATCTTTTCGTGATAATTTGTGATATGTGTGATTAAAGTACATGTGGAAGTGAAATAATCAGAGATAGAATACGAAATACCTTTTTCTAGAAACTCTGGTGTGGTCAGCGTTTCAAAGATGGAGACAAAAGAGAGAAAAAAGTCATGTAAATCACACATACAGATATGTACAGAGATGTTTTTCATTCGTAAACACTTTATAGTGCAAGTAAAAACACTTTATGTGAAGGTTTCCTAAAAGCAATTGTTATTTTTTTTTATTTTTAAAAGCCTGAAAAATAAAAAATAAAAAATTATATATATACAACTTTTAATTGTGAAGATGTATAATGTGGGTTCAGGTGCTCCTCAGAAGGCTGTATATACCATGTTGTCGCTGTCCAAAGAAAAACGAGTATCTCAAAAATGGCAGCTTTACAGGAGAGGGCAAAAAGCACATTTAACTTTGAAACCAAAACGTTTTTCCAAGCAGTTTTGAGCCATTTCTTTTGGTCCATTCCTCAATAATTTTTTTTCTAACATGATTTAATCTGCTCTCCTATGGATTAAAAAAGAGGGGGCTTGTTTGCTGGCACCATGCACCCCCAGTGTTTTTATTTGTTTGGAATTATGTTTTTGACATTTTCCATTATATAAAAAGCTTATAATGCACTTTCATGTTGCATTCAGGAACCTCAACCTGGTCACTTACTACAGTCAAACTGAACCTAAATGAACATCTTGACTGTTTGTACAGTCATATACTACCAGTCAAAAAATGTAGACACACCTAACTAAAAGACTCTACAGGCTTACATTTAACAGCTCCAACTGATGAGATGTCTGAAACAATACATATCCTGATATACCACATATACTCCTGATACAATCATAATAAAACATTTGTGCTGTATTTTGTCTTTTTTGCACAGTTTAAAAGCTCTGGTTACTCTTTCAATGTGGTGAATATCCATGACAGGACAGACCATAGGTCCAAAATTGCTTAGAAAAAAAGTCTTGCTATAATTCCATGGGTGCTATTTATGTCTTCACTTGTATTCTAAAGTAAAGCATTAAGCTAAACATAAGGAGGACCCCTCTTAGAGTAGCCGTCTCTAATGATTACAGGAAAAAAATATATATTTCTTACCAGTGACGCGGACTTGGATTGTTTTATGTCCTAATGCGATCACGTCCTTCGCAGCGTATCTGTTTAACGAGTACACACAGCTGTAGTTTCCCGAGTCCAGCTCTGAAA
This sequence comes from Semaprochilodus insignis, assembly GCA_034552555.1. Taxonomy (NCBI): domain Eukaryota; kingdom Metazoa; phylum Chordata; class Actinopteri; order Characiformes; family Prochilodontidae; genus Semaprochilodus; species Semaprochilodus insignis. The sequence continues at coordinate 29,135,071 of CM067486.1, read as the reverse complement.
CATTTCTCAGAATGAAAGCATGCTCATCTTTATTTACAAGAGGCTTCGTTCTCACTCCGAATCCGTTCTTACACAGGTACATGTTGACTAGATGATTTTTACCACTTCGTTCATAAATGATGCACTTTAGCAGTATATCTCCCCCAACTTTCACAGCGGGGCTTCCAAAAATGTCTGCTGGATGTAAATCGAGAGGATGATCTAATGATCAAAAACAGTAATATGATGTATCAGTTCAGTTCAATCTGATATTCAGTTTGTAATAAAATGCTACATTTGGAGGCGATGCAATATAATACGAATGAGCAGAAGAAATATAATACCTGTTGTTGGGGATACTGATACTGTCATCACTGACAAAATGTCTTCACAGGAGAAAATAGATGGAACAAATAAAATAAAAAAGAGTTTAATAAGGAAACCCAACATGAAAACAGTTCCTCATTGAAGTACTTTATTTTAGTAATTATACCAACAAATGCATTTATGGCTTAAAATGAAATATTAAAGTTTCCTTACATATTGTGAAGAACCATGTGTCCATCTCTGAACAAACCCACCACATGAACTTCAGATTAGCATCTGCAACTGTACCCTGTTCATGCAGCTACTGGGTGAAGCTACTTTAACCACACTGTAACCAGCCCAGTTCCTCTTATAGGCCGGCAAAAGCACAGAGCTGTTTGTGTTATTGTACATGATGAATTATGAGTGTTTGTTATGTAAAACTCCCTGCCTGTTATATTCTCACCTGTTATATCTATGGCATTTGCTCTATGTGGCACCTAAGTGCCTCTTAAATTGGAGCAAATCATCTCTGAAAATTTCTCTTCATTAACTGCACTTGACTAAATGTCATTATCAACACGATTATTTGAGATTATTCTTCTAGTTTTCATAAATACATACAGAAGTTGCATTTCTGAAGAGCTACAGACACTATGGGTGTGTCTCAAAGAGCTCTAGCTCAGTAGTTACAGTACCACAAAGGGTATCAGACATTTTCTAGGGTGAATAGTTGCTCCCCGAAAGTTCCCACAATGCACTATAAAAACTCCCTGCTCCCTGACCGGAAATAGCATTACGTCTCCAGCTCAGCTTTCTGAATGTTTTCAAATGGAAAGGAGGATGAATAATAACACAAAGTTAATTCTACTATTTATATCAGCATTTACCACATCAGCATTATGTCACTGTGAAAACACTATAAGATATACAGGGGTTGGACAATGAAACTGAAACACCTGTCATTTTAGTGTGGGAGGTTTCATGGCTAAATTGGACCAGCCTGGTGGCCAAT
>CM067486.1:29118354-29133271 GCA_034552555.1 Semaprochilodus insignis | reverse complement strand
AATTCCGACCACATGGATGAGATTGGACATGCCTGCATTAGCAAGTCAGAATATTTGTATGAATTGTATTTAAGGCTGTACAGAATTAAAGTCTTTCTTCTCCTCCGTTTCAGTGGACAGGATAATGATACAGGGCCATGTGAAGGTAAGTTCCCATATAGTGTTATATTAGTTATATAGTATATGGTATAATAGACCTGTAAACTGTTCATGGCAGGTCACTTCATGTGGTTTTACTCTCTATTTTAGCAGGCATCTCAGAGCGAGTGACACAGGCAGTGAACAGGTACATTTTGTTGTGATGACATCTACAAATATGAATATTCATCTTTCTAAAAGATTAAAAATATAAAAGATGTACATGTAATTATTAGCCTGATCTTATTTTATGACATTAATACTACAGGGAAGAATCCCTTGATGACATGTGTGAATACTCCACAATACCTGAATTAAAAGGTAACATCAGTTACTCACATTACATGGGATTTACAATCCCAAGGGAACACAAGGCAGTTTTGTAGGAGAGTGTAAATTAATGTAAAGAGAGTTTACTTAAAGCAGTTTGGGAACTTTTTCATCAGTGCAGTTATCATTAGTCCACACATCAGAAATGTGATATGAAAAAAATAATTATGAAAAAAATATTGTTTTATTCACAGTTAAGAGACGTCCAGTAGATGTTTGGTAAGTAACCACTCCCTGGACAGCCTGGTCTTCTAGATGCAGATATCTAGTCCTGCACTAAAGAGCAAGACTTCTTTAATTGAACTCATTTCTCTCTCCCTAGTAATGCTGACAGTGGGACGTATAGTCTGGCTCATGACAGTGTGGTATACAGCTTAGTACAATGTTCTGGTATGTATATGTATTTTGGGTTATGTATTAGTCATATAGACATGTATGTAAAAGTGGGCAGTGACTGCAACCATGACCACACTGTGCGTCTTTTATAATAAAAGATTTGAACTGTATTAAACAGCTGCTTTCATGGATGCTGATAGAGGATCTGTGTACAACGAAGATCACTAAGCTCTCTGTTGTTGTTGTTTTTCATCCAGACGTGAAGACCGAGTCTAAGCAACCTGCTGCAGAACCTGTTTATGCAAAAGTACAGAAGAAGAAAAAGAAAAAAGCTTATGATCATTTTTCCATGTATGAATAATTATAAAAGCAGTTTTGTGCATTATTAGGTAATGTCAGGACCTTAGCACACTGACCCTTTCGTGGACTCCCAAAATTCCCCAGGGGACCATGTGATGCTCATCTCCTCTACAGCACCAATTACAAACCAATCTTATGATCATCACCAGAGTACTGAACTGTTTCACCTGTATCACCTGTACCAATCACCACAAGGCTGTGTAGAGACTCTGAGTGATTGCTGTTTTCCTGTCTGGTGTTTTTTGACCCTTTTTGTATCTCTGACTGTTTTCCCTCCTTCCTTGTCTGACTTTGTTTGCTGTGTCTTTTAGTCTTCTCGAGCTTGTTTTCTGGTTACACTTGTTAATACACTGGTCTCTGGTTTTGACCTTTGCCTGTTTTAATACCACATTTTTGGATCAACGTTTTGTTATTAAAGTCACAGAACTTTGTTTTATCTGCAAGCATCTGACTCTTTCTGGTACATTACAGGTAAAGACACTCTGCATTTTTCCAAATCTCTAGAATATGTTGCAAATGCAAATAATGAGAGTTAAAATAAACTTACTACTTGTTTTCAGTTATTCTGGTATAAGTGTATTATTAATTTTGCCTCTCCTCGCTTTCCTATTTTTCCAGCATATATTCCTGCTTCTGAAATCTTCTGCTACTTCTGACTTTAAGGCTAGTTAGCTCTAGCAGCTGCAAACCTGACAGTTGGTACAGCTTCATTCAGCAGCTAAGTTTACCAAAATACTTCAGTTTCCAGAATACATATATTTTACACACCTCGGCTCAGGATTCTAAAAGGTATTACATAAATAAATATGACCATCTTTATTCTATATTCTACTCGCAGTATACAATGAATACAATGAAATGCCAAATGTCATGGGACAGCAGTATGTAAATGGATTATGAAGTGGTGTTACCTCAGGGGACAGTGAAGCATTTATGGGATGTGATGGAGAGGTCCATTTGCACCCGCGATCTTACACCTGCAAAAGTCACGGAGCTGTGGGTGGCTTTCCAGAAGGCATGGCTCAGCATTCCATCAGATGTTTTCCAACCACTTGTGGATTGATGCCACGTCAAGATGCTGCACTTCACCGAGCTAGAGAGGGTCCTACATGATACTAGTTCCTATCCCATGACTTTTGGCGTGTCAGTGTAAAGTGCTCTGTCATGTTTGAGGCTGATCACGGTTCTCAGAGTGGGCATGGCTATGTGTTCATTAGGTGTGTCACTCCAAATCTTGACTAATGGAGAGTGCACGTGACCATCCTCTTTCAAGTGACAAGATCCACATGTACCTGTGTAAAAATGAGGTTGGAGTGAAGATGGAAGTACTTGGAATAAAAGTTGACTATGTCTTCAGTTTGAGAAATGTTTCAGTGCAGGACTTGGGGAAACTACAGCTGTGTGTACTCGTTAAACAAATATACTCTAAGCAAAGTGAGAGCATCAGGACAACACACAATCCAATGTGAGACAAATAAGCTTGGCCTGCGTCCTGTGTCCTGCTGACCCATCCGATGACCCAACTACTTAATTACGGACTAATCAGACTTTTATTCCTCTACCTTACAAACACTGAACGCTCCTTTCCTTTGCTTGTCCTGCTATCTGGTGTTGACCCGAGGAGGATAGGTTCCCCTTTTGAGTCTTGGTTCCTCTCGAGGTTTCTTCATTTTGAACTGAGGGAGTTTTTCCTTGCCTCTGTCGCCCTTGGCTTGCTCACTGGGGGCTCCGACACCAGATTCTTTGTAAAGCTGCTTTGTGACAACATCTGTTGTAAACAGCGCAATATAAATAAATGTTGACTTGAAATAAAACTGGGTCAGTACAAGAAGTTAATTGAGGTTCGGTCTTTCAGGCTCTGTAAAATTTAAATGAGTGAGTTTCCTGACATCATTGTGGCACCATAAACCCGAACATACATAGCTGACTGATCCATTGATTACTCCGACAGAAATTTGTACATTCACACATCTGGACTGCTCCCCTAACTCCCAGATTTGAATCCTCTTGGAAATACACTATATTGAAATACACAAGTATCCGCCCCCTCTTACACCACTGCATTTGACACTTTGCATTACGCCTGGTGATGTAAGGCTTGTAAGCAGCTGCATGGCCACACACTGTCCTTGAGCTAATTGAAAGGCCACATGAAGTTTGGAGGTCTGTAGCGAGTGACTCTGCAGAAAGCTGGAGACCTCTGCACACTATGTGCCTCAGCATCGGCTGACCTCGCTCTGTCATTTTACATGGCCTACCACTTTGTTGCTGAAATAACTGAACAGCAAACAGTAGCTTAGCCAGTCATCATTATAAGTCATCATTATGCAGAGTATCTTGGAGGAGTCTGTAAGAAATTCAAAATGAAATTATGGGACTGCTCAGTATGAAACAGAGGCGCTCAAGGAAATAAACTTATGTGCAATGTCTTTTCACTGGAATGCATCTTTAAATAAAGCGGCTATTATTCCTCCACCTTTCTTACCCAACGATAACATGTTACTAATGTGTTCATTGGTTCTTATAGATTTGGTATTCATAGAAAGTGTAACCAAAAACTGGTTTGTTCAGATGTTCATTGGACACAAACAGATGAGTCCTTCAAAGATACACTTTGGGCCATTTTGGCTCCGATTTACACCAAATAGTTTTTCCAATATGGATAATGAACTAGAATAAAAGGCTGCACTTGTAGTGTGCGGGTCTGTTGAGTGTCAAGTAATTTATAGCATAGCGTATGGTCCACTCAAAGCTATTAGTTTTAGGCTCAGTTAGGGGATAAATAAGACTGTGATGTAATAAAACATAATCAACATGAGCATGTAGGTCACAGTACTCCAGCAAACATAAACTCATAGTTAAACTGAGGCCTGTACTGAATATAAGCATGCAAGTTAAATAATCTGTTCAGTTTTAAGTGAAATGGGGGTTATTTAAGTTGGATAAAGTAAATGTAAGCAGGTGATTAGTAATAGCAGCTGTATAAGCTGGTATAAACTGTCTCATGTATTCTGGGTGATGAACTTTGTGTCCACAGGAAGAGGCTCTGTTTCAGCTTCAGAGTCTAGCAGATTAAAATAGCAGCACAGATAACAGAGTACGGCACCAGGCCTGTGAGAAACCAACACAGGCCTTACCTTAACGACTCTCCATGTTCACTGTGTAAGATGGATACAGTTTAAACACGCCTTTGTGACGTCAGGATTATCACCCTCATTGGCTGGAATCTCTCATGTCTTTGCAATTTGTAATGTTTACTTTATTCTACATAATGGAAATAAACGAAAGTCTCTCTAAAAGTGTGGCTCTAGCAGAAATACAAACACTGGGAGACCAGCCATTGTTGTGAGGTCAGGCCAGTAAAATGAGATCACTTGATTTTTTTTTATAGCCCCACCCCCTACAGTTCACACTTACAATCAAGTCAGCCAAAGTCAGGCTAAGCTGAACTCTAACACAGCCATTATTGATTTTCTTCTTACCTCCTCTTGTTATAATAAATAGTCCAGTAAGGGTCAAAAGGGAAACAAGGAATATGCAGAAGACAGTATAAACTGAATGGCGCGCATTACAGTCAAGTACGTAAAACTTCATATTGCAAATCAAAGTTAGCCAGAACATATGTGCATGTCCCAGTTGAAAGTTCCTTGTGGGTGTAAAATGCTTAGGGTATGTTTTTACAAGAGAAAAACACATATGCAAGGCCAATCATTCTCTGAGTACAGAATTACACACAGAGGAATTTGTCTTATTTAACCCATCCATGAAGTGAAACACCCACATACACACACGCTCTAGTGAACACACACACTAGGGGGCAGTGGGCACACTTGCCCAGAGCCATGGGCAGCCCTATCCAGGACACCCAGAGACCAACTGGGAGTTAGGTGCCTTGCTCAAGGGCACTTCAGCTGTTACTGTTGGTTCGGGGAATCAAACCGGCGACCCTCTGGTTACCAGGCTGGTTCCCTAACTTCCAGCCACACGACTGCCCCATAGACCTTAATTACTAGAATTAAAACTAATAAATTAAGTGCAAGATGAAGCTTTTTCTATGTGCTAGGGAGTTATTTGCTAGGGAGCATAAAGATTGGACTCTGGAGCAATGGAAGAAGGTCATGTGGTCTGATGAGTCAAGATTTTCCCTGTTCCAGAATGATGGGCGCATCAGGGTAAGAAGAGAGGCGGCTAAAGTGATGTACCCATAATGCCAAATGCCTACCGTACAAGCCTGTGGGGGCAGTGCTATGATCTGGGGTTGTAACAGTTGGTCAGATCTAGGTTCTGCAATGTTACGTGCCCAAAGAATGAGATCAGTTGACTACCTGAATATACTGAACGCTGAACGACCTGGTTATTCCATCAATGGATTTTTTCTTCCATGATGGCACGGCCATATTCCAAGATGACAATGCCAGGATTCATCGGGCTCAAATTGTGAAAGAGTGGTTCAGGGAGCATGAGATGTCATTTTCACATATGGATTGGCCACCACAGAGTCCTGACCCGGACCCCATTGAGAATCTTTGGGATGTGCTGGAGAAGACTTTGCTCAGTGGTCCAAGTTTCCCATCATCAATACAAGATCTTGGGGAAAAATGAATGCAACTCTGGACAGAACTAAATGTTGTGACATTGCAAAAGCTTGTGGAAACAATGCCACAGTGAATGCGTGCCGTGATCAAAGCTAAAGGCGGTCCACAAAATATTAGAGTGTGTGACTTTTTTTTGGCCAGGCAGTGTATAAACAGAGTATTCTAAGGGAGACTGCAGTGATGAAAGAGGACCAGTGATTAAAAATATGTGAATTATATTTTTGACCTTGGCCTGTTTATGTATCACTGTTTTTTACCAAACACCCCTGTGACTAAAGCCATTGACTTTTTTTTTTTTTTTGGAATAAAAAAAATCTGTTTATGTAGACTTATGTAAGCCCAAAATAAAAAAAAAAACGCATTGTATTTATTTAATAAAAAGTACATGTCACATGTTATTGCCTTAATAAAATATAACATATTACGCAAACTGTCTTTGTAGAGTCACATATGGCCATCTAATACAATATGAAAAAGTCAAGTCAAGTAGTTTTATTGCCACGTATCTTTACACGTGAGGTGGTTGCTGTATAAGTCCTGAAGGCCCCAGGATGCTGTGTAGTCCCCATACCACACAGTAATACAGCTGGTCAGGATACTCTCGATGGCCCCTCTGTAGAAGATGCATATGTTGGGGGTGGGGGCTCTAGCTCTTCTTAGCTTGCGGAGAAAGTAGAGCCGCTGATGAGCCTTCCTGGACAGTGATGCTGTGTTGTTGCTCCAGGAGAGGTCCTCTGTGATGTGTGTACACCCAGGAACTTGGTGCTGTGCACCCTCTCCACAGCAGCACCGTTGATGGACAGAGGAGTATGCTGGGTGTGAGTTCTTCTGAAATCCACAACAATCTCCTTCGTCTTCTCTGCGTTCAGAGAGAGATTGTTGTCTTTGCACCATGAGGCCAGGTGGCTCACCTCATTCCTGTAGTTTGTCTCATCGTTGTTGCTGATGAGACCCACTACAGTTGTAGTGACCTAAACCCAATTCATATTGGGATGCATATGAACATTAAAGAATTAAACATTACATTTGTCAACCTAATCATCCTAGTTGAAATTATTATTAATACAAGCAATAAGGAATTTCAAAAGAGAAAATGGACAAAGCGCTTACATGTGAAAAACTATAAAAATAAAAGTGCTGAAAAGAATAAAAACATGCATTAGCACAAATGTAGCATTATGGCTGTATTTTTAAATGTTTGAAGGCTGTTGTGGTGATTGCCTAGTGAAAGTGAAATCTGCATCTTTCAGAATACCAAGATTCTGAACTTGGTATTTATTGTTCTGGTGAGATAACCAGGTATATCTGTACACCATCTTCATAACTGTGGTAATCAGTGATTGAGATTGAACAAGAGGTGCACAAGAACTGATCCATGAGGTTTCTGCATGGTCTATAAAACTCACACTTGCCAAGGATGACAAAGTAAATAAGGTCTAAACTAATTAAGTCCTGCACAGTTTTCCATCCCACCCAGCAGTACTCTGTGATCTACAGTGTCAAACGCAGCAGTGAGACCTTGTAATATCAGAAATGAAAGCTTTAGTGCAACTACTGCCAGGAAGACTCCAATGCTACTGTGGCAGTCATAAGGCAGGTCACACATAGAAACTGGTGAAACTATGTTCAATAAATTGATAAAGAGAGAAAACGGTATGTAATTGTTAGTTATTACTACATTTATTTAGCTAATATTATGGATTAAGTTAAAGGAGTCCCTCTAGAAACAATAGGGATTTATTGGGTTCCTAGACAGAGGGTGGAGCAAACTATTTGTCGTCGGGGGCCATAAAACAACTTCAGAATACTTATCTTCTTAAAATAAATTGGATCTCTTTGATTTAAATTATTTAGTAGTCAATTAATCCCTGTCACATGAATGTAGTATTGGCCAATGCCTTTTTCTTTTTTAGTCTACTCCAGTTGTTTTTTTCTGGAATGTTGGTGAGTGCCTAGGTCTAACATGTCTATTGCCCCTAATATGGGCAATGCTCCTATATGCTAAGTGGAGCTGATAGTGACAGTGAGTGTAGATACAAGGAGGTGGTTTTAATGTTACGGCTGATGGGTGGATGTAAAAGTGTTACTGACCTTCACTGGGCACAAGCAGGCGAGTCCTTCTAAGTTACACTTTGTCAATTTTGAACCAAACTTACTTGCAGTACCACAATCTTGGAACTGCACATTCTTTGTATAATTTAAAGGGGTCCTCCAATGGGATGAAACAAACTGGGAAAAAAGCTGGACTTGCAGTATGTGGGTTTATTGAGTGTTGAATCATTTACAGTGACTGTTTTATAATGTATAATTATTTTGATAATATTAACAAAAGTATCAGTTTTAGGGCCATTATAAGGCTGAATAAGACCATGATGTTATGTAACGGTCAACATTTGCATCATCATAAAGGTCACAGTACAGCAGCAAACATAAATTCATAGCTCATCAAAAGGAGACTTTTACTGAACGCAAGCATATGTAACTTAAACTCTGTTTGGTTTCACTTTAAACCTATATGTTGGAGTTAAGTTAGCTAAAGTACATTTAAGTGGATAACTAGTAAACGCAGCTATATGTACCGTCTCATGTATTTTGGGTAATGAGGTCTGTGTGCAGACAGCAACGGAAAAGAGTAAAATATGCTCTGATCTTATTAAAATAGCAACACATATAACAAATACAAACACAAGCCATATGACAAAACAACACAGCCCTCACCTCAGCAACTCTTCAGATGCACATGCAGAATGTGCGGTTTCTAAAATTGTAGTTATACAATCCACTGTTTTTGATGTACACCTAACGCCCTAGTCACCTAACGTACTACTCAAACGTAGTAGCACAGCACACAGTAAGAGGAAATGTAAAACTAATTGAGAGTTACAGATTCGAGATGAATGAAAGAGGATCAATGGCTAAAATTATGAATTTAGTGAATTTAAAGTTGCTGAGCAGTTTAATAACCTTTCCTAGTGTAAACACTATGTTGATTTAGTGTTGCATGTATTTCCAGATCTAATGTCTTTTAATTGTACAGGTTGATTTTGTACTTGTATTTCTTTCACAATAATGAAAGAATGTTTTTGCTCTACATAATAGAGTGTAGAACATAATAGAGCTTTTCTAATAAAACAGACGGAGTTACTGAAAGTTCAGAGTGCTGTTTAATCAGCTCTGTGCTGTCACTGGCCAATAAGAAGATCTGGGCTGGTTACAGTGTGGTTGATGAAGCTTCACCCAGCACCCAGAAGTTCATGTGATGAATGTGATCAGTGATGGAGCCGCAACACATCGCACTGTGTAAGTACCTTTCTTATTTCACTAAAACTAAAGTTTACACTTATACAAGCATTGTAGCTAAATACTGAGCTTTAAAATGTGTTCTCATTAAGGTTTAATATTTGTTTCTTTCTCATTGATTTTTTCTTATTTATTTTGACTATTTTTCTGGTAAAGACATTACAGTGATGATGACAGTATCAGTGTCTTCAACAAAAGGTACTTTATATTCTTTTCCTTAACTTATATTAACATGTAAACAGATATTCATTTTACACACATGACCAGTCAAAGGTTAGACACCAGAGGCTTACAGTTAGCAGTTCCAACCAATGAATTTGTTTATATATTTTTTATCAATAGATGATCCTCATGATTTTCGGCCAGCAGAGATTTTTGGACCCCCCCTTGTGAAAGTTGGGGGAAGTTTACAGTTAAAGTGCATCATCTTTGACAGAAGTAAATTTTCTGATCAGCTCCACATGTACCTGTGTAAAAATGGTGTTGGAGTGAAGATGGAACTACTTGTAAAGAGGGATGAGCACACCTTCATTTTGAGAAATGTTTCAAAGCTGCACTCAGGAAACTACAGTTGCGTGTACTCGCTGAACAAATACAGTCTAAACAACGTGAGCACATCAGGACAAAAAACAATCCAAGTCCAGGTCACAGGTAAGAAATGTGATTCTTGTTTTCTCTAATAAAAGTGTGGTGATAAAAGAAGTTAATTGAGGTCGGGTCAGTTAAGCTCTGCCAAATTTTCCTGAATCCATTGTCACTCAATATACCATAACTGCTAATATACACTGTATATACACTGTGTTATTTTACCAGTTAACTGATCCAGTTATTAATTCTACAGTGCTTTGTGAATAGATTCTGGTCTGATCTACTCTAAGTACTGCTCTTGCTGACTTCATGTCTTTACACTGGAGAATTGCTTGTTGTTTATGTGAGTGATCACACAAAATCTTTCACCAAATTGTTGTAATCAATCTTGGTAAACGCAGGTCTAGTGCGCAGTCATAATGTAAACCTGGGCAACAATAAAATATATTGCCCTGTGTTAAATTAAATAAGTGATATATTTTTTTTACTACAGGTGATAAACAATTATTTTTCAAATTAGGTCAATTACATGACAATATCTTGTTTTTTCCTCTGTAATGAAGATGCTTTATTGTCCAGTACTACACAACATCCAAATGAACTTAACAAAGGCCCGCACCAGCTCAGTGGTAAGGATTCATCACAGTGAGGGACTATGTTTGTCTTGACCATGTTGTTTTTTTACAATTAGAAAAAATCACAATTTTATATAATTTTTTTAATATAATTTTTGTTGTTCAGGTAAACCAGCTAAAACAGCCATCTACCTTACAAAAATCATGTGACGGTTCTTTGTACAATTAAAAAATGTTCTTTACATGCACAAATTTCTTTATCAAACTGCTGCTCAGGCAGCTCAAAGAAAATCATTAAATATGCTCATTAGTTTAGTAATGCACATTCACACACCAGTTATATTGAATTTGTATGTGTTTTTGTTTCAGATCGACAGTGGTGGATAAACTTCATGAGATTATTAGGTTCATTTGGAGTTGTCATATTTGCATGCTTGATATTGGTTTTTGATGTCTGCTCAACAAAGCGGAGGAATACTGCAGCACTGAGTTCAGCTAAATCTGCAACCAGTCTGGATTTAAATGATCAATAATTTTGTGTGTTTGTGAAGTTTATATTTAGAAGCCTTCCAGCTGTGCTGAAAATGTTAAAATGTAAATGAGAGTGGGTCTTTACTGTGTATGCTTGTAAATCCTGGCATGCTCTAAACTGATGGGCTCTTTGCCTGTATTTGTAAATGTACAATTTTTTTTTACTGTTACTAAATTTGTTATGCTTTTTATACTTGCATTTGTAGATTTGAAATATCTGAGGTTAATCACTTTTATTTTATTACCATATATATATATTTTTTTGTATTCTTCATCTTGGAAAGCTTTTTGTGCCTTTTGTCTGTAAAGTGATGGGGAAATTCTGTGCAAGACTAGATAGACCACCGAAACTGCCACCATCAGATAAACAGTGCTTAAAGCATGTGGTTCTGAACATAGTTCCACTGTAAGAAGACAAATAAATTCTACTGATGTCAAGGCTGTCAAGAAGCTATTTCTCAGAAAAGAAACTATACAGGAACTCTGTAAACTCTGAAGGAAACAATGTTGTATTTAGATGTTTTGGTTTCTGAGTCATTTTCTATTAAATATGTATATTCTGCTTTATTTCTCAAGCTGAAAAATATTTTGACTAGATATTAAATAGATGAACATGTGGTGTCTGGCCTTTGCATGTCACGCCTTTAAACGGCATGCCTTGCAGTACACCTTCACCGGCTAGACTCTGTACAATGTCCACAAATCACCACCACTCCATCACGCCACATCAATCAATCATTCAATCAATCGATATTTATTTGTACAGTACTTTTTACAACTAATGTTCTCTCAAAGCAGCTTCACAGAAAAGTAGTTTATATAAAGGAAAAGAAAACACCTACTCCATGTATAGACGTAGGGAAGGGAAATCCAGGTCCAACCCCCGTGAGCAACAAGAACACTTCACAAGAAAAGGTTCAACCATCTGCTGTGGTTCTTCTACTTCTAAGCACTGTCTTCAAGCTGTCATTTTGTGAGCGGAGCGCATGTGTGGGTTTGTATGACTGGATTAATTCACTAAGATACTGCGGGGCCAGGCCATGTAATGATTTATACATTAAGAGCAGAATCAGAAACACAAAATTTAACAGGTAGCCAGTGTAATGATGACAATATTGGGAATATATGATCATATTGTTTTATTCATGTATGTTTTATTCATTATGTATATATTACATTATGAAGACCTGCTCATTTCACTCATTTACTGTAAAGTATCGGTGCTGATCAGTGAGTCAAAGAAGACACAGAAATGATAAGAAGGGGCCAAGTTCATAATCATGACAGCAGGAATGTTGATGCCTTTAGAAATAACCAGATCAAGAATGTGGCCTCAAGAGTGTGTAGGTTTTTTCTAATGCTGTAAGAGAGCAAATGCAAATTGCGTAATGCAAAAAAGTTATGTCCATGTTATTATCCATATGAGTGTAAAAATCAGAAAAAGCAGATGAGTCCTTCTAAGTTACACTTTGTCAATTCTGAACTAAACTGATGTGCAGGACCACAATCTTGGAGCTGCACATTCTTTGTTTGGTTTATCAATCAATCAACTAACGTTGTCTCAAAGCAGCTTCACAGAAAAGCAGTTTATGTAAACAAAAAGAAAACAGAGTTCATGTACAGATGTAGGAAAGGGAATCCGGGTCCAAGCCCCCCATGAGCATGCCAGAGGCAACAGTGGCAAGGAAATACTCCCTTAGAGTAAGGAAGAAACTTCGAGAGGAACCAGGCTCAAGGGGGAACCCATCCTTCTCTGGTCGATCCCGGATGAAGAGAGAAAGACAGCGCTAACAGGAAAGGAGCCTGGAACATCTATTAGATACAGTCTGATTAATCCAGGAGGCAGTGATTGCAAAGATGGAGCCGACCCATAGGTTTTCTGGAGACTGGAGAGACCAGGGCAGGAGGCTCATGGTGGAGATGATGCTCAGATGACTCCAGCCGCTCTGGGGGTTACCATGTGTCAGTCAGGAGAAATGTCGTTCCTGTGCTTAACAAAGAAGAAAAAGGGAATGTGGGCAGAGAGAGAGAGTAATAGAGAGAATGAGAGAGAATGAGAGAGACTGATTAGGAGGACTGAGGTAGGCATTGCAACTTGTTGTATGAATTGAGTGTGTGTAATCCTGCGAGTCCTGGAGAAGATTCCTCTGCGCTGGTAGCCCTTCCATCAGGATCGATCAGCTCATAGAAAGACAGAAGAGAGGGAGAGAAAAACTGTTTGTGTATTTTGTCCATTTATGGAAAGATGTAAATTGTAATGGTAAACAGATGATGTCAGCCAAATGCTTGTGCAAACAAGTAAGTTTTAAGTCTAGTTTTAAATGTAGAGAGTGTGTCTGATTACCGAATGGAGAAAGGGAGAAGATTCCACAATTTTGGGGCTACACAAGAAAAGGCTCGACCACTTTCTAATTCGTTCTTCTAATCTCGTTCTTCTAATTCTAGGGACTGTCAGCAGGCCGTTGTTTTGTGAGTGGAGCGCACGTGTGGGTTTGTATGAATGAAGTAGTTCTCTAAGATACTGCGGCGCCAGGCCATTTAATGATTTATACGTTAAAAGTAGAATCTTGTACTCAACACGAAATTTAACCGGTAGTCAGTGTAATGATGACAATATTGGGGAAATATGATCATATTTTTTTGTTCTTGTAAAGACTCTAGCAGCTGCATTCTGGACCAGCTGGAGCTTAGGTAGAGCCTTATTTGAGCATACTGCTGAAAGGGTGTTACAGTAATCCAACTTAGAGGTTCTAAAGGCATGGACCATGGTCCGTGTCTTTTAAGGATAGGATATTGCGTACTTTAGCAATGTTACGCAGATGGAAGAATGCTGTCTTAACAATGTTACAAACATGTGCATCAAAAGACAAAGGTATCGAAGATGACGCCTAGATTTTTTAGAGTTGAGCTTGGAGCAATAGTGTGGCCGTCTATATTCAGGACAAATTGGGAGAGTTTAGTTCTCTCTGCATTTGGTCCAAGTAGCAGGACCTCAGTCTTGTTAGGATTAAGCTGAAGGAAATTGTTAGCCATCCAGTGTTTTATATTATTAACGCATTCTTCAAGTTTATTTAGGTTTAAAGCCTCATTTGGTTTGGCTGATATATAGAGTTGCGTGTCGTCTGCATATCAATGAAAGCTGACGTCGAAACTGCGGATTGTGTTACCAAGAGGCTGCATGTAAAGAGAGAAAAGAAGCGGCCCGAGCACTGACCCTTGAGGGACACTGTATCTTACTAGTGTATGATTAGAGTGTTTATTGTTGAAACTAATAAACTGAAAACGGTCAGTCAGATACAGTCTGAACCAGGATAAGGCCTGTCCTTTAATGACAACCTGATTTTCTAGCCTATCAAGGAGGATCTTGTGGTCGATAGTATCAAAAGCAGTGCTGAGATCTAAAAGAACTAATATAGAGATATGACCACTATCGAGCGCCATGAGGAGATCATTTACTACTCTAGTTAATGCTGTTTCAGTACTGTGAAAAGGTCTAAAGCCAGACTGAAACTTCTCATGAAAAGAGTTTCCATGTAGGTGGGAGCAGAGTTGTTGTGAGACCACTGTTTCTAGGATCTTTGCTATGAAAGGGAGATTGGAAATTGGTCTATAGTTGGCGAGCTCATTGGGATCGAGTTCAGGCTTTTTAATTAGGAGTTTAACAACTGTAAGTTTTAAGGATTTCGGTACATGTCCAAGACTGAGGGACGAGTTAATTATAGAGGTTTAACCACACATGGGATGATCTGGTTGAGTACTTTTGTTGGTATTGGGTCTATGATACATGTTGAGGATTTGGAAGAGCTAATTAGCTTAATTAATTCATCCTGTGTGATAGGGCTAAAGGATAGCAGTTCGCCTTTTGGGCTGACAGGGCACACGTCATACTGTGTCATTAGATTTACGGGCGTATTTTGGGTTTGTGTTCTAATATTTTCTATTTTGTCATTGAAAAAACTGCTAAAGTCATCACAACTGTATGTAGTTTGAATACAATCTTCAAACTGTTTAATGTTACTAGTTAGTTTCGATATAGTGCTGAACAGTACTTTAGGATTATTTTTGTTCTAATGAGAAATAGGCAGCTTTAGCTGCATTTAGGGCATTCTTATATTCTATGACGGTGTTTTTCCACTCAATTCGGAAACAGTCTAATTTTGATGT
>CM067486.1:29078255-29103510 GCA_034552555.1 Semaprochilodus insignis | reverse complement strand
ATTATTATTATTATTATTATTATTATTATTATTATTATTTATTTGTATAGTGCCTTCTCAGAAAGCGTAGAAAAGCACCTCACAAACATTGAAAAAAAAAACAGAAGAACATAAACGTAAATAAAAATGACATAAATAAAAATGAGGTAATAAAATAGAATAAAGTAACAATATGGAAACAGACAAGAGCAAGGAAATGTAAAAACAAGAGGAATGTAAACATAAAGAACACATTTACTCCAAATAAGGATGAAAACATAAGGTAATATACAATAAAATAAGGAGTGCAAATAAAGGGAAATTAGCAGCAGTATGCAGTATGCCCTGAAAAGGTGAGCTTTAAGAAGGGCTTTAAAAGAGATTAGTCTATCCACTGCTCAAAAGAGTCCACAAATGTGGAGCAGCGGAGGAGAATCACCTAGTCACTAGAGTACAGTGACTAGTCTTCCATATCACAAGCAGACCAGAGCTCACTGACCATAGGCAGATGGAGCTGAAAGTTCAAATATGGATCCCAGTGCAGTGTTATGTAGGGCTTTGTATGTAAGCAGGAATGCCTTATTAGCGATATGATGTGACACAGGTAACCAGGTGATATGTTGATGCAGACCGGTTGATGTAAGTAGTCTAGCAACTGCATTTTGCATGGGGTAACATAAGGACTATCCATAGACAGTGCAATATGAAGAACATACGAAGTAAAGGTTCTGAAGAATAAAATGTTAAATTGGTGCCTTTAAAGTACCTTTAAATCATCTGATGCACCAATTAAATTGAATTTGCTGTATATGTTCTTGTTTCAGATCTACAGTGGCTGATGAACTTCATGAGATTATTAGGTTCATTTGGAGTCGTCATATTTGCATGCTTGATATTGGTTTTTGACGTCTACTCAACAAAGTGGAGATATTCTGCAGCACCGAATTCAGCACTAAATTTGCAACCAGTCTGTATTTAAATGCTCAGTATTTTTTGTGTAATCAGTCATGCTCTGAACTGATAAGCTCTTGGATTGTATTTTTTTTTTTTTTTGCTACATGCTTTTTATTCTTTTCTTTGTGTGTTTGTAATATTTGAGTTTAATCACTTTATATCAAGTATTTTGGATAATTTCATTTTTTTTCTGTATACTTCATGTTGAAAAGCACTTTGTGGCTTTTGTCCATAAAATCATGTGGAAATTTCTGCTAGAAAGACTAGATAGACCACCAAAACTGCCTCCATCAGATAAACAGTTTAAAGCATGTGATTCTGAACATAGTTCCACTGTAAGAAGACAAAAAAGAAAGAAAAAGAAAAACTGGCACTAAATCATCAAAACTAGACCGAGGTGTCCTAGTTTGTGATCAGGAATTCTCGGATCATGAAAAGAACAAAATGCAACCAACGTATACAACTAAACTTTGAAGGTGTGGAAAAATATCACTGCAGATTTCTTTAAAAGAATGGAAGTCAAAACACAGTTATGGACACTCTAAATTCTGAAGGAAATGATATAATATTTAGATATTTTGGTTTCTGAGTCATTTCCTATTAAATATATATGTTCTGCTTTATTTCTCAAGCTGAAAAATATCTTTGACTAGATATTAAATAGATGAACATGTGGTGTCTGGCCTTTGCATGTCACATGTGCTTCCTGACAACGACATGCCTTGTAGTACCCCTCACTTCATTTCACCAGCTAGATGATCATAGCTCCACATCACCCGAATACTGTCTGTTCACACCTGTGACCAGTTTATGTTACATTATAAAGACCTGTTCATTTCACACAGTCTTTGTGAAGCACTGATGCTGTTTACAGAGCATTATTCTTTAATTTGTCCCGTGTTCTTGACTTACTTGGCTCATCCTGGGTGACTTTGGTTGCTGGTTTTTGGATCCTCTAAGAAAATATACTTAATTTTTACCTGGGTTAAATGATTGAAGGCTGTTGTGGTGATTACTTATTGAAAGTGAAATCTGCATCTATTAGAATACCAAGATTCTTTTCTTGGTATTTATTGTTCTGGTGAGATAGCCAGGTATATCTGTACACCATCTTTATAACTGTGGTAATCAGCGACTGAGATTGATCAAAAGATAAACTGACAAAGAGAGAAAACTGAATGCAATTGTTAGTTACTAGTAAATTTATTTAACTAATATTATGCTCATTTATACTGAGTCATTGCAAAGGTCCAGCAGCAAAAGGAGTCCCTCTAGAAACAATGGGGATTTATTGGGTTCCTAGGCAGAAGGCGGAGCAAACCTTTTGGCCACGGGAGCCATTCAACAACTACAGAATATTTATCTTCTTAAAATATGCTGGATCTAATTTATTTAACTTATTAAATAGTCAATTAATCCCTTTCACATGAATGTGATATAGGTCAATGTCTTTTTCTTTTTTAGTCTAGTCTAGTTGTTTCTTCTGGAATGTTGGTGAGAGCCTAGGTCTGATATGTCTATTGCCACTTGTAGGTTCTGCTGAAAGATTACATCTCTGTGTATTATTTGTCTTAGAGGCAATAGCAGAACATTAATAGCTTTAATTGAACTAGCCTCCAATATAGTTTGTTAGCCAAGTTTCAGATTTTTGGATNGGTCTGATATGTCTATTGCCACTTGTAGGTTCTGCTGGAAGATTACATCTCTGTGTATTATTTGTCTTAGAGGCAATAGCAGAACATTAATAGCTTTAATTGAACTAGCCTCCAATATAGTTTGTTAGCCAAGTTTCAGATTTTTGGATGGTCTAAACTTCATTTTTATTTTATTTTTGATTATTTTTTAATTTTTCTATTTTTCATTGTTTCTTTTTCATTGTTCATTGTTGACTTTGACTTTTATTGTGTTTTTTTTTTATTGTTTTTCCAGTTTGCTAACTTGAGTGTTTATGGATTTGGTCTCAATTCAATTCAATTCAATTCAGCTTTGTCATTATACAAATGCAGGATTGTACAGTATAATGAAACACTATGCCATAATGTGAATACTAGAATATACTAGTTAGCATATGCAGGAGGCAAAAAGAATTTAGTGCAATTGTACATGTGGGTGAGTACAGTGTGTTGAAGTAGCAAAGTGTGCAGTTAACTATGTGGTTGTAAACAATTTAAGATATATAAAGTGTACAGTGCAGGTAGGAGAACAGCAGCTCAGTGTTCAGGTGAACAGCTAAACAGCTTACAGTACAGATGTTCAGTATAGATAAATAAATATAGATAAATAAAATACAGCTGAGATGTTCAAGTATACAGGTTAGTTAAAGTACAGTGCAAAACAGT
Organism: Semaprochilodus insignis; assembly: GCA_034552555.1. Lineage (NCBI taxonomy): Eukaryota > Metazoa > Chordata > Actinopteri > Characiformes > Prochilodontidae > Semaprochilodus > Semaprochilodus insignis. Next base: position 29,100,238 of record CM067486.1, on the reverse strand, counting down.
CCTGTGAGTTAATGGAGCCCAGTGTGTTTGGGTGATATAGTCTATAGTGTTGTGGTCATCTTCTGGTAGGCGCTGCTGGTGTGACCAGTTTGACAGCTCTAGGGTAAAAGCTGTTCCTGAACATGGTGGTTCTGGCTTGGATGTTCAGGTACCTCTTTCCGGACGGCAGAGGTTGGAACAGAGGATGACTGGGGTGTGTGGGGTCAAAGGATATGTTGACTGCTTTCCTCAGACTTCCCTTGTCATAAATGTCCTGTATGGGTGGGAGGCCAGCTGCGGTAATGTGCTGTGCAGTCTTTACCACCCTCTGCAGGGCCTTCCGCTCAGTAGCAGTGGTGCTGCCATATCACACAGTGATGCAGCTAGAAGTTGCAGAGGAGCTGCTGTGGCAGGTTGACTCTCCTCAGCCTTCGTAGAAAGTGGAGGCATTGTTGGGCCTTCCTGACAATGTGTGAGGCGGCACACCACTCTGTGAGGAGCTTGACCTCCTCTCTGTATTGGCCCTCATCATCGTTGGTGAGGCTGCCGATTACTGTTGTGTCATCGACAAACTTGATGATGGTGTTGGAACTGTGGGCTGCAATGCAGTCGTGGGTGTACTGTGTATACAGCACTGGAGAGAGAACACAGCCTTGGGGACATCCTGTGCTGAGCGTGAGGGAGGGTGAGGTGTGTTCACCCATCATAACACTGCACAATGTGTTGCTTATTCCAAGTGTGTTTAACATATATCATTTGTGTTTAGCATTTATCGTTGTCATTACTGGTTTAATAAACCCTACAGATCACTCTGTCCTTGGTTTTATGGGCAGTCCCTCACTTCACTTTATGGAAAGTTAATTACTGCTTTAGGCAGTTCTGTCACACCTATGTCACTCATTCATTCATTACTCTGGCCAGACACAGTCCGCCACCTGGCTTTAAAAGGACTTACGTTCCTGTTGTGCTGCTTTTCAGGTACTGATATTTCAACATTCTCCTCCTTCCTCCCTGTCACCACCAGTTTGGTCCGGGTCCTGTTGTCCAGGGAGTAGGCTCTGCCCCTGCCATCCATATCTGGCAGGATCTGCGAGGGTCTGAATGGTTCAAGAGCTGGGCCCAGAAATGGGCCTACACCAAAGACTTGTTATTTCTTAAAAATGTTATTCTTCAAATGGTACATACATCATATAAAGAATTAAAATATTGTTTTTCATCACTTTTGCTTTTTGAGTCTTTGTGGCAGAACTGCTATTTAACCTGTGTCAGTATTCAGAGCAGTATCAGTACTGTAGTGAGGATGGAAGCCTGTACTTTTTTAATCCAGAGTTCTCTTTTTTACAAAATGTCTGATAAAGGGTGACTCAGCAACTGCTTCCTACAGATCAGGTGTTACAGAATAAAGAATGATAATAATAAATGAAAATGACTTAAATCCTATATTTAACCAAAATAGTACATGAATATGAAATTTGAAATAATATTGAATGTTGAAATATTGAATGTATGCCCATTTTGAAACTGATGCCAGCAACTTGTTTCCAAAGAGTTGGGACAATATCGATAAAAGTCTGGTCAAGTTGTGTAATGCTAAAAACGGAACATCTCACAACTAAAAATGAAAAATCTCACAACTAATTAGATTAATTGGCAACAGGTCAGTAACATGACTGGGTATAAAATGAACATCTTAGTGAGGAAGAGTTTGTTAGAAGTAAAGATGGAGAGGGGTCACCACTTTGTGAAAGACTGGGTGGGAAAATAGTAAAACAATTCAAAAACACTGTTTCTCAGCATAAAATAGTAAAGAACCTGGAGATTTTACCATCTACAATATATAATATCATGAAAACGTTCAGAGAATCCAGAGGACTATCTGTATGCAAGGGACAAGGCCTGAATCCAGTGATCTTCAGGCCCTCAGGTGGCACTACATTAAAAACATTAAAGAGATTCTGTAGTGGAAATCACTGCATGGATGATGGACTGAGGCAAAGTGGAATTTGAATGAAATCATGTACACCATGTCCTCTGGGCTAATAAGGAGAGAGACCATCTGGCTTGTTATCAGCACACAGTTCAAAAGACCACATCCATGAATGGCCCACCTGCAGTCCGAAATGATCACTCACCAAAACAATTGGCACATTATAAAAAGGAGGAATATGACAGGAGGAGATTCTGAACTGGTAAACACTTAAAATCCAATATCAAGCAAGAATGGACATGTTACTTTCAGAATTGTAGCAGTTGGTCTCATCATTGCATCCTGTATTTATTTACATTTTGCACTGCGTCCCATTCTTTATTGAAACAAGGTTACAAAGCGTCAGTGTTGTTGATGTTCTTGTTTATATTTTTAGATAAATGTAACTGTTTTGTTTACAGTGGTTCTGTTTGCTTAGAGTCTGTTTGCTCAGAGTTATCTCAACTATAACAATACAGATTTTCAAGCTCCAGGAGTACATGTGGGCTGGAGGTTAGGGAACCAGCCTTGTGATCAGAGGGTCGCTGGTTTGATTCCTTGAACCCACAGTAATGACTGTAGTGCCGCTGTGCAAGGCACCTAACCCCCAGTGGCTCCCTGGGTGCTGTGGATAGGGCTGCCCACTGCTCTGGGCAAGTGTGCCCACTGCCCCCTAGTGTGGGTATGTGGATGTTTCACATCACAGATGGGTTAAATGTGGAAGACAAATTCCTCTGTGTGCAAAAGCAGTTGCCACAAAATGGCTAAACTCTCTCAGCACTAGTCCTCTCATTTATGTCTGATTTCTTAACAGAAACAGAACATGTTGATTATCTGGAGAGATCAGTAAGTCAAAGAAGACACAGGAATGATCAGAATGGGCCAAGTTTACAATCATGACAGCAGGAATGTTGAGGCTTTTAGAAATAATCAGATCCAGAATTCGGACTCAAGAGTGTATAGGTTCTTTGTGTATATATGTGCTGTAAGAGAGCAAATGTGTAATGCAAAAAAGTTATTATGTCCATGCAATTAACCATATGAATGTAAAAATCAGTGCTTATAATAAAGTTTTATTGAATGGACATAACTGACAGTAGTATTTAGGCTTCAGCAACCCATGAGTGTGCAGGATCTACAGGCCCAGTTGCAACATCTGTGGGCAAATGTCCAGCAGGATGCCATACAGAGTCTGTATGCCTCCATGGCCAACCATATCTCATCTTGTATACAGGCTAGAGGCGCCCCAACAGGGTACTAGAGAATACTTTTAATTGTACAGTTTTCCCTAATGATCAGGCCCTTAATAGGGATAAAAAGCTGGACTTGCAGTGTGTGGGTTTACTGAGCATTGAATCATTTACAGTGACTGTTTTATAGTGTATTATTATTTTATGGTGTAATTATACATTAACAAATATATCAGTTTTAGGGCCAGTTAGGGGCTGAATAAGACCATGAAGTGATTAAATGTCAACATTTCCATCAGCATAAAGGTCACAGTACAGCAGAAACATAAATTCATAGCTTATCAAAATGAGTCCTTTAGTTGGCTAAAGTACATTTAAGTGGACAATGGGTAAATGCAGTTATATATGCTGTCTCAGGTATTTTGGGTAATGAGGTCTGTGTTCAGACAGCAAGAGTAAAATATGCTCTGGTCTTATTAAAATAGTAACACGTATAACAAAGAATGGCACAAGCCTCATCTCAGCAGCTCTTCAGATGCACATGCAGAATGTGCGGTTCTAAAATTGTACCATTGTACCAGTACAGCAAAGTAGGACGGAATGAATGGCTAAAATGGCTGTTGGGGCGCCTCTAGCCCTTATACAAGATGAGATATGGTTGGCCATGGAGGCATACAGACTCTGTCAGTTATGTCCATTCAATAAAACTTTATCATAAGCACTGATTTTTACATTCATATGAATAATTTCATGGACATAACTTATTTTGCATTACACATTTGCTCTCTTACAGCACATGAAAGAACCTATACACTCTTCATTCTGAATTCTGGATCTGATTATTTCTAAAAGCCTCAACATTCCTGCTGTCATGATTGTAAACTTGGCCCATTCTGATCATTCTCTATGTTGATTTAGTGTTGCATGTATTTCCAGATCTAATGTCTTTTAACTGTGCTGGTTGATGTTGTACTTGTATTTTTATACAATAATGAAGGAATGTTTTTCTCTAATGTGGCAGGAAGAGCATCATTGTTATATTCCACCAAGCTGATTTCAGTCAAGTGATATGAAAAACTATATACTAAAACTATTTACACATTACTGGAATTTATGAGGAGACATGTTTAGAAACTGCTATCTTACTATTATGGGTCACTGAGATGGCACTGATAATGTATTAGATGAGAAGCAGAAGGTTAATAATAATATTATAGCATTAAAACATTTCAGAACATAATAGAGCTTTTCTAATAAAACAGACAGAGTTACTGAAAGTTCAGAGTGCTGTTTAATCAGCTCTGTGCTGTCACTGGCCAATAAGAAGATCTGGGCTGGTTACAGTGTGGTTGATGAAGCTTCACCCAGCACCCAGAAGTTCATTTGATGAATGTGATCAGTGATGGAGCCACGACACATCACACTATGTAAGTACCTTTTCTTATTTCACTAAAACTAAAGTTTACTCTTATACAAACATTGTTGCTACATACCGAGCTTTAAAATGTGTTCTCATTAAGGTCTCGAGTTAATCATTCTTTTCTCATTTATTTTATTTATTTTATTTTTTTTTCTGGTAAAGACATTACAGTGATGATGACAGTATCAGTGTCTTCAACAAAAGGTACTTTATTTCCTTTTCTTTGACTTAAACTCAAAGGTCAAAGGTTTAGACACACCCAACTAAATAGATGTTTGTGGTTATCTTAAAGACTCTACAGGCTTACACTTAACATATATAGCACATATACTGTTGATGGATCACAATATTTCTGCCACATAGCCATCTCTAATACATATTTTATTGCGCAAAAAGATCTTTTTTTGCACAGTTTAAAAGCTCTAGTTCCCCTTTCAGTTTAGTGAATATTCATGAAGGACAGACCGATAGTATTGGTTCAACATTGGAAAACATCTTGGTATACAAACCTCCACTGCAGGATAAGAAAGCTGTTTTATTCCATATTTCCATAAGCTGTTCCATTTTGGAGGTTTACTGTAAAATTCCATGAGTGCTGTTTTACAGTTTGTTGTCTTCACTTTTACTCTAAAGTAAAGCATCTAGATAAACATAAGGAGAACCTTCTATGAGTAGCCGTGTCTAAACGTTTGACTGTAGAGTATACAATATGATATAATATATATGTGTGTGTGTGTGTGTGTGTGTTGACTGGTTCATTTGAATAATGTTGTTGAAACCCTGATTGCATAATTGTAACAAGCAAACACATTTATTTGGCATATATATTCACAACAACCTAAATGTTTGGTTCATTTTATGAATATTGATCTTAATACATCATGTTGCTGTTTTTTATCAATAGATGATCCTCGTAATTTTCGGCCAGCAGAGATTTTTGGAACCCCCCTTGTGAAAGTTGGGGACAATTTACAGTTAAAGTGCATCATCTTTGACAGAGGTGAACCTTCTGATCATCTCCACATGTACCTGTGTAAAAATGGTGTTGGAGTGATGATGGAACCACTTGGAAAGAGGGATGAGCACACCTTCACTTTGAGAAATGTTTCAAAGCTGGACTCGGGAAACTACAGTTGTGTGTACTCGCTGAACAAATACATTCTAAACAAAGTGAGAGCATCAGGACAAAAACCAATCCAAGTCCAGGTCACTGGTAAGAAATGTGATTCTTGTTTTCTCTAATAAAAGTGTGGTGATAAAAGAAGTTAATTGAGGTCGGGTCAGTTGAGCTCTGTAAAATTTTCCTGAATCCATTGTCATACTCAATATACCATAACTGCTAATATACACTGTATACACACTGTGTTATTTTACCAGTTAACTGATCCAGTTATTAATCCTACAGTGCTTTGTGAATAGACTCTGGTCTGATCTACTCTAAGTACTGATCTGGTTGACTTCGTGTCTTTAAAACTTTACAATGGAGAATTTCATGGGTGCATGGTCACATATGTATTCCACAGTAGAGCTGGACAGAGTCCACTTACAAATGAACAGAATGACTGATTAGGTAGACTCAATAACTAGCCACATACTATGAAGAATCCTGGAAACACTCGTACCTTAACAAACATACCTTAAACAAGAGTATGTGATGCACTATGTCGCTTTCAAGAACCTTGCTAGAAGTGCATGCTAGTTGCCACCCTAGTAACACATTAATACGCTGTTTTTTAAATGATCTTTTCTTTACTTTAAATTATAATAATATCTTTAAAATCAGTCGAGTACATAATGGATTTATGAATTCATTGCATTTGTTTATTGAGCTGTTGGTTGAGTAGAATTCACAAAAGTACTTTACAATCAATAATTAATTTGGTTGTGGTTTATTTCAGCGATCACACAAAATTTGTCACTCCTCCATTAGAAACTGGGGGGTTAATCCCTATTAGGCTTAGTGCGCATTCATAACGTAAACATGGGGAACAATAAAATATTATATATTTTATATTTTTATATCTATATATTTTTATTACAGGTTATAAAAATGATTTTTGAATCAAGTCATTTATATGACAAAATCTTTCCTCTGTAATGAAGATGCTTTATTAACAGGTACTACACAACATCCAAATGAACAAAACAAAGGCCCGCACCAGCCCCGCGGTAAGGATTCATCACAGTGAGGGACTATGTTTGTCTTGACCATGTTTTTTTTTTTTACAGTTAGAAAAAATGTACAAAGTTAAAATTTTGTCATTCTCAATTTCTCAAAGAATACATTTTTTGTCTTTGTATATTTTTCCACAGTAGGTCATACACTCTAAAGTAGACAGTACACTCTGAGGCAATGTTTATTAAGATCACCTTCTCAAGAACACGATATCAGATGCAAGTAACTGACTAGAGCTTGATTTGCAACAGAGGATGTGGTTTTTATGTTTTTTTATGGACAGATTAAACAATTATGGAGAATTTCAGGTTGTTTAATCAAAAACTATTGGAAAAGTCTGCCAAAATCTGGTGCGCCACGCTATGCTAAAACATACCAGTTCCAACTGATGAGATGTCTGAAACAATAAATATCCTGATATACCACATATACTCTTGATGTATCACAATATTATATTTTTCCATTTCGCCACCTCTAATATATATATATGGCTGGGGTGAGGTGGTGTCGCTGCCATTGCCGCCAGAAGTGGGCACGTGCTCCCCACTGATCACGCATAGGTATGTGTGATCAGAAGGTGTTGCACTGTGCCCTTATAAACGGGCCCTCTATCCAGTGGCAAGAGAGGCAGGACATGTGACTTACATGCCACGGTGGAGCCAGCAAGCCAGAGAGAGAGGGTGAAGGACTTATTAGGCTAAGTAAGCCTCGTGTTTAAATTGTGTTTCGGTTCATTCATTTCAGTTATACGTAAATAAAGCACTCTGGTTGACTCGCGCTGGGTGTTTGTGTGCGTGTCTTTGGGTCTTGCTGAGGTTTTCCGGGTCAGTGTGCTTACCGGCTGAGCCATATATATATATATGGCTCAGCAAAAAACAGATATATACTTTTTGTGCACAACAATATATATATATATATATGTTGTTGCGCACAAAAAGTATATATCTGTTTTTGCCAAGTTATTTAAAAGCTATTTCAAAACATCTCTTGCTCTGAAGAAGAATGATTTTAAATCAAGTCATTTATATGACAGTAGCTTTATTATTCAGTGCTATGCAACATCCTCAGAAGAACTTGAGCACAAATAACAAAACAGTGGTGCACTCCAGCTCAGTGGTAAGGAATTTAAGCTATGATTTCCTTACATTCATATCCCATTATAAAAGTATAAATGATTAAGGAATTTGATTTTAAGAGATTTTGGTCAGTTGTGTCCTATAAAATATAAATGGACTGAGACAGATTCCCTCTAATTCACTGTAGTGCTAAATGCATCGTATGATCTTTTAAGGTTTTTGACTATTGTAGAAACACTTCCCGAATGTCTCAGTATGATATGTGCTACATTTTTGCCAAATATAAAAATATATTAAAAGTTGTATTTTATTGAGTTAACTAGCCCTGTTGTTAATGTTTCAAATCAGTTATGAGCTGCTCTAGTCATGATCACGGTGGGGGGCTAGGTTTGTCCTGACCATGTTTCTTTTTTTCATTTTTAAAATAATAATTTTGTCATTCTCAATTCCTTAAAGAAAAAATCTTTCTTTTTGTATTTTCCCACAATAGGTCATACACTCTAAGGTAGACAGTACATTCTAAGGTAGTGCTTATTAATATCACCTCACAAGATATCAGATGCAAATGACTAGAGGTTGATTTGCAACAGATGATGGTTTTTATGGACTTAACAGATCAAACTATGAAATAGCACTCATGGAATTATACAGTCCTCCTTAAAAACCTCCAAAATGGAACTTTATAGGAGGATAAAGTGACTTTCTTAACCTGCAATGGAGGTTGATAAATCAACATATTTTTCTAAGCAATTTTGGACCAATTCACTTTTAAACTGTGCCAAAAAATGTATACAGTGATATATATATATATATATATATATGATACATCAAAGTTTATGTAAGGTATATCACACTATTTATGAGACAACTACACTTGCTACATGTTTACTTAACATTAGTTACCCATTGTTAATGTATTACTTCATGTTAGTTAATTAATTAATACTTGTAAGTTGTTTTTACAAATAGCCCAGGAGAAGAAATGTTGCTAATTCAGTTTTTGTAAATGCTCTGCCTGCAGTTTCTCTGAACAGCCTGTTGGTTATACTTCTAGTTTTGCTGCTGGTTGTGATACTTTTCCTTGGAAGGAATCATCTCAGAGCCGGAATGTGTACAAGTACGTATGACTGTATTACTTCTGCTAAGTAGGACTGAGATGTTGATTTCCGGTATATGAAAAAATAAGATATATGACGCACATGCCAGCACAGCTACCCTCAAAATCCCCATGAAACTTCTCTTTAAAGCATAATAGCAGTTTCCTAAAACAACCACAGGAGCTTATTAGGAAGAACTGCATCAACCGATTAGAGCTAAATGTGAGACAAATGTGTAACACACCATGACAGTCACATTCTCAGGCCTTTCTCCGTAAACACGTTCTCTGTAAATGCATTATGGGAAGAATGTCCACAAATAACTGACCAGTAAAAGTAATTTGTTATTTTTGTTGTTGCAGAGTTGTCCCAGCGCCAAGGACAAAGGTACATTAGACATGCAACCAGTGACATAACATATGACTGCAGTGCTTCCCTAAACTGTTCTGAATGAAGAATAGTTTTTATGTTGAAATCACAATGTGAAAAAAGTGTGCTTTCAGTCATAGCTCACAAGAGTAATCATTCTGTCACTGAAGAGAGCAGATCCACCACAACAAAAACAAATGTGTGTACTTTGAAGAATCAGCAGCTAAGTACCTACTGACAATACAACCATGAATATTAATTGGCAGTCTGGCCATAAAAACATGACTGTCTATGAACAAGTCTTAGCCATGAATACTCTGTTCTACTCATCTTACATGCATACTAGAGCATTACTGTCCATTTATGGGTGGATAGAAACAGGACAATTTGCACTCAAGTNATTCTTGTTTTATTCACAGTAAAGACAAGTTCAGTAGACGTTTGGTAAGTAACCACTCAGTCTGGTCTTCTAGATGCAGATATCTAGTCTTGCAGTAAATAGCAAGGCCTACAACATTAATGAAAGTGTAAACATAAGGCATAATACTTAATTGAACTTATTTCTCTCTCCCTAGTAATGCTGACAGTGGGACGTATAGTCTGGCTAATGACAGTTCGGTATACAGCTTAACAGAGTGTTCTGGTATGTATATGTATTTTGGGGTATGTATTAGTCATACAGACATGTACAGTATGAAAAAGTGGGCAATGACCGCAGTGTTTGTCTTTCATAATAAAAGATTTGAACTGTATTAAACAGCTGCTTTCATGGATGCTGATAGAGGATCTGTGTACAATGAAGATCACTAAGCTCTCTGTTGTTGTTGTTTTTCCTCCAGATATGAAGACCAAGTCTAAACAAGCTGCTGCAGAACCTGTTTATGGAAAAGTAAAGAGGAAGAAAAAGGGAAAGGCTTGTGATGATTCTTTAATGTATGAATAATTATATAAGCAGTTTGGATGTTGTTAAGTAATGTCAGGCCATCAGCACACCAATCCTTTCATGGACTTCAACTCCCAGAATTCCAGGGGACCATGTGATGCTCACCTCCTCTACAGCACCAATTACAAACCAATCTTATGATCATCATCACGAGCGTGGTGAACTGTTTCATCTGTATGCAATCACCACAAGGCTATGTAGAGACTCTGAGTGATTGCTGTTTTCCTGTCTGGTGTTCTTTGACCCTTTTTGTATCTCTGACTGTTTTCACTGCTTCCTAGTCTGGATTTGTTTGCTGTGTCTTTTAGTCTTCTCTCTGCTTGTTTTCTGATTACACTTGTTAATACACTGGTCTCTGGTTTTGACCTTTTAATACCACATTTTTGGATCAACCTTTTGTTATTAAAGTCACAGAACTTGCTGCAAGCATCTGACTCTTTCTGGTACATTACAGGTAAAGACACTCCAAGTCTCTAAAGTATGTTGCAAATGCAAATAATGAGAGTTAAAATATATATATATATATTTTATTTTAAAAAGATTACTACTTGTTTTCAGTTATTTTGGTATTAAGGTATTATTGATTTTGCCAGTCTTTGCTGTCCTCTTTTTATTTGCAGTTTTTCCAGCATATATTCCTGCTTCTGGAATCATTTTTTGGCTTCTGAAATCTTCTGTTGCTTCTGACTTTAAGGATAGTTAGCTCTAGCTACTGCAAAACCTGAAAGTTGGTACAGCTTCATTCAGCAGCTATGTTTACCAAAATACTTCAGTTTCCAGAATACATTTTACACACCCGGACTCAGAACGCTAAAAGGTATTATGTCAATGTATATGACAGTCTTTATTCTATATTCTACTCACATTATACAGTGATATGCCAAAAGTCAGGGGATAGCAGTATGTAAATTGATTATAAAGTGTTAAGGCTTAGGAACACCAACACCTGTATAAGTCATGAGCCGTTATCTTGTGAGTGAGGCTGAACACTGGCCAGTGTGCTCATAGGCGAAGCGAATTATCAGAGTTCGAACAAGGTATGATAGTGGGTACCAGATGGATGGGACATTGTGCGGGAATTTAACTTACCCACACATCCTTCATCCACTGTGTCACGTGTGTACCGGCAATACATCATATAAAGCATTACCAGTGACTGTGCACAGGTGAAAAGTGACTCTGGCAGAAAACACATCCACATCAATGCAGGAGGCCCCACACGCATATCCCAAAGGTCAGCGCAGCATTCTTTAGCATAAAAGGGAGTAGAAGACCCACCAGGGTGCCTCTGTTACCACCATGACACAGCGCCTCGTCTGGGCTCGTAAGATTGCTAACTGGACCCTGGCGGACCGGCGTGGTCTTATGAGTCATGATACCAATTGTTTCAGGCTGTTGGTAGGGTTTGTGTGTGGTACACCCCTGATATCAACAGGGCACTGGCCAAGCGGGTGATGATTCCATACTGATGTGGGGCGTGTTCTCAGGGTATGGGTTGAGTCCACTGATTCTAATGACACCTAAACATGTCATTAACTGGTGCCCACTGCTTTTCACTGCTGGGTGACCATTTGCAGCCCTTCACAGTGATGGGACCCCTATTCAGCTTAAGATGTCCAGAATCGGTTCAAGAAGCATTCCGGAGAGTTCCAACAAATGGTGTGGCTTGCATATTCTCTAGACATGAGCCTAATCGAGCATTCATGGGATGCAATGAAGAGATCCATTCGCACCTGAGATCCTCGACTTGTGGAATTGATGTCACATTGAGATGCTGCACTTTGAGATGCACTTCACTGAGCTACAGGAGGTCCTATATGATACTAGTTCCTATCCCATGACATTTGGCATGTCATTGTAAAGTGCTCCGCCACGTTCGAGGCAGATCACAACCCTCAGAGTGGGCATGGCTATGTGTTCATTAGCGTGTCACTCCAAATCAGTTGACCAATAGAGAGTGCGCGTAAACACCCTCTTCTGACAACCCGCATCCTGTAAAATTGTGCCATAGGCCAGAAGCCAAAAAAAATTACAGAATTAAAAAAAATGATTCCATAAATAATTCCAGAAATGTTTTTTTAAGGCTTTGTGTATGCATTATAACATGTTCATAATGTGTTCATAGATTCTTATAGATGTGGTACCCAGAGTGTTCCCAAACTCTCTCATGTTATGCTCACTGGACACAATGGATGATTTTGGACATTATTTCTAATGTTTTCCTTTATGTGAATTTAAAGGGGCCCTCAATGGGAATACAAATGAACTGGAATAAAAACCTGCACTTGCAGTATGCAGCCCTTTGAGTGGATTTATTGTGTGGCTGTATCACAGCGTATCATTCCAACAACAAATGCATTAGTTTAATGGTCAGTTAGGAGCTGAACAAGAATATTATGAGGCGATAAAAACATCATTCACATGAGCATGAAGGTCACCGTACACTGGAAAGTATAAACTCACAGCGATGTGTTTCAGTTTCAGAGTGTAGCTGATTGAAATAACTACACAGACCACACTTGCAACAGCTCTTCACATGCCCCCTGTGGGACGAATACACTGTTTAGGCTGTGGTTTTGCAATGCGCCTCATTTTATCTGCAGCTAACGTGTACAAGCAAATGTACAAGCGCAGTAAAGTAAGAGAGATGGTTAAACTATGTGAAAACCAGTAGCTATTTTGAGCTGATGTTGAATATATGTCCAGTGCAATTGTAAGTAAATGCATTGCTATACAAATTTAGTAGAATATAATGAATCTGGCAACCACATCAGTTTCATTTTTGCAAGAGAAATTGGGTGTAATGTGTTTTAAATGTGCATGCTGATAATGTACTTGTACTTGTGTAATCCGTTACCAAGCCGCTACCAAACCACGGTTTACTTAAAGGTTGCAGGTTCAATCTCAGCAAAGCAGTATGAACTTGTACAGTAATCCATATAATCCGTATAATGATCCTGATGGATAACACTGAGGAGCTACCAGCGCCGAGGAATTTTTCTCCAGGATTCGCAGGATTACAAGCACTGAATCGTACAACAATTTGCAATGTCTACCTCTCCGTCCTCCTAATCAGTCTTTCTCATTCTTTCTCTCGCTCTCTCTCTACACTTTCTTTTTCTCTCTTTGTTGAGCCCCAGGAGCGACATTCCTCCTGGGTGATCACATGGGAGCCCCCGGATGTGCTAAAGTCACTACAGCATCGTCTCCAGTGTTGGCCTCCTGTCTTGTTTTCCCCAGCCCGTCAGCCGGCATGACTACAACGTCTACAATGACCACAATAGAGCCGTCAGCATCTGGGACTGATCATGAACTCTCTCTCTCACTATCTCTCACTTAAACAGAAAACCTATGGGTTGCCTCTACTCTTGCAATTGCTGCCTCCTGGATTAATCAGACTGTATCTAATAGATGTTCTAGGCTCCTTTTCCTGTTAGCTCTGTTAGCTTCCCCCCTTGAGTCTGGTTCCTCTCGAGGTTTCTTCTTCTTACTCTAAGGGAGTATTTCCTTGCCACTGTTGCCTCTGGCTTGCTCACGAGGGACTTGGACCCAGATTTCCCTTCTGTACTTCTATACATGGCATCTATCTATACTAAAGCATGGATGCTTTTTCTGTAAAGCTGCTTTGAGACAACATTAGTTGTAAAAAGTGATATACAAATAAATATTGATTGATTGATCTACTGTTGATCTATATGCTGTTAACTGGATATGCTGGATATATGCTGGATAGAGTAAAGAGATTTTTTAAAGATCACTGTCTTACTTTTAAAGGACACATGGATGTAACTGATAGAGTGCTGTTAAATCAGCTCTGTGTTTCACTGGCCAATAAGAAGAACTGGGTTGGTAACAGTGTGGTTAATGAAGCTTCACCCAGCAGCGGCATGGTCAGCATACAGCAGCATACAGTGGAGTNAGTATACTCACAACAGGCCATTACTCACTACTACTTATACCTAACTCACTACCACCACCACCTCCACCCCCACCACTACTACTCCTACCACCACCACCACCACTACTACTACTACCACTACTACCCCCACCACTACTACTACTCCTACCACCTCCACCACTACTACTACTGCTACCACCACCTCCACCACTACTACTACTGCTACCACCACCATCACTAGTACTACAACCACCACCACTATACTACTGCAACTAGTACTACCAACGCAACTTATACCACCACCACCACCACTACTATTACTACTACTACTACCACCACCACCTCTACTACTACTACTACCACCACCATCATTATTACTACCACCACCACTACTACTACTGCTACCACCACCATCATTATTACCACTACCGCCACTGCTACTACTACTTCTACTACTACTGCTACCACCACCACTACTACTACTACTGCTACCACCACCATCATTACTACTACCACCACCAATACCACTACTACTGCTACCACCACCATCTTTATTACCACTACCACCACTACTACTACTACTACTACTGCTACCACCACCATCATTATTACCACTACCACCACTGCTACTACTACTTCTACTACTACTGCTACCACCACCACTACTACTACAACTACTGCTACCGCCGCCATCATTGTTACCACTACCACCACTACTACTTCTACTACTACTGCTACCACCACCATCATTATTACCACTACCACCATTGCTACTACTACTTCTACTACTACTGCTACCACCACCACTAATACTACTACTGCTACCACCATCATCATTACTACTACCACCACCAATACCACTACTACTGCTACCACCACCATCATTATTACCACTACCAATACCACTACTACTGCTACCACCACCATCATTATTACCACTACCAATACCACTACTACTACCACCACCACCATCACTACTACTACTGCTACTTCTACTTCTACTACTACCACCACCACCATTACCACCACCACCACCACTACTAGTGTCATAATTATTACTGCTACCACAACACTACTACCAGTACCACCACTGCTACTTCTACTACTATTGCCACTGCTATTACTGCTGCTGTTACTACTACTATTACTACTGTGACTACCACCACCACTCATACTGCTACTACTACATCTGGTGCTACTATTACTGCTGCTACTAGTACTATCACTACTATTACTAGTAGTACTACTATTTTTGCTCCTGCTGCAACTAGTACTACTACTATTATTGCAACTACCTCTACCACCACTACTACTGCTACTACTACCACTACTACTGTTACAACTAACACTGCAGCTACTACCAAAGCTACTACTGCTATTACTACTACTCCTCCAACTACTACTACTAGTATTACTATCACAACAAATAACTGAGTCAAAATTAAAGTAATGCCACACTGCAGTTTAGAAACATTAATAGCTCATAGACACGTTTACACAAGATGCTAAACATGTGCAATGAGTGTGACACTGATGGAGAGACGAGATGAAACATTAGAAACGTTGTTAATTAATATAATGCAGATAAGCCACCACTGCCCCCTGATGATATGGCAAAAATAAAACATCATGATATTTGAAGACATTGTACAATATATGCATCACATTTTTTCTGAAGCTTGGTAAGTTTGGCACCAGTACAATGCACCATTACAGAACATACATTTTGGGGGGCAAGTGGCTCAATTATTACATCTTTATATCTTTGGGGTTGGTCGTGGGCTGGAGGTTAGGGAACCTGGTTCAATTTCCTCAACTGACAGGACATGACTGAAGTTCCATTGAGCAAGGCACCTAACCCCCATCTGTTCCCTGGTCTACCCATTGCTACGGGCAAGTGTCGGGCACTGCCCCCTAGTGTGTGTGTTAATAATGTGTGTGTGTGTGTGTGTGTGTTTCAGTTCATGAATGGGTTAAATAAGGAAGACAATTTCAAATGTGTGCAAACACAAAGGGCAAATGTTACTAAATTTAAATTTAATTCTAACACGGTGTACAAATCCTAGTACTGTGCATATTAAGACTGCTATCAAAAACAATCATTCAGTAATTTTTCACATTGTATGCTACATTACATACAGTTAAACTCCCTTTGTAATGGAACCTGCACTTGTTCAGTGATCTTTAGGTATTGATGCTGATGCTTAGATAAGGTAAGAAAGTTAAGACTGCCCCGTGGTAATTAACAGTATTTGTTCAGTGTCAGTAACACAATAATACCTGACAGATGACATGGAGCCATATAAACAGTGTCCATCAAGAGTTATGAACTGTAACTATACTGTAGTTAACAATGAGCCCTAAATGACTAAAAACTCTCACAGGATTTAAAATGAAATCCATCATGCTGAAGGTCAGATATATGCTAAGTACTTCACTGTATGTGCAGTGTAGTTTTGTGCCTCTATCCGCATCCAGACATAAATACAGCTCTGGAAAAATTTAAGAGACCACCTCAAAATGATCAGTTTCTCTAGTTTTACAGTTTCTGGGTTTGTGTTTGACCAAAATGAGCAGTTTTGTTTTATTCTATACACTACTGGAAACATGTCTCCCAAATTCCAGATCAAATATTGTGTTTTAGATCTGTTTATTTATAAAATCACTAATGACCCTCCAGAAGCCTGTTTTTTGAACCATGCTCGCTGTGCATTTTACCCCAGCCACCGCTCGCCAGTCTTTCTGTAGGTCGCTTGAGGTCATATTACTGTGGTTAAGTGACATTGGAATGAGGTGGCGCTCATCACGGTCAGTAGAGAGTGTTTTTCACCCTCTGCCAGTCTGTAGCTGTGTTGTCCTGTGTGTTTGCTGCTTGACCTTGTTCTTATGAACCAGACGCTCACTGTATCTGCCAGCAAAGCTGATTTTTTTTTTGTATTTTTTTTATTATTATTTGGACTGCAAAAATATATACTGTCAAAGTTTACAAAATCATCACCAGCTACTATAAAATAGGGCAAAAAGAAAACATTGTACATCTTAATAAGCCACATACACGTGATGTCTGAATTGGTTACTGTGTGCTGTTGTTTGTTTGGTCAGTGTGAAAGTGGCTATAGCGAGAGAGCACGCCTGCACAGCAGACTGAACTCTATCAGAAGCATTTATGCCGCACGAACAAGCAGGACTGATGTATGAAGACTTTGAGAAGTGACCAGTTAAAACAAATTCACAGCAAACTACATTTGAAATGAGAATTCTTCTGATTGCGACATGTAAGTACTGACATTGATTATGGTAATCCTCATATGTGCATTTCTATATGAAATTAAGACTTATTTTACTTTCAAAACTAATTGGCCATAATTTATTATTGGTAAACAGACACCTTAACAACCTGTTTATTTACTGCTTGTTCTTTCTCATTGATCAGTCTTCGCTATGTTCTCGACATCTCTTCAGAAAGGTAAAATGACTACTTTCTATTTATGATATTTTCTTTAGAAATGTTAAGGATTTAATATTGTTTGGTCTGTCGACATCTTTCCTCAGAACTAGAAAGTCCTGGTGATTTATTTCCAGCTGATATTTTTATTGCAAACTCCAAAGTGAATGAAAGTCAGAAAGTGAAAATTAAGTGTAAAGTTGCTGATGTACGGACAAAGAGGGTTTATGTGCTCCTCTGCAAGAACGGTGCCACAGTGAAGAGAGCTGGACTTGAACAAAGCAGTGATGATATAGAGTTTCTCATTGACAAAGTTGCTGTGAAGGATTCAGGCTTGTACACCTGCATTTATACGGTGGAGGAACACGCTGCATGTAAGATGAATATAACAGGACGTAACTCGATCCCACTGGAAGTTGTTGGTAGGTCATATTTCAGAGTTTGTCGTTTGCTTATCTGAGTTTATCTTAGATTACTGCCTTCAAACGTTTTGGGTGATCTACCTGTTTCTGCTCTCAGGTGAAATCTTGCCAGCGAAGATTGCAGCAACACACAGTTCTCTAAGACAGGGTGAAGACCTGACACTGACATGCAACATCACAGTAAATCAAAGATGTACTGAAGTCTATGTTTACCTGTGTTTAAATGGAATCGGGAAGAGCAGCAGGACAGTGACCTGCAGCATTAACCACATTATTGCAACGTTCCGTCTTGCTAATGTTAAACAAGAAGACTCTGGTAACTACAGCTGTGTGTATTCGACTTCTAATTACTCTTTCAGTGAGGTGAGAAAGACTGGAGAAAACACCGTCTACATTCAAGTGCATGGTAAGAAAGGCATTTTTGTCATATTTAACAAATACTGTTTTTTTTTATATTATATATTCATGTCTGCATCGGGGGCAGGGGTATACTAACAGCTTTTACTGTTACCAGCTATGTTGGTGATTTTGGAGCTTTGTGTTGACAGGTTTCCTTCTTCAGAATGCTGCGATACAATCTGCAAGCACTACTGTGTCTAAAGGAGAGGACATAGAACTGACCTGCAGCATCTCTGAATATGTAGAACCTTCTACTCTCCACATGTACCTGCTAAAGAATGGAGATAACAAGTTATCAAACGCTCTATACAACAAAAGTCACACACGTTTTTCTATTAAAAATGTGACTCAGGAAGACGCGGGTATCTACAGTTGCGTCTACACTTCAAAAACGTATGGCACTCGTGAAGCAGATGGTCAGAGGTCCATTCTCATTCAGGTGTATGGTAAGTTTACCTTCAGCTTACATTAGATTTATTTCTGTGTTTTTAGATACTAACAGCTCAGATAAACCAGAACCATGTTAGCGGTCACTTAAGCTAAAAGTCCTTTCAACCTTTTTGTTTTTCCAGATCCACAGTGGCAGATCAATTTTATCAGAGTACTGGTCTCAGGTGGAGTGATTATCTTTGCATGCATGATAGTGATTTTTGACATCAGGACATCACGTTAATTATTTTGCCCTAGTATATGCAAAATTCAAAAGGCTACAGTGCAGACAATTATTTCAGCTTGTTTTTATTATTTCTGCTTCTGCTTTATTGAATTGTTCTTATTTCTGCTTTATTGAATTGTTAAGATGTAAAGAAAGTCATTGAGAGTGATTTGATGTAAAATGTGCCATTCCAAAGAAACTTACCATGTCAGAATTCAGCTCACAGTGGTGGTGATAGGAACCAGATGTCTGAGGTATTTCATACCTATAAAAGCTCCCACATAGAAAGTTACTAGGGGAAACTGTTATGCAAATGCTTCTTAATGGCTGATAGATTACTGTATCATAGTTTTGAGATAATATTTTGGCATAAAATACTTTTTAAGGTGCAAGCAGTGCATCTGCAATGAAACACATAATTCAATAAACTTTGTGATTTTGAACTGTGAACTTTAAACAACTGTTACATTAAAGCCCATAATTCATTGCTATAAATACTAGGAAAACTGACATGGTGATTAACTGTGAAAGATTATATATAGGCCACTCCACAATTCTGGTGACAAATGTTGTCTCATATCCTCAAAGCATGAAAATTAGCTCAGTATCAATGTATACTCTTTATAATCTATTGTAATGAACATTTTTTTGTATTTTATTTACTTATTTTTTGTTATTTTTATGAAACTTATTATTTGTTTACTTTAGTAATATTTATGTCATACATGACAAATAGCATATCATACAAATATTATACAATTGTAAAAATGCATTCAGATTGTTTAATTCTAATCTGTTTTTCACTCCAAATATTATAAATATGTTCATATATATGATTTCTCCCAACAGTTTTGACATACAATATCATTAAGGCTAAAAAAAAGAAGATATTTCAAGGAAATGTTACCACAGTTTATTTATTTATTTTTATATAGATTTACCACTGTTTTACCATCATCAGTATGACATGCAAAAACTGAGAAGACATGCGCCCACCAGCCACATCATTAGGTACACCTTGTTGTATCTACACTTATTTTATCTGCTTCACTTGCCATATAGGTGCATTTTGTAATTCTACAATTACAGATTGTAGTCCATCTGTTTCTCTGTATTATATTATATTATATATTTTTTTTACTTTATTAATCCTCTTTCACTCTGTTCTCGGTCAGGAATCCAAAGAGCAGGTATTATGTGGATGGTGGGTCATTCTCAGCACTGCAGTGACACTGGTGTGGTGGTGGTGTGTTAGTGTGTGTTGTGCTGGTGTGAGTGGATCAGACACAGCAGTGCTGCTGGAGTGTTTAAACACTGTGTCCACTCACCGTCCACTCTATTAGGAACTCTTACACTCCTACATCCTCTAGTCCTTCATCAGTAGTCACAGGTTTTGGTTGGTGGTCAGTCCAGGAGTGACACTGAGGTGTTTAGACAGCAGCACTGCTGTGTCTGATCCACTCACACCAGCACAGCACACACCAACACTCCACCACAGTGTAACTGCAGTGCTGGGAATGATCCACCACCCAAATAACACCTGTACTGTGGTGATCCTGTGGGGTCCTGACCACTGAAGAACAGGGTAATAAAGTATACAGAGGAACAGATGGACTACAGTCTGTAATTGTAGAACTACAAAGTGCTCCCATATAGTAAATAGAGCTGATAAAATGGTCAGTGTGTGTAGAAACAATGAGGTGTATCTAATGCAGACTTAATTAAAAATAGATGATTTATTTTATTTTACTCACTATTTGCTGTTGAGAACCAATGGATTTGTATTTGTAAAGTTGCACTGAAAATAATAAAGCAAACTCCTCCTAATAATATTTAATAAAATGAACTTACCTTTTTATTGGGTTGTTAGTGTCATGTTTGAGTGAGTGCTGGTTGTGCATGTGGCTGTTGTAATGTATGGCAATAGTCTGTTCAGGTCCATCTTAGTTCAGTAGACAGTAAATCTGTCCGGCGTCC
Organism: Semaprochilodus insignis; assembly: GCA_034552555.1. Taxonomy (NCBI): domain Eukaryota; kingdom Metazoa; phylum Chordata; class Actinopteri; order Characiformes; family Prochilodontidae; genus Semaprochilodus; species Semaprochilodus insignis. Next base: position 29,079,226 of record CM067486.1, on the reverse strand, counting down.
AGTCTTAAAATGTTACTAATACCTGTGTTGTGACCACAGCAGCTCATTACAGACAGGTCAGGGATGTCTGGACACACAAATCCGATCTGATCCCTTGTAAATGACAGTGTGGACAGTCGTCTCTAAAGATCAGACTTGAGAAACAATTACAGTTTGCCTGCAGGCACTATACATAACTGCCCATGGCCCCTATATAGCTCATACTGGTGTGTGTGTGTGTGTGTGTGTGTGTGTCTATGTGTCAAATATTGTTTGGAATTTGTTTGTTTTAGTTGTTTTAGACTTCGCTTCAGTGGTGGAAAACCCACAGACACTGACCTACATCACCATTTATGACTGAGCGAATGTGTTACCATGATGTGCTTAACATAGTACAATATATCTGGTGCTGCATTTAAAAATCTGGCTTAATATCTCTTCAGATTCATTTTACAGATTATCTTTGTGACATAAATTGTTCTGTAACACTTTTTTTCTATGCACATCTATAAGCACATTCATAACAGGTAGTAATGTGTTTGTATAGCATTATAAAGATACACAAAATATTTATAAAATGAGCTTATAACAATTAACCAAAGAAGACCAGTCCCAGCTGCAGATTGTAAAGTGAGACAAATGAGTTTATGACTGTCACGGCATTTCCCCTAACTTATTTCTTACCATGGGTGTTGTTACGTCTGGACATTTGCGACTTCAATCCTAAATATTTTGATACCAGCCTGAGCAAGTGGTCCAGGCCAGATTACAGATTACAGATTCTTACAGTTTCATTTTGAACATTACATCACAGCAAGCCAAGTACCCATCAGGCTCCTCCTCAGTAACTCCCCCAACCCCGGCCCCAACATCCCCTCCCACGCCCCAACCCGCTACCTCCTATGCCCCAACACCCCCCCACCCCCCCTTCACGCCCCAAACACCACTCCCACACCCCACCACCCATCAACCCTGACTTTCCCATATTGGGT
>CM067486.1:28997963-29063443 GCA_034552555.1 Semaprochilodus insignis | reverse complement strand
GCATGCTATAACAGCTGACTTTAGCCCTATTCAGATGGGATTAGTTTTACATGGGGCACTGAAATTATTACCAATATTTCTCAGTGATTTTAGCCTTGACCGAATGTGTCATGTCAGTCATTTTTACAGACGCGTCAGTATCTGTAAAACGAGCCACAAAATAACCTCACATATTATATAACCTCATATATTATATATATTAATCCCATGCAAATCGTCATGTGTGTATGTGTGTAGGCGCTTGGGGAGCTATTTAGCTTCGTTATATATGCCACAGATACCTCGGGTCATTCAAGTCTAAGGCGCTGCAGGTGTTGTACGACGTACCAAACACTCAAATCTAAAAAAACGAGACAAAGGCCTCCTCAGAAGCCCAGTGCTTCAGTCAGCTTTAGGTAAGTCATCGTGTAGTGTAGCCTCTAGCCTACATATGTATTAATGACATGTAGCTGCATATTTACAAAGTGAAATTTCATTAGAAATATGAACAGGTTATAAGATCACTATTCTCTACTTCATCAGTGGTGACAGGACGCCATTGACTGGATAGTTTTGGTTGGTGGGCTGGTTTGGTTGGTGGGCGCACATGCTTTTTTTTGGAGGTGGCGGCAGTGCCTTAATGAAGTCCACCCCCATCTCAGTCATTTATGCCGTGTTTTCTTATTTCTTTGGTCATGAAGATTACAGACGTCCTGTATTAAAATTACATTACCTCACCTTGTCATGTAAAACTAATCCTATCTAAATAGGGGTTACGTACACAGAGTTAAAACCTCAGTGTCACCTGATGTAGTTATGTCAACTTGACCTCAAAACTGGCAAATGAAACCGTTTGGAATGTGATACTTCTAAAATATTATGTAGATCTATGTCAGTTGTTATGAAGGGCTTGTGTTGGTTTCATGTAACCTCATGAAAACTGTCCTACAGTAAAGTGATACCATTTTCCATTTGTTCATTCGAATAATAACATGTCCACAAATAGAGCATGAGATATCACTGGGTAATGGGTTCCAAGGTTATATTTCACATGTTCATTCCTAACAAAAAAACGTTTCATAGAATATTGATTAAGCCTGCATTCAGGCTAGAATTTTAATTCTATAAAATGGCTTGTAAAATGTTTTACAATTATAGTACATATAGTGCTCATACATATAAGTCTTTCTCTACAAATATTTTAATTAACTAGGCTAGAGGTTTAATATGCAAATGTATGCATTTCATATGATAATGTGCTACGTGCAAATCTAAATGTTTAAATTATTAAAAGCTTAAATTTTAATTGGATGAGCTTCATTTTAAGCCATATACACTCCCGAACAGGCCTCAGTGAACTCTATAACAACATTGTTTTTAACAGGCCTTCAGCCGGAGAGCCTGTCAACAGCGTTACATATGCCAAAGTACAAAAACACAAAGGTAGCTACAGAATATTTACTCTCTCAAAATAAATAACTGTGATTCATATATTGTCAGTGATGTCTAATAATAACAATACTTTTTCACCCATATAGGAAAAGATGGAAAAATTACAGAAAGGTCAGTGAAACACGAGCACCACATACTGCACATCAGTCATTACAAATGGGTACATTCAACTGTATACGAAGAAACAGCATTATTTATACTTTATGGTATTTTTAAACTTGTATTCACAATCAAATCTGGGTTTTCTGTTGTTTTTCAAATAATCAGTAGTATCATGTGACCAAAAGATTATATTTAACCTATTAAAAAGAAGCACTGGCTGGCAGGTCCAAACCTTTATTACATGTGTCTATAAATTAAGACTAACTGAACTGGTTTACATTTATTACCATGTAATTACTGAATAATAAACCTTAATAAGTGTTATTAGCCATATGGTTTAATCAGTTTGAAAGATCTTTTGGGAGTTTTTCTTGCCCAGGCAAGCTCAGAGAATGTATCAAATGAATACAATATAAATGTCCATATAGGAACATTAATGGCTTGAGATAGAAGGTTTGAAGTATGTACATGCAGTACATCAGACAATAGTGTGATCTGAGTTTATGGAAATATTAAGTGCATTTTTAGATGTGAAGATCTATAACACAGATACCTCTGCCCTTGTTGTTATGCACAGTTTTGACTCCAGCGGTGCAGCCCCTGCGGCGTACAGCTTAGTGATGCATTGTGGTAAGTGGGCCTCTTACAGCCATTTGAGGTATCAGAACACTGTGGCTAAAAACTACACAGCCATCAACCGACACCTACATAACTTTCACACGCAGTCAGTCGTAGCAGAAGCCTCTGCGTGCAAGCGTTGCATCTACAAATACAGATACACACTCAGATATAAATTCAGCATAGTTATACTGAGCTGAGCTCCAAACCACAAGATAGAAATGTTGAGTATGCGTGTGTTGAATACATGAAGGCTTTTTTTTTCTCACAGTTGTTTTCCATTCTGCTTCATCACCCTTTTTTCTTTTTGTTCAGAGGAGAAGACTGAACTGCCGGCAGATTACTATTCTGAAATACACAATACGACCAGACAAGTAACATGGAATGATCTATATGCCCACTGTAGTACTCATAACTGAAGTAGATGATCTGGGCTGAAATACTGCATGTACATTTGGCCTCATTAAAGGCTTCTTCGGGGATGAACTTTTGTTTTTGTGCTTCGTGTTTTATTATGAAACAAATATTCTGTTATTAATATGACACATGTGACTCTTTCGTTTCACCGTGTACTTGGGACAAGCATCCCTGTGGACATATTTCAGTAATATAAACCTAAATAGAGGAACTACAAGCCAGATTCAGAATGTAAGCTGTATCAGCCTTACATGTTAGAAAGCTGTGAGAGACAACAGAGATATCAAACATACAAGATGAGTTGAGCTATAAAGAGAATCAAGGGCTGGAGGACGAGTGGAACGACTTTTTTGTTGCCTTTCTTTGATTGTTTTAGAAGTGTTGTCTGTGTTGGTGGAGGGGCCTTTATTGCATTAACTGAATCTTTACAAGGCGTGTTTGCTCATGCCATGTTTGCTTCTGCAGTGGACTGTCCCCAGCCATACTGGGCCTTGTGGTATGAGCTGCCTCCAAAGCTGCCTCACTATTGACCCCCCTAGCCATACTGACCTGAAGTGTGTTTTGTGGAAACAGCTACCATAGTAAAATGACAGAGAGACTATGGTGGTTAGTAACCCTTCCCTAGTGTTAAGTTATTAGTTGTTTTGATTGCTATTGCTTTATTGGTTTGTTTAAACTGCAGTTGCTGTCATTGATGCTATACTGCTATCTACTACTATCACTACTACTAATAATAATGATAATAATAATAATACTGTTGCATGGCTATGCATACTATCATTATGCAGCTAATCTAAACATAATAACTATGTACTTAATAAACAAGTTTATGTTTTCAAGTGTTTGTTTTTTACTGTCATTTGTCTTTTGTTCCAGCCTGTTAAAATAAAGTGACCTCAATAAGGCCTCCATTTCTTTTTTACATTGTTGTTTGATTAATATCCCATTTTTGAAACATAAAAAAATTAAAAAAGTAATTTGGAAAAAAAACAACAACAACATTTGTGGATTCAGTGAACCTACATGCAAGATTTACCGTGGTAGCCACCTCTTACTCCAAGTAGGAGGGGAGTGAGAAGGGTACCTCTTTACCCACCACGCTTTAAAGTTAAATCTTTTAGTGCTATTAAAACAAAACCGTCTGCAGTTAAATTTAGCTTCATCTAACTGTGCACAGGTTTGTGTATCATCATCCTGTATGTGAGAAACAAGAACAGATCTACTATAGCAGTAGCACTTTACAGATCGGCAATAAGTTGGTAATGATGTGGAAATTTTACGGTAACAGTTTGTATTTAATCATTAATTAAATGCCAATTTCCTAGTTGTTACTAAATAAAAAATCAGAAATTGTAGTGAATGTTAACAAGGCCAAAATGAAATGATACAATAATGGTAACAAGTTGTACTTAAAAATTACCTGCTTATTTTATAGTTCTTTATATATAATAAGTGAGAGATTGTAATGGTAACAAGGCAGTAATGTAAAAGAATAGATTTACCTCATCTATTCCTGGGTAACAATACTTGTCTATAGGTGGGCCTACATGTGAAGCACAAGACCATTTGGAACTGATGTTATGACCTGATGCATTAAGTAAGAAACAAGATGGAAAAAAGGACGTTCACATTTTACAGCTCTAATACCATTTAGTTTCACTGTAATTACTTCCTGTAACATCACACTGTGTCTGACTGTCTAAATACATAACAGGTAAGAAATAAAACAGAAACAAGTGAATTAGTTTTTTACAGCCCTAATACCAAGTAATTATATATATATATATATAAATGTTCATTAAGTACTATAAAATAAGCAGGTCCATTATTATTTTTTTAAATACTAAATACAATGACTATCTTTTCGTTTATTAATGACTAGAAGATGTGCACATAATATTTGGGAAAGTAAAACTTGTTACCATTGTGTTTCTAATACATTACTATAAAATAAGCACTTGTTACCATTATTTTATCATTTCATAATGGCCTTGTTAACACTCACTACAATTTCTGATTTATTATTTAGTAACAACTAGGATATTGGTGTTTAATTAATGATTAAATGCAATTTGTTGGTATATCATTACCAACTTATTACCGATCTGTAAAATAAAGTGCTACCACTGTAGCTCTACAGTCAGGCCATGGTCTTGGTAAATGGACATCGTGTTACAGTGAATGGACATGATCTTATAGTAAATGGACATGGTCTTACAGTAAATGAACAGGGTTTCATAAATTTGTGTGTGAAGCATTGTCCATTGTCCATCATTGCCCAACATTGTCCATCATGAAGTCAGAGAGAGGGATGCTAGTTTATGTGGCTCACCAAGAGGTGGCAGTCTTTTCCAGACCAGGAAATAGCCATCATCCTGATTGGCTGTCTTTCTCTTTGTGTGTAAGGCGGGGAGAGGAGACCCTCAGGGGAAAAAGGGCAGGGCTTCTTTTTGCAGTAGGAGGAGAGGGAGGAGGAGAGGGAGGAGGAGAGAATCACAGCATGCGTGGTGTGTGTGTGAATGTGAGCTGCAGCGTTTTGGGGGAAACAGCCTGGGCTGCCATGGACGCCTGGCTGCTAAAGAGGGAAGGGCAGAATTCTGAAGACCTGTAGCCTGTTCATCCTCTGCACAGCCAGGTTAGAGTGCGTGTTGGGGCCAGAGGGGGGAGTAAGAGGAGACACTGAATGGGTGCATGCATGTGTCTGTGTTTTACACGCATGCTGAATATGTCAGTGTGAAACCTGTTAATGCATGGAATACTGTAGTGAGCATAACGCCAGTACCCCAGTGCATGTGTCATATATATGACATAAGATGTAACAAATTGCTGGGCAACTATGAACACATCTGATTGTACACAGATATACGTTTGTGATATACTGATGTTTATGCATGCACTAATTTAGTGAGCATAACATCTTTGCACAAATGTATATGGTATATGACCTTATATGATACAATATACTCATATCTGACGACAACTATACATGTGTTTGTACATATAATCTGTAAGCAGATATATATGTGCAATGTTGCATGATGTGTATGCACTGCTCTAGCATCTGTACATAAAAGCATCATATCTATTTGTTATGACATATTTAATATGTGATATGACACATACGTATAATATATGATATATAACATTTGATATATTAAAGGATATTCATTTGTATGTTCTTGCGCATATATACCGTATTATCAGTCACATTTGTGTGCAATCCTTCATGCACATTGCTTGTTCACATTGGCCCAGTGGGTTTTGCGTACCTGGCTGGAAGCCTTTATATATGCGAAGGAACACTTCTGTCTGTATGCAGTATGTCCGGCTCAGTAATGTCCACAAGTCCACCCTAAAAGTTCACCACTCTGCCCTGATGCTACCACTGCCATCATGATACCAGCACAGAGCTCATGTCTAATTCTGCTAGCCTCCTGCTGTCTGCTCTGTTCCACGCTAGGTGAGTTCATGTGACCTTGCCCCCATGCATTACATCTGTGTCTGTCTCTCTCTCCATCTACCTCTCTCTCTTTCTCTCTCTCTCTCTCTCTCTCTCTCTCAATCTGTATGCAAAATTAAAGGTCAGACCTGTGGTGATGACAGATGGTGATAGCATCATGTTTTTTAATCAATTCCCATCTGTCTTTGTTCTGCAGCAAGAATCCATTTGAGTGTTTGGCAGTAAACAAACAGGCTATTAGAGACTAACGGAGTGAGAAATTCAGATCTTTGAATAAAGAATTAGGTACATTTCAACACATGCAGTTAGGCAGTGCATGAGCTGGTGTGATACAAGCCATTGCACATGACTTATTAGCAATTAACTTGAAACTAGTGAAACTTGAAGTATAGTGAAAGTATACATCGCATGTAATGCAAATAGTAGCTAATGTTATAGGTCATAAGCAGCTGCCTCTCAAATTCATAGCGTCAGGCACATAGAACTTGGCACGACGCGAGCAGAGCTAAAAGTCAGAGGAGTTTTATTTAACAAACAGGAAGCTGAGGGCAACAGCAAATAACAAGCACACATATAAACAGGGCAATGCCGGGTCCAGAACAAGAGACAAGCAAGGGTCAGAGCCAGGAGATCAAACAAGCCAGCAACCGAATCCGAAGGGAAATCCAAGAGAATGGTCAGAACACAAAAGGAGAGTCAGAACCAGGGAGAAAAGAGCAGACAAAGCCAAAGGGAGAATCGAGAGAGACAAAGCCAGAGACGAAGGGAAGTCAGATAGAAGGTCACAGGGACAACACTTGGAATTGCAAACAGTGTTTGGCAAAACTTCGCAACGTGTGTGTGTGTGAGAGGGGTTTAAATAACGGTGTGTGTAAATGATGACAGGTGACGCTAATCAAAACTCGGGGGACCTAGACCGTGACTGACTGGATGACTGGGGACATGTGGGTGTGACGTCATCAGGTAGTGCACTCTGGGGAATGGAGTCTGGGAGATCGGCGGTGTCAGGGAGACCCAGAGGCGTGACACATAGCCAAACCTGGGTCAAACTAGCCTCTAAGTATATTCTTTTTTAGCATCAAGAAAAAAAGCAGAAAGCATATCATCACTGTGCAAAGAAAAACAACTTTTATGTATCATTTAAAAACAGCAGCTGTCAATTACATTGTGTGAAAATTTCATGATGAATGGACCCACAGAAATGGGCCAGAATGGTTGAAAATCTGGTTCCATTGACTTACATTAGAACTAAATGAGGTTTTTGCTCTCTCCTGTAAAGTTGCCATTTTGGAGATACTTGTTTTTCTTTGGACAGCAACGATATATTTAACAGTAATTAATACACTATTAAATAGTGTGTAATAGTAATATGACACAGAAGCCTCAACAATTATCAGTGTATTTCCAGTATTTATTGTGTCACACTTTGCTTTCATTACAGCTTCCATTCCTTTGCAGGAGACTTTCAGATTTCCAAAGAAATCTGTAGACATATTTTTTCGCAGCTTCAAAGTTGGGTCGTAGGGCATTTTCACCCTAGAGTGTTTTTTTCTGGAACTCAGGACCCCTTGCTTTGTGATCTTGGTATGTTTTCGTGTGAAAGCAGGTTTTGAGCCCAGGAACGGTTCACAGAGCCGATCTGCAGTCTTCCTGAAATCGGAGGTCTGGGTTTCACTTGTTATTTCAATTTGTAACATGACTTCTTTGACTTAGTGCTTCACTTCCCTTTTCAAGTTTGGTGAAACGCCACATATCCAAAAAGCACAGTTTCGTGCAAACCAGCAATAAAAGCCCCTCCCTCAAATGAACTAAGAAATGCTTCTGAGTGTGGACTCCAGTGTTTGCAACAAATGTGAAAACGTCCTTAGAAGTTAGTATTTTGTGATTTTCAAAACTCTAGGTCAGTCCATTGGTTTTGGAAAACTAGTAAATGCTTAGTTGGATTTACAGTTGGTCTTCTTTCATTTTCCCAGTGGCAGCTTTACATTCTTTCAGAACCATAGCATTGCGTTGTGTTCTATGAAAGGCTAGAACTGGCTTTGGTGATCCACCATGTCTTGCACACTTGTTAACACACATATTGTTACACTCTAGTTTTGGTCCTGTTTTTCACTTTTCCTGTTTCCTTTGATTTTCTCATTCCTCGTGCACATGAATTATCTTAAATGTAACCTCTATTGAAATTTCTTTTGATAAATTAATAACTTGTACTTAGTGACCATTTTGTCTGCAATGTGGGGTGGTCTCTTACTTTCACACAATGCTGAGTGTCTATGAATGGAATATAAACTAATGTGGTCTGTGAATATGTAGAATATCACGTAACGCATATAGAATCACACAGCAGTAATGGTGAGTCTCAAAGTCTTTAAGTTATTAATATAGTCTGCGACATCATTTATAAACGCCCTGGAAATCTGTGTGCTGCAAGGCATGATAAGACTGTGTTGTACAAGGCAGGTCGGGACATGTTTCAGTTAACAAGCTGAGCAAATGCAGGTTCTCTCAGTAGTGTGGCGTTTGTTGCAGTGGGCCATTATTTATAACTGAGCTGCTTCTAAGGGGTGAAGAACAGTTCGACTGGTATATTGAATTTGCTGTTTCCCTCTGTTTTCATCTCTTATTGGGCCTCAGCGGAAGAACATTATAAGCAGGAAGAGCTGTTTTTGGACCAATTGGACATTTAAGCTGGAGGTCAGTACAGTCAGTGGGGAATCCAATCCTAGATCAGTGTTACTGTTCAGGGTGTGCTTACAAAAGCAGACTCAAGGATGGTCCGAGTGCTACTACATGAACGGTTCTAATGTTCTAAGTGAACATAGGTTAATACATTGGTACCACTTTAGAACATGACTACCTTTATAAAGTGCTCATAAATGATTTTAAATTAGGTTATTAATGTTATTAGTTAGGTCATAAATACTTTTAAAAGTGAAAAGCAGTTATAACACATTAATAAAAAGAACATAAATGAACTTGATGAATGCGCATTGAAGCTTATTAATTTATTTTAAAGGTGTTTATGATTAATAACCATTAATAAACTCATTTTAAACCATTCATAAACCCTTTATTAAGGTAGTCTTATTCTAAAGTGGTACCAATACATATATTACATTTCTACACATTTACTCCTGTGCTTAATCGGGAAGACTGGGAAGCAGATCTTTCTCACAGACGCACAGAGGTAGATTGGGAAGTTATAGGTTGAGAGGTTATGGAGGTGTTGATTTATTTGGAGTAAGACAATTGGAATTTATCTGATGGATTTCCCAATAAGCCCATTTTTGCATCTTTTGGCTTGAATACTGAAAAAATGTTTTGCTCAGTACTGCCTTCCACCCCACTCTCTTACAGTTACACACTGGTTGTGATTGAAGATGTAAGATTTGCTTTTATCATGAGGTGTTTTCAGTCTATATATATATATATATATGTGTGTGTGTGTGTGTATGTGTGTTTGTGTGTGTGTGTGTTGTATGGTGGACAATATGTTTGTCATTTTATGTACTCCCTAAAAACACAAAACACAGAAAAAAATTCCAATTAGAAAAACAACAAAACATCTAACTTAACCATGCCCAAAATGTTGTATATGTTTGCATATGTATCCTTCTGGGTATTGGGGGTTACTGAAGCCTACCCCAGTGCTTACTGGGCAGAAGGCATAAAACACCCTGGACTGGCCACCAGTCCATCACCGGGAAGAACATTTCACTATAATATGCTAAACTGCAAAATTCTCTGCAATACATACATACACTGTAGTTGGATTGTAGTGCATTTAATAAAAATACATACAATTTGTGATCATTTGTCCTATTAATAACTGCTGTTATTTTCATTCAGTAATAATTTATACACTATAAGTTGAAATACAGTTTGGTGCCATTATATGTCTGCTAGACTGGTCATACATGTAGCACTGTACCGGAGTGTGGAGATGTTGAAATGTTTATCATGCTTTAACAAATCTAGTATTTCCAAATTATGAAGCTCTCCAAAATCCCTGGTTGGGCCACATAACCCTGGCTGTGACAGAGCTAGGAGGGAAGATATATGTTCTAATCAGTCCCGTATCGACTCAGGAGTGCTAGGAATGTAGATATTGATCTGTGGTTGTTTGAGTTGAAAGTGGAGTGTTGACTGCAAGTCGAGCCAGTGAGAATTACGGTCCCATAGAAATGAACTTACACGTCTAAGGCAGATTTAAAAAATGGAATATATCAAGCTGTTCAATACACACATTCATACCAGAATATTATGACCACGTATCTAATAGTGAGAATAACTCTACCTTTGGCTCAGCTGACACTAGCAAGATGTTGTGCCATAGACTGTATTAGGTGACTGCAGCAGAGCAGTGAGGTCTCTCACATTGTGTGGTTGTGGATCAGCACTGTGAAACTAGCGATCCAAGTGTTCCCATATGTGCTCCAATGGATTAAGACTGGGTGAGTTAGCAGGGCAGGGAATGATACAGAAGTCACTGTTGTGCTTCTGAAACCACTCATGCACCACCAATGCACGGTGAGGTGAGGTGTTATCCTGCTGATAGGTACCATTACCATCAGGGAAGAACATCCACATAGATGCATTTGATCTGATAGGATTGCCAAGTATTCTTTGGTGTTTGGAGACTCATTGTTAGTGCTATTAGTGGAAAACGTTGCCCCGACATGTACACTGCCACCAGCACTCCGCACTTGGTCCACAGTTGTCTCTTTGAGGCAGTTATCATGTGTTTGGCAGCATAAGTACGCCACCATCTGTCCACTTTATGCAGCTCGAAACTGGATTTGTCCGAGAAGGCAACATATTTCCAATCCTCCACTGTCCAGTTAAGTTACTCCCATGTAAACTGGAGGAGATGCTGACAATGAACCTTGATTAACATAGGTGTCTTAACGATGCATCTGCTTTGCAGGCCCAGACCTAACAAAATTAGGTCAATGATGGCACTTTACTTGGTATTCATTATAGGGGTTGATTACAGGGGTTGATTACAGGGGTTGATTATAGGGTTGATTATAGGGTTAATTACAGGGTTTATTACAGGGGTTCATTACAGAGGTTAACTGATCCACAGTGGTATGTTGATTGCTCTGTAGCCCTCGTCAAAACTGATGGCCCATGGGTTACCACTGTTATGCCGTTGGGAGACATACAGGTACATCTCGGTACACCTTCACTACTCTAGTGCTCTAGAGCATCCCATGAAGTTAGTGGTTTCTGAGATGCTACCTCTTGTACCTACTTCTTGGTACCCTATCACCATGTCCTTTTGGACCTCAAATAGTGGCTTTTGCCTAGGACAATCTGCTACAACTGACAGGTGTGAGCACTTATTTACACATGCAGCAAACCCTGTGACGTGACTCTATGATGTCCCAGGCCAACTTCAGCCCAAACCAGGGGTGGTCATAATATTCTGATACAACTGATATATATATAACTCATTTAATCCATCTGTACTAATGCTCTTTTTTAGAAATGACGTGTAAACAATAAACAACATCTAAAACAACCAAGCTTTGGGGGTACAGAAAATTCAGCAAGGTCTGTTGCTGTTTATTCTGCTCAGTCCCTGTTCTTTGTCTTCTATGGCAGGTCGGAACATTGACAGGATCTGTTAGATATCTACTGATCTGACCACATTTCCATTGCTCTGTTGGGAATCATAATGGTTTTACATCGGTTTGTAAGGCTATATCACATTTTCGTTATAATGATTTGCAAAATGACAACAAATTTAGGTTCTACAATTAGCTTTCAGTCTATAATGAATGTTATTGTCAGTGAAAATTCAATTAAACCATTGACTAGACCATTACAGGCTACCACCTGACCTCACGCTGGATAATTGGATTAGCTCATATAGAGTAGCATGTTCGGACAGGTCATTACATTGAATTAAATTACATGGAGAACAACAATGGTGTCAGGTTATGAATGATTATGAAGGGAAACGCACTGTGAATAGCAAGGATCAGAAGGTTCAGTTTCTGGGAACCCTGGTACACCATCTTAGAAACCGGGAAAATCGCTATAACCCAATTCTATTCCTCCAGCTGTGATAAATCTCCGTTCATAACTGAATCTGCTCCTTCAGTAATGGACTTCTCTGGACTAAATCATGTTGAACTTCCCTCCGTGATTCACTGCGTGCAACCCTTGAGAGTGAAATTAGATTTGCGAAGATGCCACTAGCGGCGGTTGTGGCCTCACAAAACAAAACAAATCACATTCATTAGTGCTAGTACACAGTATCTCGAATACACCTTTCAGGGAAACTGGAGTCATTTTCACAGAGCTAGTCTGCAGCTTTAGGACTGAATAAAGTGGCACACTTAATCAGTGGATTCAAATATGGGCATTATTTTGCCACATAAAATATTGGCTCTGTAAGCGCATAATTTAGAAGTTTGGAACTGTATATTCATATTCATATATTCAATGCTAAGTGATATATGTCAGCACTGGTTTTGATTTATCATTTGAATCTTAGTTTGACCATCTTGGCATATGGTTAAGAACTGCTAGTGTTTTTTTTTTTTAAAAAAGGTAAATACAAAAAGCACAAAATGGCAAAAAACAGAGATACAGAGATTTGTGCAGACAGAAGTGATGCAGGTATCCAGGATTTTTGTGATTTTAGATTTCTACATATTCTGAGCACAACAGCTATCCATTATACTGTAAGAAAATTTCATGATAAATGGACCAACAGACATGCTCCAACATTGCTCCACATAAAACCTCTTTACATTAACTTACATTAAAAGTAATTCATGTAATATAATGACTTTACAAACATTAAATATGGCCTGCATGGAGGACATGGTAACTTATTTTCTATCTAAAACATCAACTAATATTTGACCAGTGGTATTTAAAAATGTGTTTCTTATCTGGTTTACAACACTGTATGAAGTTCCATTAATGTGTCAGTTTAAGAGAAGCAGAACAGAAAAGAACACTCCAGTGAAAGCATGTCAGAAGCAAATTTGTAGGACATTCAGCACAGAGTGGCTTATTATCTTATCAAAGCTGTCAGAACAAAACCCCACATCTCAGAAAACGTAACATTACAGGAGAACTAAAAAAACTTCCTTCATTGTTAATGGAATTTAGTGTTTAAGGTGGTGGTAACTTCAGGCTCCTGTAGATGGTGTTGCATGATGATGATGGAGCTATAAATACACGCAGGGTGTGAGTGACATGATTCATAGACTGAGAAGAGGTGGTACAGTGCAGTGAATGTCTCTTTTCATGTGTGGAAAATGGGTCCAAAGCAGATGTTAATGATTAGCTAAAAGGAGTGATTGCATTTGGGCGTACCAAACACCATAGTGTGAAGGAAGTAGCTGAATCTGCAGGTGTACGGAAGCGTATGGTCATACGGGTCTACCAGCAGTGCCAAAAATCCCAGTCTTCAGGAAACTCCCCTCAGAATTTTGCCAGGGAAGACATCTACCATATCTGGCCCAACTGCACAATTCTTTGGTGTAAGAGTGTCTGAAGAGTGTGGAAGAGTGTGGCCTGCAACCCGAAACTAGTCCATGCCAAATCCAATCACAGCTGTTATTCATGCTTGTAGAGGTATTACACACTATTAGATATGTTTCAGTCACAGGTGACTCATTTTTGTCCAATGAGCTTATAAGGGGCAGCTTTGTGCTAAAAATGAAAAACAGTGAGATAGAAGGTTTTGTCCCAACAGCAGTGATATATTTGGAAAAACTGCAGTATTGAACTTCAGCAGTTCTGTTCAGCCCTATTGTATTTGCAGTATTTCTGTAGAAATGTGCACATTTGGGGGCAAGCACTGGTGTGAGTTATAAATTAGGAGTCTGCCAAGACACTAAAAGGCCTTAGGTGATTTGCATTGTGTTCAGTTCAGGATTAAGGGAGTTATTGACTGAGCCCGGACAACCATAAATCTTTTAAATCATTGTGTTGGAGAGATATATGTCCTTGTAGTTCAATCCATACAATTCGATCATTTGGTTCTCACCCAGAGGATTGTGATGTGTAAGAAAAGACTTACGCAGTGTTTTTTTTTTTTGCCTTAGCTCCACCAAAGCTGTCTTCATATGCCAAAACCGAGGACAAGCTGTTCAAGCACCTTTTCAGAAACTACCAGAAGTGGGTGAGACCAGTGGAGGATCTGAATGGGACAGTGCGGGTCAAATTTGGACTGGCCATCTCTCAGCTGGTAGATGTGGTGAGTACCAGTTATTATTATAATGTATGCATATTTGGAATTAAAAATAAGTCACCTAGGTATGGAAAAAATATTATATATATATATACACACACCATTTAGTCATATTGGTCCAGATGACCTTAGATAACATTTAACATTCTTATGTCGTTGTCCCACAAGGACGAGAAGAACCAGCTGATGACCACCAATGTATGGATGAAGCAGGTACACTTTCCATTAACCTCCACCATCTCTTATACAAACGCCTGCAAATGTAATACCTCCCTGGTTCTAGAGAAATCCATGATTTGGTACATGCCCAGTATTCAGATGACATTTAGCGGTGAGACCACATCTCCCTCTTCCCTTTCACCTCCTCCCTTTTAATACCAGGCCTCAGATCGATTCTCTGTGCCTCTGCCACGCCCTTGACAGATATATACTTTCTGTGGGAATTGTATCCACTCAATTCAGCTGATGCCTATAGAGAGGTCAGTGGGTCATCGTTTGTACCAAGCAAGGACCTTCACTAAATTTAGCGAAGGAAAAAGCATGCAAACATGAAAAGCAAAACAGATAGCCATAAAAGAATAGAGGAATATGAAAGAAAAAAGAAAACATAGGAAAATAATATAGAAAAACTAAACAGTGCCTATTTTTTAAGACTGCTTAGCTAATATGAATATTTGTGTAAAGCTAGACTGAGCAGTTGGTTAGTTAATTAGTTAGTTAGTGAGCTAGTTAGCTTAGCTAGCATCATAGCTACACTGTAAAGAATAAAAAGATCCATTTTAATGGCTCAGTGATTGTAAAATTTCAAAAAAATCAAACCTGTAAAATTACACTCTCGTTTCTTAGAAATTCTGCCTTTTGCTGTAATTCAGCAAGTTTACTACACATTCTGACATACAGTATTTTGCCATAATTATAATTACAGTAACAACCATTAATATGGTTAATGGTATGTCCTGTTTTTCTTGGATAATGAAATTTTGCACCCCAACACTCCCCCCATTCTTCTAAACCTGCAGTACCCAGTAGATGTCCTCCAAAACTCCAGCCCAAACTTCTCCTTTCCCTGCCTTTAGCTCAGGTTAGAGCATCATCTGCACTCACAAACAGAGCATAAGTCATGAGTCACCTTACTAAGACTAGGGTTTGGAACAAGCAATAAATCTTCCATGGACATTTTTCGTGTAACTTTCCAGGTTGTGGTTTTCCTCTGAGCTCATTTATTTTGTTCAGGAATGGATCGACATGAAGCTGCGATGGGACCCTGACCGCTACCTGGGCATCACATCTATCAGAGTGCCCTCTGACTCCATCTGGATCCCCGATATTGTGCTCTATGACAAGTATGTACTATTATTTAAACTCTCCAAATTTGGTGGAACACTTTAAAATATTCTTAAACATTAAATGCACCGTTTTCTGGCTAAGCAAGTTTAGCTAAACAAATTTGTGGTCCTAATAACTGAATTATTAAATAATTCATATCCTTCAATAGTGCAGATGGTCATTTCGAGGCCACAGTCACCAAAGCCGTGGTGAGGTATGACGGCACCATCTCCTGGACGCCACCAGCTAACTACAAATCTGCCTGCACAATAGATGTTACCTTCTTTCCCTTCGATCTCCAGAATTGCTCCATGAAGTTTGGCTCTTGGACATATGATGGCTCACAGGTTCACACATTAATACATTAATGTTTTCAGCCTGTTACATACCTTAAAGCAGTGTTTCTCAACCCTGGTCCTGGAGGGACCCTACCCTGTACCTTTTAGTGATATCCCTGCTCCCATCACACCTGATACAACTTACCAGCTCATTAACAAGTTCTTTCAGAATTCCAGGCTGTGTTAAAGCAGAGATCCAGGGCAGGGCGCCTCCAGGACCAGGGATGAGAAGAACTGCTTTAAGGACATACATGCAGTTGTTCTTAGATGTTCCTCTGATCTCTATGAGAAGCAATAAGACATGGTGCACTACGTCTCTCAGGTGGACATTCTCTTGGAGGACGTCCATGTGGATAAACGAGACTACTTTGACAACGGCGAGTGGGAGATTGTGACAGCTACAGGCAGCCGGGGTTTGAGGATGGACAGCTCCTGCTCCTATCCCTTCATCACTTACTCCTTCATCATCCGACGTCTTCCTCTCTTTTATACGCTCTTCCTCATTGTTCCCTGCATTGGCCTATCCTTCCTGACTGTGCTGGTCTTCTATCTGCCCTCTAACTGTGGAGAAAAGATCTCTCTTTGCACATCAGTTCTCGTCTCTCTCACTGTCTTTCTTCTGGTGATAGAGGAGATCATCCCGTCTTCTTCCAAGGTAGGGTGAAAAAGTTCAGCTGTATTGTTTTTCATTCAATTTGTACATTTTTCATGTATGCTCTAAGTAGCTTAATTCCTTTTCTAAAGGGCCCATATCATGGAAATATTCATATTAATCTTATATATTATAGTATTATAGCAAGGTTTCTCAACCACTGGGCCATGGACCTCAAGTCCAAGTCAAGTCAAGCCAGTACTAAGGGGGTCCAGTGATCCGTAGTGGGGACTTTGTCTCAAAGATTGGTGAAAAAATAATTGACTTAATATTCAAAAAGAATTTTAAAATGTTTTAAAACTGGTAAAAATGATAACTGTAAATACAAAAAAATAAAAGTTGACACACCAAGGCAGATTTCTTTGTAGTTGTTTGCTTCTTGCCTCTAGAAACAAAATACACACCCCCTGACATTCTCCTTAATTTGCCACCAGTCTGCTCGATTTCCGGTACAGAACAATCTTATGTTGGCCGAATCTGTTGTTGATATTTCATGTACAGTTATTTGGATCACATATTGCAGTATAGGCACCCAAACATAGCTGTACTGAAAAAATGACCAAAAAACAAGTTTTATCCCATGGGCCTTTTGGGCTTTCTAAGCATAAATAGCTGGGCCATGAGGCAGAAAAGGTTGAAAACCACTGTATTGTAGTATGTAAACATTAATGTTTCAAAATGTACAGGGTAATCAATAAGAATCCCTCAAAAAATAAAGTCTAAAACACTCATCCATTTATTCATCTTCTAAGCCGTTTATCCATCTTGGTCATGGGGGGTGCTGAAGCCTATCCCAATGCTCACTGGACAGAAGGCAGGAAACACCCTGGACTGTAAAACAGGCTGGTTTAAAACACTAGTCCATTGCACAAGGTGTTTTTAACCAGCCTGTTTTAGTTTTAACTATATTTAATTCACTAGAATACATCACAAATATGTCTATTCAGCCTATAGCATATTAACATGTCTTGAAGTCATAAGTGAAGCCAGTATTTGGACTGATGTCAATGAGGCACAACAAAACAAATATCAGTGTTAAAGAAATTCAAGTGTACTTATTTTTGTGAAAAACATCCAGTTCAAGATTAAGATCAGTACTCTAATGTGGGCTACATCATCAATAATCTCAGTGGAGTTACGGGTCTGATCCAAACTTACCAGAAAACACAGTGAGGAAAAATAATGGGTGCACATTGACTGCAGGCTTCCATCCCCCAAATTGTTAGCTGGCTAGGCTAAACCTACAACCCCCTCCATCACTAGAAACTAAACGTCCAAATGAAATGCTTGGGACAGGGTTTTAACAGTCCTGTGTCCTTCACAGATAACATTTCCCTTTTTTATTGATCACTATTGAAATAGAATATTTTGAGAATAATCACAAAAGTATTTCCAAAATAAATCACCTATTCCAACTTTAAGGCTTCATAGACAGTTGGCTGGAAGTTGCATCGCAGATAACGATAAAGCTACAAAAATGACATGTACATTCATTCATCCGTCTTCTAAGCCATTTATTCTCTAGGGGAGTTGAAGGGTGCTGGAGCCTATCCTAGCACTCACTGGGCAGAAAGCAGGAAACACTATGGAGAGACCGCTAGGCTATCACAGGGCAAACACACAGACAAACACATTTACTTACACACAGGGACAATTTAGCTGGGAATTGAACCTGGCCAGGAATGAACTCAGGCCCTTCTTACTGGGGCCTGAGTTCACTCCTGTGAGGTGACAGGAGTACCCATTACGCCACTGTGCCACCCAAATGAAAGGTTGTGTTCCGTTTTTATATCACCTTAAAAGCTTGCATGTATTAAACTCCATATATAAGTTCAGACAACTACAGTAATGATTTTCAGAACTTCCCCTCAAATGACATTATATGATTTTTTATATGAATTTTAATTTGAATTATTTTAGAGCATCTCAATGTGGTAAGCTTTTCCCCCTCTTTCTGGCATCTCTCTTCAGGTTGTTCAGGACTGGAAGTTTGTGGCTCAGGTGTTAGACCGGGTGTTCCTCTGGGTCTTCTTGTTGGTGTCTGTGCTAGGTTCTGCTCTTCTCTTCATTCCTGTCATTTACAAATGGGCCAGCATCATCGTTCCAAACTACGCTGGTAGCAGCAGCTAAACATCAGCTAAGATCTCCACAAATCATGAAGAAAAAGCACAGTGACTTTATTACTGCACAAGCAGGACATGTTCTAGTACTTTCTGTCTTCAGTCTAAGAAGAATGTAATGAGCATACTATGGGAAACGACCACTGACTGACCAAAATATTAGAATAGGAGCTCATATGTTCTGATTTGTTAACATTGATGCACTTTTAAATGTGTTTCTTTGTACTGCAGTATGTGCAGTGATTCGTTTCTTTATCCTGGTGTATGCTGCTCGGTTATTATAACAGATATTCAAATACATTTTTTTTCCAAAGGCAATGCTTAATACATTCAGTGCTAAGATTCTATTTAATGGTATGAAGGACTTTTTAATGTATTCATGTTGTATTTTCTCAGCTTCATATGTACTTGAAAATAATAAGTGAGTGATCTTTAGATACGTGCTAATGAAAGCATTTTACCGAATGTTCTTGCTTATTTGAGTGTTACGGATCTCATAATAAAATGTCCTTGATCTTATGCTGAGATGTAAACTGGGTTACTATTCGTTTGCCACTGTGTCATTCTTCTTTTATCATTATATAAAGCATACATAGTTATGCTTTATATAGATACACAGTTATATCTATATACACCCTGCTCATCATCAAAGAGTAGCTGCACCCAGAAGGAAGTGTGGGATTGCAATGCTATTGGGAAGGAAGATAAAGGCTACCAGGAACAGTAAATGATAATAAATTTAGACTGATATGCTCAATATTTATTGAGATACACATATATAAATAGTGTGAAGTAGTGTCTCTCAGTATGGCGTCAGGCCACCATGTTTGCTAACGCAACATGCCAGATGTCTCAGCATGGAGTTGTAGAGGTTCCTAATGGTGTTCCGTGATAATCCATCCCATGCAGCTTTAATATTCACACGCAGTTTCTGCAGATTTTGCGGTACGGGTGGAGGTGGAGTGACGCCAGGAGCCTCTACACCAAGTCTCCACCAAGACAAAAGCGGGACTCGTCACTGACGATGACCCCGTGCCATTCTGAATCACTCCATGACAATCTGGCATGACACCATTGCAGTCTGTTGATGTGGTGTTTACGGCAGTCGCTGTAACGGTTTGTGGGCATGTTGTCCTTCATTGTCCAGCTGTCTGCCAATGGTGCTTGCACTAACAGGATGAGTCATGGAGGGGAGCACTGCATGCTGAATATCCGTAACCGTGGCTGTTGGGCCAGTCAGGTACAGAGATAAGGCCCGTCCTTGCTTACGTCGCATGTGCGTCTGAGCATGAAACTTTAATCATTAGCATGTCTCACAATGTCAAACCTACCCACCAAGCTTCATTCCTGTCGGTTGATTCTTCTGGGGGCAACTATTTGTGCAGTGAGTTTTTGATGAAACCACTATATTAAGACATTTCTATATCTAACTAAATCATTTGCCCTGCTTTTCTCAAATCCATACAGGCATAGGGAATGTAACTGATATGACAAACATCATACAAGTCATCCTAAATTGTTAAAAAATGAAAACTTGTATTCTACTGCATGAAGTTGGTATATGGTGCTTTTCCACTGTATGGTGCGGCTCGACTCTACTCAGCTTAACTAACTTTTGGTACTTCATTTTATTATACAGATATAGTGCCACCTCAATGTAGCGGGTCATCAGAGCTATGCCACATGAAACTGCGACACAAGCTGTGTTCAAAATGGCACATTACATACTACTCATGTACTAAATCTACCTAAAAGTAGTATGTAGTATGCAGTATGTAACCAAACTGAATATCTGTAGTGCAAGATACCCGGATGGTGTTCTACCCCAGTCAGAGTTTCTAGTATACAGGGGGAGGTATCTGATCATGCACTGCGGCCTTTCAGCCTGCTTTAGCCAAAGAAAATGGCACCGGGTAACACTGGGGAGCAAAACACAGCCAACTCCGAGTATAAATGCGAGTGTAGTGATTGTAGTGGGGTATGTTTTCATCAGAATGAGCCTCAGAAAGTTAAAATATACACGTCTGAAGTTAATAAAAAATTAACTCACTTTAGATGTTCAGTTTTAGAGTGAAATAGCTGAGGGTGGCTAACAGCTAAGCTAAACGTATTTCCAGTGAACTGAGCAATGTTAGCAGCAGCTAGCTCTAAACAGTGGATACAGTAATAACAGCTCTGAGGTAAATGTGAGGTAACTGGTCATGTGACTGCATTAGTATACTACACTGTAGTTACTGTACTGCATACTACACACAGCGGGCTGTATACAGTATGCAGTATATACTATTGTAGTATGCAGTATGTTGTATAGTAGTGTGCCATTTTGAATAAAGCCAAAGACTGCTGAAAACCAGGAGAGTATGGGAAAAAAAACTACATTGGACTTCAGATGATGAGACAATTCTGGTTGCTCAAAGACAACACAAGATGGTGCGCTAACCTGGTAGCTAGCATTGGCATATTGGCATATGTGTTTAGGGTGGAAAAGTGGCTATAGTGAGAATTCTACATTGACAGTTATGGTACGTAACAGGCCCTGTTATCCAGAGCAACTTAGGAAAGTGCTTTGTGTTTAGTTACAGGACGATTCTTTCCAACTAAACTAAGTCTGCAGCTTTTTTTACATCATCTTTTGGTATCAGCTGAGCCCACCTTGAACCTCGACAGAGGTGATACCATAAACAGTACCATGGAAAACGAAACAAGGCGAGTAGTACTCAATTAGGAATCATTTTCTCAGTGGCATCTATAGGTAGATACGGCTAAGTGAGCTCTTCTATTGGGAGAGCTGAAGAGAAGGCCTAATGCAAAAGTCCTAGATCTGCTACTAACAGTAAACACGAATGCCAGCCTAATCAACAGGACAGCAGCAGCAACTCCGTACCAGAGCTCACTACTGAAAGAGACACAGTGAAAGGCTCTAAGGTAATTACTGTACATGATAGTATGTTTGTCACAAATGTGAAGTGCCTCTGAGTTAGTTGAATTCAAAGAGAACTCCAAACTTGATGAGGATGTGAGTGAAGTATCCACCATTCTCATTAGAACCTCTGGACCTTTTTTGAAGCCCATCTGATAAAAAAATTAGCCATCTGTGACTGAAACGTACCTAATAGCGTGTAATACCTCCACAAACACGAATATAAGCTGTGATTCGATTTGGCATGGACTGGACAAGTTTCTGGATGTAGACCACATCAATGTTCAGACACTCTTGTATTAAAGAATTATGCAGTTGGGCCAGATTTGGTGGATGCCTTCAATGGCACAATTCTGAGGAGAGTTTCCTGTAGACTGGGATTTTTGGCACTGCTAGACCTGTATGACTGTATGCTTCCATACACCTGCAAATTCAGCTACTTCCTTCACACTACGCCCAAATGCAATCACTCCTTTTAGCCAATCATTAACATCTGCTTTGGAGCCATTTACAACACACGGTACGAGACATTCACTGCACTGTACTACCTCTTCTCAATCTATGAATCCTGTCCCTCACACCCTGTGGGTATTTATAGCCCCATCATCCTTATGCAGCGCCATCTGCAGGAGCCTGAAGTTACTACTACCTTAAACACCTAAAGTGACTCATTTTTTTGTCCTGTGGGCTTGCATAGAGATGTGTGACATGGTCTGAAAAGTTACCAAAAAGCAACCTGATGCCTCTGACTTCTAAATGATTTCAGCCTTTATAGGGTGACTCGCATCCTCCTGAAGCAGTAATGCACTTCTTTCAGTATTAACAAAATATTAATTTATATTAATTTATACATAATATTAATTTATATGATCAAAGTATATTTAGGTAGTGAAAAAAACTGGAAGGTTTGCCACAGCCTCTTGATAATATAAATGGCAGCTGCTGCATTCAAATTACACATAAAAGTAAAAATTGAGAAAAAGGTAGACACATGTTTCCTATGTAGAGTTAATTTAATGGAGCAATTTATTTTTTAGCTATCTGGTAACAGAACTGATATTCTAATGTGTAATGAAACCTGACTTAAATACAGGATTCATAGGAAGTGTTGCCTGATTCTTGATATGAAAAAATATTATCCCCCTGATTGGGTTCCTTATTTCTAGTCAAAGGAAATCTTAATTCTGCAGCACAAAATGAGATTCTGCAGAACTGCAGGCTTCCAACTTTGTGGCAGATATTAGGGGAAGCCCTTTTGCTGTTTCATCATGACACTGCCCCATGTACAAAGTGACCTCAGTCCCATACCATATCTTTACCTTTGAACAGCAATCAGAAGCCAGGCCTTATTGTTGGTTTACATAATGAAATCATGTAATAACGTGCTGTTCAGTACAAAAGTTTGGGCACCCTGGTTGAATTACGTTTTGTTTGTTGTCTTGTTTTGGTTGTTTTGCTATCACATTCTCCACCGAAAAAACACATTTCTGCATATTTTAATAAAACATAAACTGTGGCCTTTGCAAGAGTTATGTCATATATTACATTTTATTTCATATTTTTTATATGTTAAACAAAACTGTGCAAAATAAATACAATTGTGCACAAAAAATTGCCATGTTTACAGAGGATTTGTTAACTTACATGGAGAGTAACAGAGTACATAGTAATTAGGATGGCGGGTGGCTGCGTTGGACTGGTGGCCTGTCCAGGGTGTATCCTGCCTTCTGCCCTTTGAGAGCTTGGATAGGCTCCAGCACCCACCGGGACCCAGTAGGGTTAAGCGGATTTGGAAGATGAGATGAGATGAGTTCAGGATTTGTATGCAATTGTATGTAAGGGGTGCCTATTGCACCATGTTGCACCAGCTATGGGGTAAACAAGAGGGGGGAGGGCAAGCCTGAGTGAACCCCCCCATAGGGCACCAAGTCATTTATATTTCAGTACTTCTCCAAAGCTCATGGATGCTGTTAGCCAGATTAAATTCAGATGCATTGCATCATTTGCTGTAGAATTATGAATATTCACAAATGACGAATGAATAAAACTGCTTTCCGAGGTATGTGCAAAGCCGTCTTAGAATGTTGGTTCTTGAAATAATAAAGCAGTAACACATGTATTCACACAGACTATTTGCATTTGTTTTACAGTCATGTCAAAGTGTTGTACTGTATATGACGTATATAAACTGTGTATCTTTAGTCATTTGTTTCTGTCTGTCAAAAAAAAAGTAAAAAAAAAAAAAGGAAGTAAAGTGCAAAGATCAATGCTAGGCAACACGTTAACTGAGGTAAAGTTCAGAGCAATATTGCAAAATAGGATTTGTACTCCTGGGTCCCTTTAATAACAGGCTAATCTTATCTGAAAAATGGGTAGAGCAAAGGCAGGAGCACAGAATATAACTCACAGACGAGAGGGCGTTCTATAGCTTTACACTGGAAAGCAAGTGAGTCTCTGAGACCAGCTGAGGTAAGTTTATTTTATGTTGTAAATACTCAAAATTATATATTTGATCTTCATTCTTTGCTTTCTACAGCTGTATGTATCATTCAGGTTGTATGTAACTTTTTCTTTCATTTACAATAACCCTCTGTTCACAATCATAAACGCATTTATGAGGGATTGGCATAAGCTTGTATAATTGTTTATAAGTCATTAGAATTATAAGCATAACATGATTTTTTAAGCAAGCGAATATTGTTTTATAATGTTTCATAACATGTGTTCTAATACCTGTTTATTAAAAACCTGTACATGAATATGGTAATACACTGTAACCAGGCTCTGGTATGTTTCCTGCATAACACCCAGACCCATCACAACAGTGGCTACCAGTGTAGTTAAAATGAAGCAGCACTTGAGCATTTTTGTGATACATAACTTTTATATCGTAGCTGTCCAAAGAACAAGATGTATCTCCAAAACGGCAACTTTACAGGAGAGGGCAAAAACCTCATTTAACTTTAATGTAAGTCGATAGAACCAGACTTTTTTTCCAAGCAATTTTGGGTCATTTCTGCTGTTCCATTCATCATTAAATGTTAATACAGTGTAAACAGCAGCTGTTGTGTTCAAATGATGCATAAAAGTAAAAATCAACAAAAATGGAGATAAATGTTTTCCTTTGGACAACAACGATATGTAGTAGCAATTTGACACAGTAGTTTATTTTTAGCCATCTTGCAACCAAACTGATACACTCATATATGTATCTATCTATATCTATATCTATCTATCTATCTATATATATATATATATATATATATATACATATATATATATCCTAAAATAATCGATCAGCCATAATATTAAACCACCTCAATGTATCTACACTCTTTCACCACTTTATCAGCTGCATTTACCACATAGGTGGACCTTGTAGCTCTTCAATTACAGACTGTAGTCCATCTGTTCCTCTGTATACTTTGTTAGCCCCCCATCACCTTTTTTCAATTGTCAGGACCACCACAGATCAGGTATTATGTGGGTGGTGGATCATTCTCAGCACTGCAGTAACACTGACGTGGTGGTGGTGTGTTAGTGTGTGCTGTGCTGGTGTGAGTGGATCAGACACAGCAGTGCTGCTGGAGTGTTTGAACACCTCAGTGTCACTGCTGGACTGAGAATAGTCCATCAACCAAAACTATCCAGCCAACACTGTCCTGTGGGCAGAGTCCTGTGGGCAGCGTCTTGTGGCAGCATCTTGTGACCACTGATGAAGGACTAGCGAATGATCAACACAAACTGTCCAGCAGCAGATGATCTATCGTCTATGACTGTACATCTACAAGCCGGACCAATGAGGTTAAAGACTTTAATAGAGTGGGCAGTGAGTGGACACAGTGTTTAAATACTCTGATCCACACATATCAGTGCAACACACCATCACCACGTTAGTCTCACTGCATTGCTGAGAATGATCCACCACCCAAATATTACCTGTTCCATGGGGGTCCTATGGGAAGTCCTGTCTATTGAAGAACAGGGTGAAATGGTAATAACAAAGTACACAAAGAAACAGATGTTAACACATAAGTGAAGTTTAGGGGTTAGGGTTAGGGGATGGTACTTATTGGCATTTATATTGTTCGACATGGTCAAAGCTGTAACATTTTTGATCAAATTAATAAAGCCATGCAATATTCTACATTTGTCCCTTTTTCTTTTTTCAGGGCTTGAAAATGATAACATGCTTGCAGAGAAGTCATATCAGGCACCTTGTCTTCATAACACTCTTGGCTATCCTGGCACCTACTTGCCAAGGTGGCAAAATACTGGTGGTCCCGCTTGATGGAAGCCACTGGGTGAACATGGACATCCTTATCCAAGCTCTACACAAACGTGGACATACAGTGGATGTGGTGCGTTCCAGTAAGAGCTGGTACATCAAGGAAGAATCTCCCTATTATAACGCTATAACGGTGCCTGTGACTGAAGGTTTTGATGAACAATTCATGAAAGACATTCTCTGGATTATATTTGACATTGAGAGGGGCAACAACTCAATGTTTCATTTGATCAGCGCCCAGCTGGAGGCCTTCAGTGTTATGAACAGAGTGTCCAACTTTGTCTCTAACATGACAACAACCATGTTTGATGATGAAGACATGATGAAGATGCTGAAAGAGAAGCAATATGACCTCGTGCTCACAGACCCTGCATGGGGTACTGGTGTTTTGCTAGCTCACTACCTGAAACTGCCTGTGGTCTTAAATGTAAGATGGATTACAAGGGGAGAGGGACATTTTGCAGTCGCACCATCGCCCTTATCCTACATCCCGATGACTGGATCAGGGCTTTCGGACCGAATGACTTTCATTCAGAGGGTCAAAAATATGTTGTACTATTTAGCATCGGAGGCCCAGTACAACCTCATTCTTAAGCCGCCCTACCAGGCTGTTTGTGACAAGTATTTCGGCCCACATGTCGACTTTAATACGCTCTCACAGGCTGCAGATATTTGGCTCATGAGAGTGGACTATGTCTTCGAATTCCCACGTCCAACTATGCCAAACGTCATCTACGTTGGCGGCTTCCAGTGTCAACCAGCTAAACCCCTTCCACGAGACCTGGAGGACTTTGTGCAAACGTCTGGCAAGCACGGAGTTATCATCATGTCTTTGGGAACTTTTGTTGCTGAACTGCCGAGTGACCTTGCAGACGAAGTTGCTGCTGCTTTTGCTCAGCTCCCTCAAAAAGTGATCTGGAGATACAAAGGAGAAAGACCATCTACTCTGGGTAACAACACATTGCTGGTAGACTGGATGCCACAGAACGATCTTCTGGGACATCCCAAGACGAGAGCTTTTGTGGCACACGGAGGCACCAATGGAGTTCAAGAAGCTTTGTACCATGGCGTTCCTGTTGTTGGTCTTCCACTGTTTTATGACCAGTATGACAACCTGCTTCGTCTGAGAGACAGAGGAGGTGCAAAACTGCTCTCCTTGAGCACAATAAACAGGCACGTCTTTCTTGAGAGTTTACAGGACGTTCTTCATGACCCAGCCTACAAACAGAGCATGCAAAGGCTCTCCAAACTTCATCGAGACAAACCAGTGCAACCGATGGATAGTGCCCTCTTCTGGATCGAGTTTGTTATGAGACACAAGGGTGCTGCTCATCTCCGATCAGATTCTTATAGAATGCCTTGGTATGCCTACCATAGTGTTGATGTAATGGCTTTCTTACTGTCTGCTGTGTGTCTAGTTTTTGGGGTGATTCTTGCCATCGTGAGATGTGTCTGGAGAACGTTCTGCAGGAGGAAGCCAAAATTAGATTAATACTCTTAGTCTTGGTTCTGTTTCTCCAAATACATTCCACATGCTGCAGATACAAACAACTGTACAGCTCACACAGATTTACCTTGTTCCACTCCAGCAATGCTTCCCACACTGATCCACATGCAGGTACAGTCATACACACTAGGTTTCCCCTATCATGTGATGCTGCCAAGTGGGGTTGGAGAAGGCTACCCTTAGCTTCCTCCAAGGCACAAGACAGCTACTAATGCACATTTCTGTGACGTCAGCTAACAGATCCCCATGTTGGCTAGCTTTGTGCTTGGAGGGTGGCAGGCTTGGGGGGTGGTGATCCTACCCATCCACAGAGCGTGCGCTAGGCAACTGCGCTACTCAGGAACTCATTAAACCATTTCCTTAATATACAAAGCTTATGCTCTAACCTGAGAAAATGGCATGAATTATTTTTGTTATTCATTTTTTCACATTTTCACATTCACATTTCACATTTTTGCACATTGTCTTCTGCTGATCTTAAAGATTACATCTGCAAACCAGACCAAACAAATTTTTGTTGATTTTTTTTAATGATTTCACTGAAGAACAAATGTGAACGTCAAATCTGAGCAGTGAACTTTCTTCAGTGCTTCATTAGAACACGTACCATGGCTGTCCAGAACCAAATATGAGACCCCATTTCATTGTATATTAGAAACCTTTCACTTTTATATAAATTACTGATCATAGCGCGCCCTCTAGTGGCCAAGTGTAGAAATACTACATTTCAAATCAAACTGACTTCCCATGCAGTTAAATGAAATTCTCAAACACATAATCCATGACCTTCACCAGAGTGACTCACTTTCATGCTAGCTCTTAAGTACCTGAAGCATTTGGCTCCATATTACATTACATCATGTTCCCTGTTATGATTAATTTAATGTAAATGTTATAGCTGTATGGTCACAGTCCTGCTGAGGATCCCTGCACTGTCAATGCAATATTCTAAGTGGAAGTTAGTTAACACTACGTCTGCAGAGGTGTACATTTAATATATAACCACTTTAATTTTTTATTTTAACATTTTAGTGAAAAAATAAAACATAAATGTGGTCTGTATAAAAGTTATGGTGCATATGTTTCTCCAGAAATGGGTCATTTTGAAGCCAATTGTTTGTTATGGTAGGACTACACTATGGGCCGATTTCCCAGACTCAGATTAAGCCCTAGTAGTAATAGTACTATAGCAGTAGTAGTATAATAGTAGTAGTATAGTAACAGTACTATAGTAGTAGTAATATTTTAGTAGTATAGTAGTAGTAATAATATTACAGCTGTAGTTTAGTAGTTGCAGAAGTTGAAGATGTATAGTACTATAGTAGTGGTAATAGTTCTATAGTAGTAGACATATATTACTAGTAGTGGCAATAGTACTATAGGAGTATTAGTATAGTATAAATAGTGTAGTAGTAGTAGTAGTAGTAGTAATGTAGTGTAGAACTATAGCAGCAGTAGTATAGTAGGAGAGATGATACACTGTCATGTGTTCTGTGTAAGTGTTTCTTTAATTAACTGATAGCATCCCTCTTGAGATGTGAGGGCTGGTTCCTGCACCGTTAGTTAGTCTGTATGTGTGTGCGTGTGTGTGTGCTTGTGTGTGTGTATGGGGGGGCGGGGTGTGCGTGCGTGTGTGTAACGCCGCCTCCTCTGGCTGCAGAGCAAACAGGATCTACACGCGCACACGCTGGACAACAAGGACTTCACCGCTTATCTCTCGCAGCTGATCTGACCTCCACTGCAGTCACCGCTCTTCATACAGACAACGTAAGTGCCCTGTCTTCGTCCGGCTGTCGGGTTAAAGCTGGCTAACCGCGCAAGTGCCCAAAGCTAAATGCAGCGCCAGTCTTCCGTGTGTTGAGCTGAGTAAAGCTGTTAGCTCCTCCACAGGGAGAAAGAACTGCTGGTTCTGAAAGACGCCCACTTTTCAGCTACTGCATTAGGACCACTGATCATCTAGAACCTGCTTCTCCGAAGATCTAGGCGCCTGGGTCGTCACTCTCTCCTCCCAGTATCTCAGTGTGGACGTATAATCGCAGTGACCCCGAGTCCCACTGACGGGATCTGGCCTCACTGATAAAAGACGTTTGGCGGGTTAAAGGGGAACTCCACCGAGTTTTCAAAATTTCTGCATAATTGAGTCAATGAGATGTAAAGTCACTCAGAGTGGTCTGATCTGAGATGGATCTCTGGAGAGGAGCTAAAGTGCCTCTTTATAGTGGCGATGATGGGAACCAGACGTCATGGTGTCTATAATGTACATATAAAAGCTGTTATTTTGTCCTTAAGAAGTTCTGCAGGTGCCTTTTCACCAAGAAGGTTATAAGAATCCCTGTTTAGGCCAGAGCATGCTGTAAAGCTACCGTAACAGGGATCAATAGCTCCTATGTGATGGAGGTTTAGGAGCATTAAACGGGAAACTCCACAATGTTTTTCGAAATTCCAGGATTTGAAAAAAAAAATCCTTGGGATTAAAACAAAGTAAACATTCAGGGTGTTTTAACATGAAATGGTTAATCGTAGAGGAACCTACAGATTGTTTATTGTGGTGGTGATGGGAACCATACAGACATTTTATTTACCATCCAAATCCACCACTGAACCTACACGTTTACTGAGTTTTTATACACGGTCAGTCAAAAGTTCATGGATGTTGTTGGTGATCTTAACGACTCTACAGGCTTACACTGACCAGTTCTGATGAACTGATGAGATGTCTGAAACAATACATATTCTGACATACCAGGTATACTATTGATGTATCACAGTATTATATTTCTGCCGTATCGCCACCTCTAATATATATTTAGTTGCCCAAAAAACTTTTATCTCTTTTATTAGCACAATTTAAGAGGTGTAGTTACCCTTTCAGTTTAGTGAATATTCATGATGGACAGACAAATAGAATTGGACCAAAATTGGATAGGAAAAAAAACCTTGTTCTATCAGCCTCCACTGCAGGTTAAGAAATCTGTTTTATCCTCCTGTAAAGTTCCATTCTGGAGGTTTTTAAGGTGGACTGTATAATTCCATGCGTTCTGTTTTATAGTTTGGTGTCTTCACTTTCAGTAAGTAAAGCTTTAAGATAAACATAAGGAGAACCCTCTATGAGACGTCATAGTGTTTTGTTGAATATCTTCCTNCATTCTGGAGGTTTTTAAGGTGGACTGTATAATTCCATGCGTTCTGTTTTATAGTTTGGTGTCTTCACTTTCAGTAAGTAAAGCTTTAAGATAAACATAAGGAGAACCCTCTATGAGACGTCATAGTGTTTTGTTGAATATCTTCCTGCATCTGTCAACCTAGAATGTGTTCCAAAAAATACGTTTTAGGACGAAACCATAAAACTATGGTGAAACAATGGCTCAGGCACATTTATAATCACTTTGTATAATGTGTTTATGTGAAATAACTTTTAAAGGCATGAAAATCTGTCGTCTGGTTCCTACCACCAGTGCTGTGAGCAATACTGACTCTAAATAACGTTTCTCTATTTCTCTAAGTATTTTACTTCAACCCACTCTGAGATACTTTCCTTACGTCTCAGCTGTTAGTCGTTATGCAGGAGGTTTGTCAGATCAGTGGAATTCTCCTTTAAGAAAATTGGACCTATTGCGAAATCCCAGTATACTTCTCACACAGCCAGTCTTTAATATGTGACTTGTGCCTTCAGGTTTTCAGGTGTGAGTCCTTTGTTGTGGAATAATTCACTGCCTTAATCCTATAAATCTTGAGTAACACAACCAGAGAGAACATCATGTCCTGGAATTAGCCTTTAGAGATCTTCGATTTCAACTGCTATAGTCACCAATGTTTGTGGTTGACTGGGCAAACTGCCAGCAACTAAAGTGGTGGATTTAAAACTTGGTGCCCTTATTCAGCAATCAGGGTCACAACCATTATTTCCTTCCTTAAGAACATTGCACAAAGACTTAGTCATCAGTTTCATCACAGTACACTGACAGAACATGTTAGAAAGACATTATTGTAGGATAAAGAGTAAATGGATAATAGAGATCTTCTTAGATAATATTTTACCTTTTACACTTTAGTTATTCACACAGCTGTTAAACAGCGAGAACACAGAGTGCACAGAGCTAAAAAGACCTTGATTTGTGTCATTCACTTTTAATGTACGTCTCAGAGAACACAGAGTAAAAATTAAAAAGTTTCATGCGATATTAAACTAGAAGCTCAGACTTGTCTGTGAACTGTGTGGGCATGGCTAACGAGCAGCTTGATTGATAGCTCTCTGTGCAACACTACTAATCTGCTCTGCCACTCATACAGAGCTAAAATCACTGTCCAGCTGTTATATGACACTAACTGGCAATGTGACACACGCACAGACGGACAAACGGGCAGGAAAAGTGACATGCAAAGGAATGGACGAACAGACATGCAGACAGACAATGTTTTAAACACAGATTTAGCTTGGTCATATATGACCCATATCATATAAAATTGCATTTTCTTCACTCGTTTAAAAATAAAAGAATCTGATGTTTTATGTCAACATTCTTAAAGCTTCGAAATGTATCATCCAGTCCATACAATCCATATATGGAAGCTAGGTTCCAAAAACAGCCCATTTTGAATAAACTGTTTTTGTGATGTCACATGTTATGAGTGTTTCAAGACTGCTAATAGCAGGATGGGCAGTTAGAACAGACTCCTTTACTTAGGTAGTATGATGATTTGAGACATAAAGCTCAACACAAACATCCTTAGTGGACCTCAGAGAAAGAAATCAAATACAAAAGGATGCAGCATATGGCCCCTTTAATAACAGAGTCTAATGTATTTACATTGAAATTTGAAGTTGGACGTTGAAGTTTGACATTTCTAAACATACTGTTCATTCCACAATCCACGTCGTGCATATATGGCAACCTAGCATCCAACATATTACTTTTTCTTTAAAGGCTTCTTTCTTTAATAAGACCGACAAATAAAAACCAACAGATAGGGGTTGGGAGGGGTATGTATATATACAACTTGCGGGCTTAAATGTTCAGTACAGTGTTAAAGAATATCAAACATTCATCTATAGTGCCAGTGTCTTTTGGTCTACAGCCCCTAAAGAGTGTTTAAGCCCAGACAGCTTTCTGAATGAGGTATAATACACAGTGGCAAATCGGAACAGTGCTCATTTACATACAGTATATCAGTATTAAAGACACAGTAACATAAACTGCCAGTTTATTGGTGAGAGATAAAGAGAAGTTGAAACATGCATATTGCTGCTATTAGAACCTCGTATCTCCGTTTTCCACTTTTCAGTATTAAACATAATTGCCACATGACTGTTGTACTTTACATTGTGTGTACATTTCATGATGAATTGACCAAACTTACGTGGGAAGAAAAGCCTGGTTACATTGATTTACATTCAAAGTAAAGCATGTTTTCTTTTCCTTCTCCTGTAAAGTTGCTGTTTTAGACATACGAGTTTTTGTTCTGACAGCAATGATATCTGGAATTTATGGCTGTTTTGGTAAAAAAAAAATGACACAAATATCATAAGTGCATCTAAGTAAAGTACAGTATGACAGTGTAAGATGTGGGCTACAAGTTGCATTTACAATAAAAATATTCCATTCTTGCACAAAAATGTAGTGACTTATTCATGGTGGAATATTATTTATTATATATTTTTAATTAATTATTATATATTTTAGTCATTAATTGTTAAATAAACTCTTTACAACTTTGAATGAACTTACTTGGTTTAACTGCATAAAACAATGTTGTATTTTATGTTTTCCCCAAACCAACACTGCTATTTTTCTGACTTTTGTTTCAGACAGACATCTGCACGCTTCAGATGGAGGCTTCCTAAAAGATGTTCCCTTCACTTTCTGTAATTGTGACCATCCTGACCATCTCCACTGACTGTGGAAAGGTCCTGGTGTTCCCGCACGATGGCAGCCACTGGATTAACATGAACGTTTTGATACAGGAGCTACACAATAAGGGCCACCATGTGACGGTCATACGTCCAGCTGATAGCTGGTACATCAAAGAGCACTCCCCCCACTACGACTGTATAACAGTTGACTTTGCAGTGGGTGGCGACGAGGCGTTCTTCAACGTCTTCGTTTCCAGGCAGCTGCAGATTCGCCGGGAAAGAAGCCCCATTTGGACTAGATTCAGTTTGGATATGGAACTGAAAAACAGGTTTTCGGAGATGCACAGAAAGATATGCGAAATGGTAATTCATATAATTGAGGACCAAAAGTTAATAGATTCCATCCGGGAGGCAAAGTATGATGTGATGTTAACGGACCCTGCAAACGGTGGGGGAGTTGCGCTTGCGCATTATCTTGCATTACCGCTGGTTTTCAATGTCCGCTGGACAGTACATGGAGAGGCACATTTTGGAATTGCTCCCTCGCCCCTATCATATGTCCCCTTCCCTCTGGCCATGCTGACAGATAAGATGACTTTCTTTCAGAGGTTGTATAATGTGCTCTTCTACAGTGTACGACTGTTCCTCTACAGGCGCATAGTCAGCCCTCATTACAGTGCTTTGTGCCAGCGTTACTTTGGTCCAGATGTAGACTACTTTGAATTATTTCAAGCAGCTGACATGTGGCTTATGCGAGTCGATTTCGTGTTCGAATTTCCACGTCCAACCATGCCCAACATCGTTTACATTGGTTGCTTCCACTGCAAGCCACCTAAACCCCTTCCGGCTGACCTGGAGGACTTCATGCGAAGCTCAGGAGAGCATGGTGTTGTTATCATGTCTTTGGGGACTCTGGTTGGAGAGCTTCCACCTGATATAGATGATGAAGTAGCTGCTGCTCTGGCTGAGCTTCCTCAGAAAGTGATTTGGCGACACACTGGAAAAAGGCCATCCACTCTTGGCAACAACACAATGCTGGTTGAATGGTTGCCGCAGAATGATCTTCTGGGACACCCCAAGACCAGAGTTTTTGTGAGCCACGGGGGAACAAATGGGATTCTAGAGTCCATTTATCATGGGATTCCAATAGTTGGCCTACCCCTAGTTTTTGATCAGCATGACAATCTCTCAAGAATGAAATACCGAGGTGTGGCAGAGGTCCTGGACATAGCCACCATAGAGAAGAACCTGTTTCTAGAGGTTTTGCAGAAAGTTATAAATGAGCCCACCTATAAGATAAACATGCAGAGACTCTCCAGGCTTGAGAAGGACAAGCCCATTAAACCACTTGACAGCGCCGTCTTCTGGATTGAGTTTGTCATGAAGCACAAAGGTGCTGCTCATCTGCGAACGGAGTCCTATAAAATGCCCTGGTATGCCTACCATAGCTTTGATGTAATAGCATTCTTAGGGTTCGTTGTGGCAGTCTCAGTTCTTCTGACTGCTGTAATTATCCGATACTTGTGTTGTAGGCCATGTAGGAAAACTAGAACTAAACAGGACTGATTCTGGGCCTTTTTGTATGGGTGATTAGCACTTAATTAATTAATTGATGTAATTGTCACAAAATGAATTATCCAGATGCAGATGGCCTTGGAAAGGTTTGATTGTTGTCTGGCTGATGTTCCTCTGCTTGTTCATAGAATAGACATAATATTGGTGGAATATAAATTTTTAATATTTCAATACTGGTGAAAATTTATGCAGCTTTTTCAAACTGGTTTAAAATCTTATCACTTGCTTACCGTCCTGTTATGAGATGTTCCTTCATCATTCATATCATTTATTTCATGAAGTATGTGAACTAATGTAACATACATGTAAATACATATTTTTGTATAAATGTATAAATGTTTGTTATAATGTTG
This sequence comes from Semaprochilodus insignis, assembly GCA_034552555.1. Taxonomy (NCBI): domain Eukaryota; kingdom Metazoa; phylum Chordata; class Actinopteri; order Characiformes; family Prochilodontidae; genus Semaprochilodus; species Semaprochilodus insignis. Next base: position 29,028,264 of record CM067486.1, on the reverse strand, counting down.
CATTTAAATATGTGTATTTTGTAAAAGGTCTGTTTTGCTAAGCCCCCTGTTTTGGTAGATGCCCCCCCCCTTACTTCTTATAGCTTCTTAAAGCACCTTACACTATACTGGCTACTAGTGGCATTATGGTAATTTGCGGCATAATATAACAGTACATAACACACAGCAACTGAATACTGCGACTCCACTGTCACCTGGACCACTGGATGACTGTGAGGTAGCTGTATTCTCATGTAACTGTAGGCAACCTACTGTAAATGTTCATATGAAAAAAAGACTTAATTTTACCAGAGACTGCATCTACAATTAGGGCATTTTGGAGACACTCTCATATCAAAACGACTTACAGTTTGCATGTACACTGGCAAGTATAGGTATGCTTAGGAGTCTTGTTCAAGTACTCTTATTGGTATAGTATAGGGTGGTTGCCCAGGCAGGGGATCGAACCCTCAGTCTACAGCATGGAGGACAGAAGTGTTGGCCACTATACCATACCATCCCATAAAAAAAATATTGAGTTAATTGAGTTAATAAAATGATAATAAAATGATGGATTTTGCTGTGAAAGACAAGTAATAAATACTGCCAATATTTAACAGTGCGTGTAAGTTGTGACTGCATGTTTCATGGCAAACATTTCTTACTGCAAAGTGTAACACACTCTCTCACTTCAAGGCTAGACAACATGTTTTATTATGGAATGATATCCACTAATATAAAAAAAGAAAAATGATATAAAATTCTTAAAAAGTTTACAACATTATATACTTACAAACAACAGGTCAAATTTGTCCTTCATTCTTTTCATTTCTAGGAGTGTAACGTAACACCTCTACTGCTGCATTCACATTATACAGTCAATTACACAGTAAATCAGAGGGAGCGTTCAGATAAAGTGGGACACTTAAGCATAGTGGAAATGCTGCCTTTTTGTCATCCAGGTAATACTGTGTGTGCTGAATGCAAAGGGGTGTTACTAATGATGCTGTTGCTGCATGTGTCTGAATGTCAATAAGATGCATTTTAAAATCAAATGCATCACTAAAGCAGCTGATGGCATCCACGTCTACTGTGATATATAGAGGCTGAAGTTTCAAGGCTGTGGTAACTGTTATCCCTAGTTTTAAAATGAGTAGCTATATGTATGTAATAAGAGTATAATGATTCACATGATCCATAATTTGGTTCAGTACAATACTATGACATTTCTTGATATAGCAAAAATAAGCAGTGCTTAAAAATGTGCTTAATGTTTCTGTCTGCAGTTTATTAGAGCGACTGGCATTATTAATACTTCCTTGTCTGAACAAATGTTAGTTCTTCAACCTTTGAATTGTCTATATGTACTTTTTTTTTTCATTAGATTAGATTAGACTCTGCACATACACATGGGCTTGAACTATCTAGTTGGGTCGATTCCATCTACGGCATAAATTCCTTTTGGTAAGTTTTCTGAGATCTTTTACACCTTTTGGCTAAATACAACTGCGATTAATGAGGTAACATTTTTCAGTCACATTATTATTATAACCAATGAAACCAGGACCATTGCTCTGTGTAATACTACGAGGTCCTTAAAAAGCTTTGCACATTTTCCAAAATCCAGATATTTCTCCTGCTCTGAGATTAATCTCTTGCTCTGATTTTGTTATTGGATTTTTTTTAGGCTTTGTGAAATAATAAGCCCTTTCTTATTCACTTCATAACTCTGGCTCGCCACTTATCGGAACCTTTTCAAGGAAATCCCTTCATTACTGTGCTTTATAGTGCACCAATCTAATGTTCTATCTATGAGCTAATATGTTAGCCCTACACACTAGCCACAATACAATGGTTCAGTATGATACAATACAATGAGCTGTACTGAGGTATGTCTGCTGATAATGCCCTTTATGGATAATGCATTTTAATGTGAAAGCAGCTTCCCACTTTATCCAACTAGAGAGAGAGAGAGGGGCATCAAACACCCACTAGGAAGATTGAACAAACAAATATTCTTAAAAAATAAAGATGCTAAAATGATCATTTGGAATGATGCTATACATAACCACACTGGTTCCCATTAGGACTCTGACAGTGAAGGGTTCTTTAGAGACTTACTTCAGTGGTCTCCTTTCATCTTCCACATCTGTAGCATACGGTCGATTACACTGACAATACTTTTCCCTGTACTTAGTCAAGAACAAGAATGTCATTGACTCAGGACATCCATAAGACAATTCAATAGGCAGTTGGTTTTGGGTCAATGGCTTTTCTGTTCTGTTATTAAGTACAGAAAAAAACATCTAAATTATTGTCCATGTTGGGAACCATAGGTTTAAAAAGAACCAACCTTTGAAAGGGTCTTCAGGAAACCAAGAGTGGTTCCACTGTGGCATCGTTCCACAAAACCCCTTTTGGCACTTTCATAAAGAGTCTTTTTTTCAGTAAAGAAATAAACAGTGGCCGCAAAATGTATTTGGACAATGCTTACAATTGCATTAGGTTAATAGCAAGCAAAATGCCAAACCAGGCATTCTTTTAAAAGTCGGCTGATGTGTTTCAGATTATTCCTTATTTCTTAGAGACTGTCTTTCTATATGTGCATGATCTATCAATCAGCACACGCTCACCAACATAATTATAAGAAAGAACTGTCCCAGACATTTTACTGGACCTTTAGTGCAGCCTGGTTGGAGGCCCTTTCCACACAAAGAGTCTACCATAAGTCTGATAGCGTGCTAAAAATGTTTTTCTCTGAAACAAATATCATTTTATAAGTCACCTATCAACTCATCATCACTTAAAAAACAAAGTCATGTAGAAAACATCAACATTTCCCAATAGTTAAATAGTTAAAAGGTCCAAATCCTTTTTGGGACCACTGAAAGAAGTAAATGTCTGGCAAAAGTGTCCCCCTTTAGTTGAACTTACCCAACAAAATGTTGACCACACCTAACAAAAACTCAACAATTAGAAAAATAGAAAATAATTTCATTATAAAATCAGGAGGGTATCTAATAGGATGAAGAGTCTGGTTTATTGGGTTTGCGAGCACGACCAAGACTTCCGCGCAAACACGCACGAGGACCTCCCCTTCCCATTCTCATGATGTCCTCGCCCTCGAGCTGGGGGTGTATGTCATTTCCGCTACATTGGCATCCTGGGATTGGAAGTCCCTCCGGCAGCTCTCTCTAATCACATACACTACCAGTCCAGCACAGATAAAAATCAGCAGCACTATGCCGATAACCTAGAAACAAGGGCCACAGTAGAAAGTCCTGTTAGACATGTCTTTTGTTAGGATAACAACATTTTTAAAAAGTGGAGTAAACCTTTTTTCTACTTTATCAAGCTTTTTATCAAGCCAAGCTTTCTAGGACTAAAAGAATACGTCATAGCCAAACCAGTTTTTACTTTAGCTCAATTTCCAATTTTCCAATTTTTTTAGACTTCCTCTAAACATGTCAACACATTTGTTTTACCTGTTTTAACACATTCTGTGTTTTTAAAAGTAACTTTCATTAAAAGTAACACAAAAGGTGTTGTCTGTAACTGAACACACCGATGTGTCTGCTTCTTAGATAGAAGTACTTCTCTGTTTTAGAAGTGCTGATTTTCTTCAAGCTCTAGTATTTTGCGCTTAAATTAAAACATTATGGCCACTTAATTTAAGTTTCCCTCAATGACGCGACAATAGCCACTGTTACAAGAGTGGGTCATTCTACATCAAGGCCCCTACATCTCTGTAAACACTACTTTGACATTTAAGCTTTACAAACGGGTTATATATTGGTAACCAGAGGTGTAAGTGGTTTGAGCTGTTTTACAAGACGTTTTAACTGTTGGGAGTCAAGCTGTCTAAGTTCCTAAAAAGACTCAAAGGAATTTACATCTAGACTAGATCTAGCTAACATCATATTAATTGTGAGTAATACACAACACCTAGCCAATATCAGACCAAATGAGGCTAACATCAAGACACATCTGGCTAACTTGAGGCCAAATCTGACCAATATCACACCAAACTTAGCTAATATCAGACCAAATGAGGCTATTATAAAGGCAAGCCAGGCCAACTTCAGGCCTAATCTGGCCTATGTTAGATCAAACGTAGCTAATATCAGACCAAATTAAGCTAATATCAAGTCACATCTGGCTAACTTCAGGCCAAATCTGACCAATATCAGACCAAACCTGGCTAATATCACATCAAATGAGGCTAATATCAAGCCAAATCTGGTCTATATTAGACCAAACCTAGCTAATATCAGACCACATGAGGCTTACATCAAGCCATATCTGGCCAAAACTTCAGGCCAAATCTGCCCAGTATCAGGCCAAAACTGGCTAACATCAGGCCACATCTGACCAACAGCAGGTCAAATCTGTCTAACATCAGGCCAAATCTGGTCAACATCAGACCTAACAATGCTAATATCAGGCCAAATCTAGCTAACTTAAATCTGGCCAACATTGGACCAAATGAGGCCAACATGAGGCCAAATCTGACCAACACCAGGCCAAATCTGTTTAACCTCAGGCCAAATCTGGTCAACATTGGGCCAAATGAGGCTAACATCAGGCCAAATCTACTAATATCAGGTGGACTGAAACAAAACCTGGTAAACTTCTATTCCTTTCTTTTTACACTGTAAAAATGACCACATAAATCTTCTCTTGAAAAGAAATGTGGCTGATTTTCCTTAACATCACAGCAGATACTGTTCTGGTAGCCTTTAACTATCAGAAGTTCTCAGAGCCTGAAGGCAGCCAGGTTTTCAGTGTAACAGTGGGTGAGATGTTCTTTGCCGTTTTCAGACGAGACTTATGCGCGGATCTCTCACCTGAGACACGACGAAGAGCTGCTGGGAGCGGAGCATCAGCTCCCGAGGCGTCGGGCTTTCCTCCTCGTCTTCTTCTTTCACCGGTTCGCACCATTTCTGCGGAGCCGCTTTGTCCACGATCACGAACCTGCCCTCCCAGTCCGTCATCGCGCAGGCGAAGTACTGCCCGTCGAGGAAGACCAAAATGAGCCACACTACTGCGGGCACTACGCTGGAGAAGGACACGCTCTTGCGGCTCCACGTGTCGCACCTGCAGCCCTGGATGATCAGCATGAGGGTGAAGGCCATGACGGCGGGGATGATGAAGAAGGCGGAGGAGAACAGCCCGTTCCACGTCGGGCTGCAAGGACACTCAAACTCCAGCTCGACCAGCTTCTCCAGTCCCATGAGGATGAAGCCAAAGGCCACGTTGGAGACCAGAGGACTATTGCTAAGTTCATTCTTCAGCCTCGTTAGCCATTGTTGTCTACTTCCCATACTAAAGAAGCCCCCTACGCAAAGTGCACAAAGTCCCTACAGCACGACCTCCGTGAGGGACACATTTACAGCTGATTAGTGAGGCGTGCACAAATCTCATTTTTTCCTCTGAAGGCCAACGACAACACTTGCATTCCTATTGGCGTTGGGCAAAGGTGGGTGTGTCATTCAGGCCTACATTGCTCCAGATAACTGGTTCCCAATAGGTGGCAGGTGGGGCTTTGGTTTAAATGGATCTTCCCATTGATTAATCTGAGGGAGGGCAGTAAAGTGGAGGGAAAATCAGTTTGTTCTCCCATTGGAGGAGTCTGAAGTTATCTGTACCATCAGAAATGGCTGAATGTTGATGGGTAATTTCACTGATTTCTCCATAACTGGCTGTAATTGGCTACTACTGCACAGTACTGTCATTTGCACTGATACTGTATTCTGTACATACGTTCTGACGCACACAGTAGAGAGTACATAGCATAGACTGTACAGTACATAGCATTTATATTGTACATTTCCTTTATTTATATACATAACACATAATAACACATAATTAGTTCTTAGTATTTATATTTATATTCTAATTCTTTATATTAAGCCACTCCCAAGTTTCATCTTAATACTGTAGTTGTTCATAGACGTTGAAAATGAGTGGAATTTCCCTTTAATTATAGCAAGACTGATATTGTTACAGTTACTACACAGATAGATAGATAGATAGATAGACAGAGAGACTTGGGAAATTAGGTGGTACATAGTTATGTTGTACTCGTATATAGTACTGCTGTAAGATACTACCTAGTTGGTAGGCAGTATTATTCTATTATACTTACCAACTATTAACTGTCTGCTCTTTTAATATATTTTTATTGCTGCCATAGCATATAGGTTTTATTCTCACGGTCATATAACACTGCCATGGACTGGTGGCCTGTCCAGGGTCTTTCTTGCTTTCCACTCTGTGAGCACTGGAATAGGCTCCAGCACTCCCATCACCCATAGCGATAAGTGGCTCAGAAGATGCATGAATGAATGTTATATAGCAAGATAAATAATATTACATTTACTACACAGATAGACAGACAGATAGATAGACAGATATATTTGGGTGGTACATAGTCATATACTATTGGTATGTAGTACTTTAGTACAATACTATATAGGCAGTATTATACTACTATCTTATACCTATTGTATTACACCACACATCAGTATCCTTGCTTCTGCTTGTATTCTTATACTCATCCCTAATTTCCTCAACACAGCATTTTAGTTTTAATCAAATTAAAGACAATTGTTAATGACTGACATCATTTTAATCATTTCTATAAATGATATCACTATCCTTTGAAATAGTATCCTGTTAATTAGTCATCCTAAGGTCACATTTTACTACCCCAAGCTCCAGTATTTCAGTTTTAGTGCAGTATATACAGTATTCAGTAACTGTTCCAATGATAGACCTCATATTCAAGATCTGCTTCTCTGCTCTTTGCCATAAGGTGGCGCTTTACGAATGTAAAACCCGTGAGGCATGAAGGATTACTGGGAGCCATGATGGATTTTACACGCTTTACTCTGATTCTGCTTTCAGCTCAGCCCACTGTAACCTTAAGGCTCGGCCTGTGTAGAGAGCAAACAGCAAAATAAATAAACAAACAAACAGCACTGGGGTCATTTAGGAACTGTGCTGGACTACATGTGATAGTTTATTAGAGGTTTCAGTGTGTGGGTGACACTCTGCATGTGCTTCTGCAAAATCTGTTTACTGTGCAATACAACACGTGTGCAGTACAGTAAGGTCACCTTGTGGCCTGTGTGGTCTCTCAAGGTGCTGCCTTATGTGGTATATGAACTCCTTGTGGGGGGAGGGGGGGACAGTATGCAGTCTTCCAGGGGCATTTGTTCTGCTACACAAAATTAACACAATGAATGTGTCTTTTGGAGTCCTTAACAAACATTAACAGTGTCAAAACAGTATTGAAAAAATCTGAAATATGAGCTTTCAAAACTGCATCATTTGATCCCTCAGCCTGTCCCAAGGGTCCCGTAAGGCCCGTAACTGATTTTAGGGGGGAGAGATGGGCTACTGTGCTGAAATGTCTGTGTTTGATTCATTTTTCTGCATTTGTAATCCTACAGAAATAAATCAGCACTGTTAGCTTTACAGGAGAAGTGAAAACATTCATGAAACTTGTGATAAGAGTAACTAGAGTTTCCAAAGTACAGCAAGTACACAATGGAAAAATAGAGACACAGGGTCTCGTTTTTGTGCAACAGCAATGCTGAATGTCGTATTTATCTGTTATGCTAATCCAGGTGGATGTAATTGCAAAAAATCACAAGATTTTATAAGTGTCTATGTATCAGCCTCAGCAGACACATGCACATAAAATACTGGACATCGGCCCACAGCTACCATATCAGCATGTCCCTAGTTAATTGCTCAATGGGACAATAACCTATCTATCTATACATTAAATAACTCTGATTCAAACTTAGACCTTAGAATCACAAACCTCATCTAAACTGAATCTATGTACATCGTGAGACCCCCTAATAAAACCTGGTTGTTAATATGAAAGCAGTTATTTCTCAGTCCTGCTTCCTCTGCACTGCTCAGTGTAGTGTTTCCTGCTCCAATGTAACTGACACAACCCATCAGCATCACAAGCTTTAAATGGAAGTAGAGAAACACTAAACTGAGCAGTTCAGGAGCAGGATTAGGAGCCACTAATCTAAAGAAATGAGTCTAAGGGGTTTAGGTGGCTGTACCTGCCTTTTGTTAAATCGGCTATGCTGGACCCAAAATGGTTGTTTTCTGTCACCTACAGTTTCCTTGTTGTGTAAATGTTTGTTTGATTCTATTCTATTAACCTTTCTTCAGGCGAAGCTGCACTCTAAGTGGAAAAGAAAACTCCAGAATAAAACCTTGTGCGACCTTTTGTTACCCACCCACACAGTATTACACTGTATGATCCAGTTTGAACTGGTGGTGCATGAAAAGAGAACGAAGCGGAGAGGCGCAGAAGAAGATGAAGAGGAAATCCACGAAACACTGTTTCAGAGCCAAGACAAGAAGACCTTCTTCGAGAAATAAGAAAAACTATTCTCGAACATCTGTTGTAATGTAACTACCTATCCAAACCAGCCTGATATCTATACGTACAGTGCTGGAAGGGCTTTATTACAGGGAAATATACCTTGATGGCTGTAAATGGATATTTGTGGACATTTATTGTCTGAATACAATGGATATGCGGACATATTCAAAAACAGTGTTTCATTTTTTATACACTGTAAATATAACTCAGTGTTTTGATTTAAAGACATGAGTAACCTGGCCACCTCAAAAGGCCCATATCTGTATTTTAATTTGGTCCACTTACAGTTTTGTGTACTTTTATGTTCCAATAACCTCCAACCTCTTTGATGGACTAGCAACCTGTCCAGGTTTCCTGCGCACAATGAGTGCTGGGATAAGCTCAAGCCCCCCCCCACACAATCTCCCCAACACAGAAGGGTAAGTGGCTTAGAAGATGAATAAATGAATGAATGAATGAATGAATGTTTTCCAACCCCTCTTTATCACCTAGAACGAAACAGACTATAATTTCACCCTCCATTCTGAGTGATTGTGCTGCTTTGTGTCTCATTCAGTAACAGTACAGGCTGAAACACTTCTTATAACTTCAGAAGAAATGGGTGGGGCTTAACTGTAGTACACTGAATTGGTAGATTCATGTGATTAGTTGCTTTCCAAAACCACATACTAGCGTTCTAAATAGTATTGTCAAAATAGTACGGCACCATTAGAAGCCTGTTCATTGTTGTAGTATGTACAGTATAGTAGTATGCGGTTTTGGATGCACTTATGGGTTTTCTAATCCATTTTACTGGACGAATAATAACATGACTGAATATAACACATTCATAACTGTTCTGTTAACATATTATTAGAGATTTTCAAAAATTTCAAAAAAGTATCAAAAATATATAGAAAGTAATGCCACAGGACTAGGTCTAATTGTCTATAGTAGACAATATACACACACATATATATATATATACATACATATGTGTATGTGTATGTATATATATATATATATATATGTGTGTGTGTGTGTGTGTGTGTGTGTGTGTGTGTGTGTGTGTGTGTGTATGAGAATCTGAATATGAATGTGAATCTTCAACATCTGCGTGAATATATGTATTGAATATATCTACATAAATAATAAAAAACCTGTGGGGTTATGGACATTAACAGGCTTAAGGCAGCCCCAATTTTATTCTGCATTGTAGCCGCTCTTAATCAAGAACTAAACAGAAAATCTACGGAGGAATATTTCTGAAATTTGTACAGAAACAGAATTTCACATTTCGCTTAACAAGTTTGGTTTAGCTGACCTGCGTAATGAACCCTACTCCAAAGCCAGCCCATCTGCGCAGCCGTGGAGCAGCATTGATCTGCTTTAATCACTCGGTGGGGGGCGCACGCACACACACACATATACACACACACACACATACACGCGCGCGAGCACACACACGCATGCATGCACGCACGCACACACACACACACCAAGGCTTTTTTCCCTCCTCTGCCAGCGCGATGACGGACTCTGCCCCCCAAATGGCCCTGTGTCCGCTCCCCTGAGCTGCCGGGCTTTTTGCAGCCATCGCTGCTCCATCGCCTCGTTGGGTTTCCTCCGCATCCAGCCCGGACTTTTTTAATTTTCATATTATTACATTTTTTTTCTTCTCATCTGATCTGCGCATCCCTCCATCCTCAGGAGCTCTGTCCCGTCCCGCTCCCCTGCTGCTGCTGCTTCTGGCGTGCGTGTGCGTGCGTGTGTGCGCGTGTGTGTGCGCGCGCGCGTGTGTATGTGTGTGTAGCTCAGGAGTGCCCCCCCTCCTTCACCCCCTCCCCTCTCCACCTCCTTTTCTTGCTCCTTCCACTATAAACCCCAACAGCCATGCGTTCCTGTGCAAAGATGCTGGCCGTCGTCGTTCTCGGAAATGTCATGCTGCAGTATGTCTCCTCTCAGAACGGTAAGGATCAGAGCCGCTGTCGCGAGAGCGCAGCTCCACTCCGTCCACTCTGCCTGCCTGTATAATCTGCCTAGCCTCCATAATATCCATACTGTACCACCGTCCTTCTCGGTTTGGCCGCCGGCTGGTGTTCTATTATGGCTGTTGTTGCGGTTATCAGCATGTAGATTTTCCACATTAAGGTGTTAAGATGCTAAGAGTGGACTTAACTGGGAATTAGTGCACGTCCTTATTATGTCAGCCAGAGAGGATTCCCGTTCCAGGTCCTACAGTTCAGGCTATCGCTTAGTTTTGGAATGATCACTGCTAAAATACTGTGTTTAATAATTATTATAATGTTTATTATAAGGAATATGCGTCTCAGCCGGATGATAGAATCAATCTACATGGACCCAGAAGCTCTCTGCTGCTTTTGTACTGTATGTTTTGCTACTTGTACTGATTAGATCCAGTGTGTATTTGGGGTGGGGGGAGGCTTTTCCAAATAGAGACAGACAGGGGTTATTTGTTATTATTTTTCCCACCCGTATTCCGGTAAGCCCCGCCCCCTGTGCTAGGATTGGCTAGTAGTTCACACTCACAAGAAGTCGAGTCTAGAATTAGGAACTATACTAGTATAAACTGTATTGTCTAAGTGTGAACTACTAGCCAATCCCAGAGCAAGAGGTGGGGCATGCCTGACTACAGGTGGGAAACTAAAAGAACCTGACAACCCACAGGTTTCACATGCAGCTCTGGATGAGCTTAAAGAGGATTCCACCAACATTTCTGTATAATACATATGTCAACAAAGTCATCTGTAAAATGTGGTACCCTAGAGAAGCGTGTTACAGCAGTGGTTGTGATGTCTACAACACAAATACACTCATCGTCAAAGGAATAACTGCACCCAGAAGGAGGTGTGGGATTGCAGTGCTATTGGGAAGGAAGATAAAGGTTACCAGGAACAATAAATGATGATAAATTTAGACTGATATGGGTAATATTTATTGAGCTACACTTACAGAAGTAGTGTCTCTCAGTATGGCGTCGGGCCGCCATGTTTGCTATCGCGACATGTCAGACGTCTCGGCATGGAGCTGTAGAGATTCCTAATGGTGTCCTGTGATAATCCATCCCATGCAGCTTGATGAGATTGATCCCATGCAGATTGTGCAGTAGGGGTGGAGGTGGAGTGACCAGGCCTTCTGGACGTGTAACCTGTGACAACAAACTGATCATCTTGGTGCTGACCACGGTGCCTCCACACACGGATTCGTTGGTCGTTTCCACCAAGACAAAAGCAGGACTCGTCACTGAAGATGACCTGCTGCCATTCTGTGTCACTTCGTGACAGTCTGGCATGACACCATTGCTGTCTTTGGTGACGCTGACGTGGTGTCGTAACGGTCGCGTGCATGTAGCCCTGTGTTGTGCAGCCGTCTGCCAATGGTGCTGTCACTAACAGGATGACTCATGGAGGACATCACTGCTCACTGAAAGGGCCAGTTGGGACAGCCCGTCCTTGCTTACATCACATGCGTGGCCGAGCGTGAAACTTAAATCGTTTGCATGTCTCACAACGTCAAACCTACCCACCAAGTTTCATTCCTGTCAACTGATTCCTTCTGGGTACATCTTCTGAGTGTTGATGGTAATAAAATAGTGGGGTAAATCTGAAATAATGTGTGTGTATGTTTTAGGCCAAAGTCGTCTCTCAGAACTCGCTAAAACAATGTCTCAGGCATCAAGGCATAATAGTATTCATAACCATTTCATGCACTGACCTGCCCTTAGAGGCATTAATGTGTCCTCTGACATCTTGTTCCTATCACCACCACTGAGTTGGTACATGTAGCATTTCATATCGGACCACTCTGAATAACCTTGTTTGCATCTCATTGATCCAGAAATGTTGGAAAATCCATATTTGGGGGTTGTGTGTTTTCAAGATGTCGGTTTGAAATGCTTATGAAACATACTGGCCCCGTTTACACCTGGTCACTTCATGCGTCTTCAGTGTCAGGATTATATCTGGATATGGCCAAATGCAAGGTGGTCTGAGACGCATTCAAGCTGCATGTTATAGCAGTGTAAAGCCTCTCCATGACACATTCCACAACTGGAGCCTCTCACAGTACAGCTGGACCTTCTCCCCATGCTTTATGTCTTTGGGCATGTGATATGTGTCTGCAAGGAAGATAATCTAGGAGCATGTATATGCTTGGGGACCAGACTAGATGCAATGCTTTATAGCAATATGGACAGTACTACAAACTGTATACAGCTGTGTTCACACTGCAGGCAAATCGGATCTGTTTCTCAAATCATTTTTTTTTCTCCTATCTGGAAGCGATCAGATCGAATTTGTGTGTCCAGACATCTCCAACCTATCTACGTAGGTTGCTGTGGTACAGACATAGGCGTCAGTAACGACCTACCCGTGCTGGTGACGTGCCTTTCATACGTGGAAGCAGGAGAGACGGAGGCGCATCATTTCGCCCTCCAAACTCTTTTACGTTCCGCCTTATAGCTCTGTCAAGTCACGCTTCACAACTCTTTGGCACTCTTCTTGAATCGCAGCGCTTCCCTCACTCCAGATTCAGCATAGTCGTTGTTTGGCGCAATGTGAATGACGCAAAAGGTCGATATCTGATCTGAGCGTCCAGAGCGTCCGGATGGAGTCGCATCCATAAAAATCTGATTGGAATCGTATTTCAAACCACCTTCAAACTGATATTTGAAGGTCTGGACAGCAAAAAAACCACATGAAATCCGATTTTTGCAAGTTGGATTTCGTGTGGTTTTTCGCTGTCCAGAATATCAAATATCAGTCTGGGTACAGTCTGGATATGCCGAAAAACAGATTTAGGCTGGCAGTCTGAACACAGTCTTAGAGAAACTGTGCAATAATTAAACAACTGGATTTGACTACCAACTGTGGCTAAATCTTATAAGGATGCAATCCTAAAATACTAGTCACATGAAGTGACCGGGTTCAAGCTCTAATATTATAGTAATGTATGTTAAGGCATGTTACTTTCTGAAATATGAAGTTTTGTTATGACAGCAAGTATATTGTTCTGTACATTATCCCTAAATGATCTATGGTGATCTATGGTGACCAAAACTGGTCATCCCACAATGCACAGACCTAGATCGAGCAAGGAATTTCTTTTAATGTGAACCCAGTCATTTAAAAAAATGATAATTCTTAGGTGCTTTTTATTGCTGTCATCCAGTTTCATCTGGTTAAACAGTAACAGGGTATTAGCAACCCTGAATATGATGAAAGAACTTGCAGAAAGAAACATCCTGATGTTAGGCTTATACATGTATCAGAGAGAGAGAGAGAGAGAGAGAGAGAGAGAGAGAGAGAGAGAGAATGTGCTTATGAAGGCATTCTTTGATAACCCCAACAAAAAAGCCATTGACTTTGGCCAAGCCCATCTGTACGCATACCAGCCTGTGCTGTAGGCTTCATGAACCGTACTGGCTGCTTTCACTACCAAACCCCCAAACCCCTTTTTGACTCCATCATACTGCCACTTGATGTCTGGACTTTTGCGGTGAGAGCCCGGGCCCTCTCTGGTTCATTACAAAGGAGCTTAAGATGCACCACACTGTATCTGGTAGACCGATTTAGCAAAGCGATGTGATGCACTGTCTCATTACTCATACCTGTGAATCGCACATGACGTACAGTTTTAATCTGCACGCGTGTCTCCAACAAACGGCCACGCGTTTGTGGCAGATGCAGCGTTGGTTGTCTCATCCACCCCACCCCCCCCATGAATGATATCATCTGAGGGTCCTATTAATGTGACAGCTTTGGTGAAGAATTCAGCTGGCTTAACAAAACAAATTCAATTAGCATGTACGGAGGAGGTCGAGCAAAAGCCATTAAACGCGGCGTGGACGGATGGTCCTCTGAGGGCCAGATTCAGCAACAGATATCTGCAGGACTGTAAATAGCTTTGGTCCATTTTGCCGCATGTTTCTATTCTTAGCACGGAGACATGGAGCACAGAACTGTGGCTTTAAGATTCTTTTGTGAAAGTGAATCCATTAACTCTTAATGGATGGGGTCTCATGGTAGTCGCTGCCTTTCTCCGTGACAGTGGTTTTCAAAGAACAATTTAAGCCTCGGAAAGATGAAGATCCAACAGCATGAGGGTGGGGGGTGGGGTGGAAGACATTCCCAGAGCTCAGGACGCTTAGCATTGCCTTGGAACATGTGTAATCGGGATTATCATTTAGCTAATTTATTCCGTTTTCCAAAGGTACTCATTTCAAAGACCGGCTGACTTTTATATCTTATGCCAGAAAGCAGACAACAACTCACAATTTGAGATCAAACCGCAGCATCTTATTTACAAACCTACTGTTATGACGGCGTGATGAAGAGCTGGCCTGATTTCTGATTATCTGAGATGTTTTCCTTAATAATGGCTTCCTCAGTACAGACAGGTACTACAAACTGCATACAGCTTATTCTACAGTGTCTATAACTGATCCAAGATGCAAGGGGTAGATATTGTTTAGTTTAGCCACTATAAATGGAAGCTTAAGACCCAGGTGGCCACTTGCCTTGGCGACTTTTTGGCATTGCTGTTCCATGGTCAAATCTCTACAAATGAGATTTTGTTCCAGTTTGCTAACTGTAATCATAGTGATGGCTAACATGGTGGTGGGGTGACCATAGTGGTCCCTCCTCCCAAGATGGTCTACCTGGTCTTGTAAAATTATTACATTAAATAAGACGACGTTACACTGAAAGATGAACTACTACAGTAGCTAAACATGATCTAAGGAAATAAACTAGACTGGATGACGTCTGGACGGACCAGCTTGGCATGGAGGACCACCACGGTCACCTGCTTGGCTACCAGTGTGGCTAAAATCTTATCAGGATACAATCCAAATACTAGTCCCATTACATGACCAGGTTCAAGGTCCCTTTATACTGTATTAAAATTTCAAAAGTGATGGAATAAAATATTATTAATGTATATTAAAGTTAAGTCATTTTAGCATTTAAAAGATACAAGGTTTAGTTATGACAGCTCGGATATTGTTATGTACATTCCTTCTAAATGATCTGTGCTGATGTTATTTGTGATGACGAAGGGAAGAGGGTGAATAGAACTAGAACTAGCAAAACATTTCTTTTCTTATTAACCAAGTCATTTAAAAACCAAGGTGCTTTTTACTGCTGTCTAGTTTCCATAACAAGGCAGTATTGGCAACCATAGTGGTCACTCCTGCTGAGATGGTCCACCTGGTGTTGTAAAGTTCTTACATGAAAATAATATGAGGTGTTAAATAAGATTCACTGAGAGGTGAATCAATACAGTAACTAAAGAGTACCTAATAAAATAACCCAGACTGGATGACGTCTGGATGGACCAGCTCGGCATGGAGGACCACCATGATCACTATGATGGCAACATTCTTTGTAACAGTTTTTTATTATTATTATTATTATTTATTTTTTATTCCTTTTTCACAGCCTTAGTAGTAAAGCAAGCCTGTTAGTTGTAAACCATGCAAAAAAACGCTAAACATATTGTATTATGTATATGTTATGTATATTTATTAACATATATTAATATATATTAATAAAACACAATTTTATTTTGGCTTGGTGCCTGTGCATATTCTAATAGCCTTCTAACAATGCATACCTCTCAAAACTGTCAATCTCACTCTATATATCATGCATTTCAGTCATACTAATAATAATCATCTCCAAAGAAAACATCTTCCAAAATGATTGTGTACTTACAATACCAAATACATAAAGCTATTTGGTGTCCCTTTATGGGGAAATCCCCCTCTAGTGATGCACTGGAACGACAAACAGCTGAGAAGGTGCCTTTGGTGGTCTTTGGTCTAAGAGTCATGCTGAGTCTGTCAAAGATCAATAGTAATCCGGTTCAACGATGCCACAGCACACTGAAGACTAAATTACATCATTTTAATAGAATTTANACACAATTTTCTTTTGGCTTGGTGCCTGTACATATTCTAATAGCCTTCTAGCAATGCATACCTCTCAAAACTGCCAATCTCACTCTATATATCATGCATTTCAGTCATACTAATAATAATCATCTCCAAAGAAAACATCTTCCAAAATGATTGTGTACTTACAATACCAAATACATAAAGCTATTTGGTGTCCCTTTATGGGGAAATCCCCCTCTAGTGATGCACTGGAACGACAAACAGCTGAGAAGGTGCCTTTGGTGGTCTTTGGTCTAAGAGTCATGCTGAGTCTGTCAAAGATCAATAGTAATCCGGTTCAACGATGCCACAGCACACTGAAGACTAAATTACATCATTTTAATAGAATTTATGTTGATAGGTTTTGTCGTGCGGCAAGAACTGCTGCTCGCTTTCTCTAGATGCCTTTACTGAAAGGCTTTAATGAAAGACTGTTTGTGTTTAACAAAGGATAAGAGCATATTAACTACAGAAGAGGTCATCTAGATTTGAATCTCATTACGCTGCTGCCATGCATCAGGACAGATCTAAATCCTCTTGTCAGATTCCTTGTACCAATTCAGCTTTGAGAACAGGTCAAGATTAAGCCTGGAGCAGTGAGAGAAATACAGAGGCCATTGTTTGGGACAGAACAATAGCAAAGCATTCAAACCAATTCAGTGACAATAGTTTTACTCATAAGCAGCACCTTATAATCTGTACAGTAGACTGTTCAAGCGGCCTCATCAAATAGTGGCCTGTCCTATTGAAATATAACAAGATATAAAAGGGTAACAACCTTGAACACTCTTCTATCACCATCACTAGTGAAATATATATAAATATATAAGTATGAACACATGCAGAGCATGCTAAAGAGGCTACATAAACCCTGCTCATTGGGTTTATATCATAGCAACTGTTTAATTGCAGATTAGCCAGCTTGGCTTAGCATATATACATTTCCAATGCGAGAAAAAATGGATACTATTAATTTCTGCTGGTGCCTTTATGGGATTTGTAATGTTATGTTAGATCCAAGCTAACTGTGGTGGTTAGCCACAGGTCACAGCTGGACTAAAGACCAGTCATGGCTACTCTAGGCTTGTAGAAGACACTCACAAAACATATCTGTGACTTTTTTATGATGTCGTTTTGCATTGGACCTTCCGTGAATCATTTAGCCATGTCAGGATATTGGTTAGGGTGCATTTGGCCTGGTCCAAAGAGTATCTTGGGAGAATCTGCCTCCAGGTCAAATTTATTGGATGACCCCTGCTATACAATCTAGAACAGACTGCCGCCAAGATAAACTGCTGCCTATGTCTAATTAATGTGTCTGGTTAGTAAGTAGTCTACAGAGACTATAATGTGATATAGCTCATCGGTAGAACATGTACTACCATGTGTAGGCTGTAGGGGTGTAGCGATGCACATGTTTTCAGATTTGATTATTGATTCTGAGTTCAAATTTTCTGTCTGATTTTTGGATAGTTCACTCATTAAAATGTATTGATTTAATAGAACTCTAAATATGTCAATGGGGTCCGATCTTATTGGCAAAGGGGCGGAGTAACTGCAGGTTTTCATTCCAAACAAGCTGGAGCACCACTGAGTTCAGTGGTTTGATCAGTTAGTCTCAGTCTTCAGACAACTGCTCATGTGTATTTTGGTTTGGTTTGGAGTGAAAACCTACAGCCACACCAGCTCACCACACCAGAGAGTTAAGGCCTAAGCATGTTTCTAGCAGCTACGATGTTTGCCTGGCTTTGGCATACAATATGCTGTAACTGGTTGCTAAAATAGAGGTGCGCCCTAAAACAAAGATGGACAACTTTGAGAAGCTTTGTTTCGCAAGATGTACACAAAGCTCTTTGGCAGAGACACCAATATTTTACTGTTAACCCGTGCACTGGTTAAATAACAAATGCTTCCTCACAAGGGCTTGGCTTCCTATTAGCCAGCTTCTTATCCAAAATTTCTGGTTCCACCTTAAATAGTGCAGAAGGTACATTCTGACTTGCATGCCGCCATAGCTAGAGCTGTCCTAGAATCCAATAGTTGTGGAATTGTGATAGCGTCAGTAGTGGAGCTACTGTAAATCTTTTTCTGTGCCACCGAACAGAGAGTCTGGAGAACGGAGTCTGCAGGAATGAAGGTTTTATTCAAAGAGCCCAATGTCCCTCCTGACTACCAAATCCAGTCTAACCCACAGGTCTCCATGTAGGGACCTTACACAGAGTATGTGGATCGTCTGTTAGGGATTATGTAAGGACAACATCCGTTATGTCGTAGGGAATACAAGTGGCTGTTTGAGTCCATACAAAGGGCAACAGACATTCTGTTGTAAGCCCATGCAAGTAGCTGCCTGTGCCCTTACCAGGGACAGAAACCCCTGCAATTGTAAGTCAGGACACACCTAATTGAGGTAGACATCTGTTAGTAATGTGATCAGTCATAAGGACTAACATAAGGACTAGAACAGACAGAAATAGAAAGAGAAGAAAGAAAAGGAAACTCTTTTGCCTGAAGTATGCTGAGTGCTCAAGACTGAACAGCACTGAATTATGTACTACACAGGTTGGTTTGGTTCATTTCTCAAATAGGATTTTTCAGTGCCTGCTGCACAATGCCTGCTGCACAGTCCTCTAACAAAATTAGCCCCTGAAAACTGCAATCCTGAGACTTCATAAGCAACTTCAGATCAAAGGTTCAGCGTTTCAGCGTGGGAAACTGCATAGCATCATTTTAATATCCTGTTATAAACACTGTTCAGGTTAAATATTTCTCAAGCAGAAACTTCAATATCATGACAGCAGGCTGATGTGGTATTCCACTGGGATGTACAGGTAGTCAATATCTAGCCAATAAAAGCGTGTGATTTCTGTATAATACAGAATTATTATTTTCTACAAATAGTGACCCATGAGACTGAATTCACAGACATGCAACACTCTTCTGTATAGACGGAAAAAGCACACACGAACCTATTCTTATCTGCCAACTTAACTACATTCGCAAAATGAGGAGCCCAGTGGGACTAGTCGAGTTGTTTCCTGCATTGTAGGACAGGATTTCTGGTCCCAGTAATCCTTCTCAGTGCCAGGCAGGCAGCACAAGGACCTGTGCAGCAATCTGCTGTCCTCAGGAGAGCTTCTATTCCCACCTGGGAATGGAGACACGCAAGTGGTGCTCATGGAGTCTCCATCTTGATTTAAAGGCCTGTGTGGTACTCAAAACATTTAACTGGAGAATCCTTTTAGTGGATATTTGTCTTTATGTATAAACTGAGATTTATTGGGTTTGATTCCCAGCCCATTGTCCAGGGTCCTTTCTGTGTGGAGTTTCTCCACGTTCTCCCCGTATCTGTGCAGGTTTCCACCCATAGTCCATGCAGTCAGGTGAACTGGAGATGCTAAACTGCCCCCTAGGAGTGTGTATGAGTACATATGTTTGTGTGTCTGCACTGCGATGGACTGGCAGCCTGTGCAGGGTGTTTCCTGCCTTTCGTCTAGTCTAGTACCCACTGTGACCTGGAAGGATTAGCAGTTAGAAGACATGTAATTTTGGGACCATCTGAAACACAGAGAGTTTTAAGCACCCCCCCCCATCAGCCCAATGTGCTCTGTTTGATCAGTTCGCCCACTGTTCTGATTGGTCATCCGCTAATGCGGCATTCTGCTACAAGTCGTGTCTGTTCTTACAATGGCGTTCTTTCTGCCATATCAGTTTGGGTCAGAGTCCCATCCTAAAGGTCAGGTAGAACCAGCTGCTAGACCTGACCCACCTTCGCAAGCTGGACTAAAGCAGGACATTTCAGAATGGTCACTTTTTACTGTATTAGCTCTCTGTGTGTTGTGTGAGGGCGTGCCAAGCTTGCTGGTAGGAGGGCAATAAGAATCATGTTATGAGATGATGTCACCTTGTAACAGCGGAAAGTGCTGGAATTCCAAATAGTTGTTTCAGGCAGCTGAGAAAAGTGGATTATGTGGGAGAGAGTTTCCCCCTTTGGTGTGTACTTTGGGCTTTGTAACTTTGCAGATTGTTAATATATATAAACAGCTACATAACACATTTTAGAGAAGAAAAGAAACCCAGAAAAGCCCAGAAGGTCCCCTGTAACTTTCCTATACACATTATACATGCTAATGCGTACATGTTTATTAAATTATTCCAAGTAATTTGGGGCATCCCTATTGGTCTGTTCATAATAGAATGTTTACATAATGTAAAGAGCATCTGGTATTTTGAAAATTGAAAAAAAAAAATTAAATTAAATAATTATTTAAATTATTAATTGAACAACACAATTTCTTTTTAACAAAACAAATTATTTTAAAAAAATTGGGATTTTGATATGACAGCATGTTTTATCATGATGCCAGCTGCCAAATAATCACCACTGATTCATGAAGAAGGTAAAAAAAATGCATTATTTTTAATTGAGTAGTGAAGTAACCATGTCAGCCCTGGAGATCTGTGCTGAACACTGTCTCTTTTGTGGCAACAACAGAACATCCATCTCTCTGAGACTCCTGATATTACGCTCTCTTAGTAGGAGGCTATATATCATAGCTGAAAGTGAAGCGTGACTGAATTTTGCGTCCTCGGTGTGTAATATCGTTTGAGGTTACCTAGCCTGGAGCTTAACCGCTGCTTTCGCCGACAACATGGCAAGGTTATTCCCGTCACTATTTCTTCCCTGAAACCATCACTGTACCACAAAATCTGAGCCTTCTTTTCTGTCTCAGTAGATCCTTATGGAGGATTTTCTGTTCAGGGGAAATGGTGTGATGGGCTTGGTCTGTTCAGCAAGCTGAGAGCAGCGCCGCACACAGATGTCTCCATAGTGGGAGAATATAATTATGGTTCATATTAATAAGCTTGAGGCAGGGAATTCAGCTAAGTGAAAATCTAGTCTTACAGCTGTCCACACAGATTGAGATGCTGCTTTTGTTTAGAGCTCTGTTTCAGAAATAGTGCTCAGAAAGGAATGGTCACGTACTTGATATGTGAGGGCTGAAAACAATATATGCAGTCTGTTATACAGAGCGACTTGACATTCCTGACCTCTAAAACTGTCCGAAGCCTGCTGGATATTATTCTTGCGAATGCATATGATAACTTCTAACTGTAAGATTACCTGCTTCTGTGTTTATGATGTATTCATGAAATGCTAGCTAACCACCAAATTCTTATTTTGCCAAGTGGGCATGTTTGACAATGCCTCTTTTATAGCAGCATTATGCAGGAAACTGTACTTATACTTATTTTGCTCTTGGGGTCCCCCTAGAGTTGCGGAGTGCAATTCTCTTTGACACCAATGATGTACTTTGGACCCCCTGACTGCTTCTTGCATTTGTTGACGAGCTGAAGAGTAATGTGAATGAGTAAACAAACAAATTAATGAGTGTAATCTGTAGCGTCCATATGCCTGCGTGACGTGCATGCACATGTAACAGAGTCGGAATGTGGCACATCACCAGCAAAGACAACATCAGAAGAGAAAGAACCATGTTGACTTACAAGGCAGAATATTATGGGATTTTATTACCTGAGGTTGCAAACTTTCATGGTTTATTTGGTGTGATACTGACCAAGACTGACCAAACGTTTTTGCCGTGAGATTGGCTTCGGATTGTTGTTGTTTTTCAATACTCTCTCTTTTTCTCTTCCTCTCTTCCTTCGACAGTGTCCTCTTTGGTCTCTCCACAGCCTCTGCTATGATGTCCATGCTGGGAATACCAAGCTGGCCTCTTCTTATAGCTAGCTAAAGGCCTATAGTTGTTGGTGTGTCACATGGTGTGTGTGCGCCGTAAATCGTCGCTCAGTTCTTGTAAGAGGTCTTGTGCCCACTCTTTCAGAGTTACATAGTGCTATAGCAGGCATTACAGGCCTGGAGTGGCAAAGACGGAGATGCCATTCTCCCTATTATTAAGTCATCAACATGATCATGAGGCTGTTGTTGACTTAATAAGGTAAAATCATTATATAATGTTGCTTTAACTTAGAATTATACTTAACTAAACTGCACTCTTATTATGCTAAATGTATGTTTGACTAGGGCTGCTGGGTATCCAGTTTTGGACTGGCGAGGCTAGTTTTGCGCTCCATTTTCCAGTTGGTAATGCATTTGAGTAGTTAGCATAGTACATGAGTCCACTGCAATTTATTAGTTCTGATAAATAATTTTCATTCTGATACTTGCATCTCTCTTTTGTCTGTAAGAAGCACAAGCTTGTCAGGGAACTACATATTTTACTAAATACAGTGATCCCGAGATGCATATATATATATATATATATATATATATATATATATATATACACATATATATAGATAAATAGATAGATAGATAGATAGATAGATCAGGAGAGGGCTATAAAAAATAGATTGTGTATGATGCTGATGCTCTGCAAAACAGGAATACACATAATGTACTGTGATAATATTCAGAAAATGTATGTGATATGCACTATATTTAGTATAATGGCACATTATATGTATAATAGCACATCATTCGGACCATACTAATGGGCAGCATGTCTGGTTTTTCGTGGCAGTTGGTTGACCCTTGATAGTCTAGCTTGCATAGAATGTTAACACATCCTTTACAGTGAACACACTTCTGCACATTTCAATGTTTAATATCTGTTTCTTCTCTCAAAATGTGACATATTGGAAATAAAATAAAATAAAATATGTCATGTGCGATAGTTGTGGCATATTTAATGTTATGTTTCATCTTTTCCAATATGTTGAACTTGAACTGAATCTCACTGTATGGCAGTACCTCCTTTGTAGCATAACGCTAATTTGCATTGCTGTACAGATGTTTCAT
The DNA here is from genome assembly GCA_034552555.1 of Semaprochilodus insignis. Classification (NCBI taxonomy): domain Eukaryota; kingdom Metazoa; phylum Chordata; class Actinopteri; order Characiformes; family Prochilodontidae; genus Semaprochilodus; species Semaprochilodus insignis. The sequence continues at coordinate 29,005,110 of CM067486.1, read as the reverse complement.
TTGATAAAAGTTCATATCATTCTATAATATTCGGTAAATAATATTTGTATATGTCTATGCAGACTTGCATATGGACAGAATATCCATAAATGTAGTATATGGTACAGAAACAGATATTCACAGATCTTTCTAACTGTTTATTTTTATTCTTTATTCTATTTATTGTGCTTTATTGTAATTTTCCCTTAGTGAAACACGTCTGTGTGCTTGTCTGGTCTGTTCAGTATGTCACATCTCATACATGTGTGACTCACTATGATAAATTCCTTGTATGCGTAACATACATGGTGAAATAAAGAGATTCTGATTCTGTTCAGATTCTGATTATGATAGGTTAAAACTCAGCAAATAAACAGAAATTGTGCACTAAAATCTGCAGAACAATGCTAAGTGTAGAAAACAGGCTTATTCTCTGTAAAGGATATGTTGACTTAATTTACACAGCTGTGAAGGTGCTCTGACTAAAAACACACCAAAACAGCTGCGTGCTTGACTAAAATGCAATTATGGTATTATAAAGTGTCCATGATAATGATCTGAAGTGTCAATATCGCTGTATGTCCTTATAATTGAATATCGCCACATGTCTGGTACTCACACATTATCATGTCTTGCGAAATGGCGGTTAAACTTTGAATTATGATGAATTGTGTTTCGCTCCGTCACATTCTGGATTCCTCAAAATCATAATCATAGGAATGTCTGACACGATATTGTTATTTTTAGACATTGTCACAATACATGAAATGCGTTCAGTGTCTCATGTTGTTCTCTTCTAACAGTAGCTGACAGGGGCACAATGAACAGGCAGTGTAGCGGTACCCTATTTCCAAAATGAATATGGAATAATACAATAAAGTCTGAGAGGTCTGTTACTACCTATCACAATGAATGTACCATCACAATGAATGTCTCATAGTAACCAAAAACACCGCACTTCTTTTATGAACGGTACATAATGTTATTTGTGTTTTATTCAGCTAAGATTAACACACAGCCCAACAATTCAACAATGCTGAGTCTCACTACACTGAAATTAGTGACTAACATCACATTTAGTGTTGAGCAGTATTACACTATTCTTCACAACAGTATTGAGAGCTGTCAAATACTTTAACGAGAAGCCATTATTTGTAGCCATACTATGTTATTATATTCACTATAATTCTTTTCAAACTTCATATGCAATACAGTACTGTGCAAGAGACCTTATCCTTCATTCATTCATCTTCCAGTCAGATTAAATACAAAGTTAATCAGGACATGAAAAAAAGCATATCGTTTCTGTCCAAAGAAAAATATGTATGTCCATTATTTTTACTTTTCTGCATCATTTGAACACAACAGCTGCTGTTTACATTCATCTCACAATGAATGGACCAACAGAAATGGCCCAGACCTGCCTGGAAAAAAGTCTGGTTCCATTGACTTACATTAAAATTAAACTAGTTTAGGTTTTTGCCCTACTCCTCTAAAGTTGTCACTTTGGACATACTTGTTTTTCTTCAGACAGCAACGATATATTCAACAGAAAATTACACAGATGCCTCAACAACTAAACATAATATACATTCATCAGTTTTTAATATTTGTCCACCTTTTGTCTTTATTACTGCTTTCATTCATTTCGGACATCTGCTTTCAGTTTTTCAAAGAAATCGGCAGGGATATTTTTTCACCCCCCCAAAGTTCAGTCTTAGAAGTTGGTTGGATTTTCTGCTTCTTATGATCTCAGTAATCCCAAACACATATGGTGATGTTAAGGTCTGGACTCGGGGTGGGAAGTCCATATCTGTCTCCTTTTCTCAGTGAGGATCTTTTTGAACAGCTACACATCCTTTCAGACCCCTGGCGTTGAGTTGTATTGTCTCAATGGAAGAATGGACAGAAGCATCTGTGCATTTCTTAGATGTGAAGCAAGAGTGGACTTGATTTCCTTCTCTCTCTCAAAGATAAAGTTTTGGTGGTCCACCAGGTCTTGTATAGGGTTGGTATAACAGTAATAAGGTAGACTGTGATATTTAAAAATGAAGCTGGGATTTGGAAAATTATGTTATTTGGATGTGTCGAAATTATGACACTTCAAATTTCTATTCCACATCTGAACCTGCCAAATAAACACATTCCACCTATATATTTCAGACCACTCTCTTGGTGTTTGGAAGCTCAATGATAGTTGCCACTGATAGAAAGAGGAGAAAAGTCCAAGTCAGGAAAAACCTCAGAGAAGCTTGAGGTCACCACACACTGGACGTGCTGCATCACATAGCCACCTATAAGCTAGGCCTACTATAGAGTGCATAGAGTGAGAGCGCAGACAAATGTCAACATCAAGTTAATGTGTAGAGTAGAACTGTATACACTTAATGATATACAATTCACCATCATTAATCAAGCCTGGCATCAGTTTACTACCTTATAAACAGCTCTCTGTAGAGGCTGTAACGTTAGCAGAGATCTGTTCATCTGAAGACTGACTGCCGTTCTCTGTGTACACTTAAAGTTGCATGTTTAACACAGTTAACGTAGGTAATGTAGGCTTCATTTTAACACAGTAATGACAACATGCTAAGTGGCAAGCCTGTGATGTGTGGCACGTGTAGCCGGCTAACTAAAACGCTACAATCCCAAATCCCAAAGAAGCGGCTCACTTTAGGCCTTATCTCCCTCATTCTACTTTTGCTCTTTCAGAAATGAGTTTTTTATTGTCTAAAATTATGGCCAACCATTATTTAGATCATGTACAGTGATGTGTGGCACTGTTTGGGCCTGTAGCCTGCTTGCTAAGCTAACGTTAAGGTGTTCATTTACGCTACAGATCCAACCGCCAGAAACAAGTGTAATTTGGCTTTTTTTGTCCCTTCAGCTCCAGCTGCTCGACTTCTCTCCTTCACAACTGAGTCTTTATCATCTAAACTTGCTTTGGTGCTTTAACTGAACATGTTCTGTGGTGAACAGAACTATGATCACACTAGCTAAGCTAATGGCTAATGCTAACAGCCATACTCTCCAAGTTTGCAGCAGTGTTTTGCATGTATAAACCTTTTAAGGGTGTATTTTTTGCATACTGTGCTTATCTACTTCGATTTTGAAATAACACGTTCTTTTACATCACCTAAGATGTCCCCCACCAACAAAAACTCAGTCATATCATATACCATGATAATGTCTGGAGATGATGTGGTGGAACGACCCTAGTCTTGCATGGTTGTTTGGAGTCTCAATTTCTCTATAGCCTTTTTCCTTTGACTTTCCCCTTCCTTATGTATGTGGATTATCTTATACACTCCAAAAATATTTGCACCCAGAAGGAATCAATCGACAGGAATGAAACTTGGTGGGTAGGTTTGACATAGTAAGACATGCAAAAGATTCCAGTTTCACGCTCGGCCGCGATTGCGGACATTCAGCGAGCAGTCACGCCCTCCATGAGTCATATGTCCAGAAGACTTGGTGTCACTCCACCTCCACCCCTACTGCAAAATCTGCAGGAACTGAGTGAGAATATTCAAGCTACATGGGATGGATATCACAGGACACCATTAGGAACCTCTACAACTCCAATGCCGAGACATCTGGCATGTTGCATTAGCAAACATGGTGACCTGACACCATACTGAGAGACACCATCACTGTATGTGTAGCTCAATAAATATTGCCCAAACGAGTTTAAACATTTATCATCATTTATTGTTCCTGGTAACCTTTATCTTCCTTCCCAATAGCACTGCAATCCCACACTCCCTTCCGGGTGCAATATATTCGTTTGATGATGAGTGTATATAATATTCCTAAGAAATACCTCCTGAAAACTTAATGGCTATTGCGAATGAAAATTAAATAACTGAAAGGTGGTCTTTGACTTTTTCACAGTGCTGTATGCTATTACAGTTCCTAGGCCTACTAAAATGCATGAGCTTTGACATACTTGGAAGTGTTTACTGTAGACTGTCACAACACATAATGCTTATTCTAAATTTCTGTGTTTGTTCATACAAACGCCTACAGCCTAATAACTTTCCAGACCTAAACCTTATTCTCAGCTAGAGCTCAAAGTGCTAAGCTTAACCATCCAATTTAAATAGCACGATGTTTTCTAAACTAACCTCATTTGGGAAAATAGTCTTGTTTAGGTGATCTCACTGAAACTCAGAATAAAAGGTGTTTACTTGCAAGAACTGACACATAAGACACACTCTGCTTATTCCTTTGATTGTGCACGAAAATGGCATTCGTAGAATAGCCACGGCACATTGACTCCAGAAGTGTGGTACAAAGTGAATGTTTGCTTTTTTTGGGCCGGTACTGTACAAACAGCTTCTTCACTTCCGAATGGGTCCGAAATGTGCTTTGCTCGAGCAAACAACAAAATGATGGCAGGAAAAAAAAAACTACCTCTAGCTTCCACCGACATTGGTAACAGATTTTTCTGCAATCCACTGCCATTGAAAAAGAAGACCAGATTGGGTTTTCAATCACGTTCCACTCACTGATCTGATGCCAAATGTGATTCAGGCAATGAGACGCGTCATACTGAGCAGAGACTACTTAGCGATGATACAGTGACCTTTTTGCAGGCAATTCTGTTGGAAGGAAAGACTGACCTCGTTTTCAAGACAGTTAATGCTTATCCGTCACTGAGATCAAAAGAAGCATCTTCAGTATGTGTGTGTGTTGTTCTTATAGCTCTTATGACTCAAACCTACGCTGGATTTCCAAGTTACAACTGTTATGGTACCATGTGTTTAAGATCATTAAAGGCACGTAAAGCTGTTACAGCTTGTGTATTCATGCACGTTTACATTGGCACAAATGTGAAAAACTAACTAATTAGCTGCAGTACTCATGTATAGCAAGCATTTTACCCCAACCCCATACAGTAATGTTTCGACACTGTAAGAAGGCATTTGACAAATGTGCACAAATCAGGCCTGATCATAGAATGGTTTTCCAGATTTATGATCAACTCAGAATGTATATTAGCATGCTTGCGTGTGGAATTCCCATCAGTGCACAGATAATAAACTGTACTGCATATAGTGTAAATGCACAGACATAAATCCCTTCTTACCATGGTTCTAATTGTCATCTCATGATCTTGCCATGTTCTAACATGGGTGGTGAAAATCACAACAGAATGTGAGGTGTGGTGTGTGTGTGTGTGTGTGCTAGGTGTGTGTATGTGTGTGTGTGTGCATGCTAGGTGTGTGTGTGTGCTAGGTGTGTGAAAGAGACAGCGTGAGAGAAAGATGTGTATGTATGTGTGTGTAAGTGTGTGAGTGAGAGAGAGAGGGAGAGACAGAAAGTGAGTGAGTGAGAGAGAGAGAGAGAGAGAGAGAGAGAGCATGTGGGAGAGAGAGAGCGTGAGAGAGACAGTGAGAGAGAGAGAGAAAGAGAGAGATCCCAGAAGTTAGGGGAATCTGGTTTCACTGAATAATCAGACTATTTATTACAGCAATGCTGCAGCTGCACTTATTTTGCTCTACTGCATGCATTAACCCAGTTCTAGCTGTAATGATGGGTATCTATTGCCACAGTGACAAGAAAAACAAGAAACACTGATCTTAAAGCGACAGTCCATAAACAAACTCTGAAACTGTCCTAACTCGTACATTAAATCCAAACCAACACGCATCTCCTCTCTCTATCTACTGAGCTATATTTCCTTCCCTCTCCTTGCTCTGATCGAGTTCAATCACTATCTGATCTCGCTATTTGTCTGTCTATTCATATTGATACACATATCAGAACTCAAACTGTTACTATCATTTGGAGATCGCAAGTTCAATTCTAGGCACTGCCTTAGCCATCCATAGCTGGGAGTCCAGAACAGCATAACTGTTCTCACTCTGGGCAGACAGGATGGTCCTCCCTCTCCCCAGATTACTTGATGCTAACCAGAGTGGGTGTCTGTTAGCTGAAGAAACAAGATTAGTGTTCAATTAGTGTTCTCCTCCAAGCGTGTTGAGCTGTCCAGTAATGTGTGGAAGTGGCATTTCGAAAAAAACACGGTGGTGCATCATACATCTTGGAGGAAGCATATGCTTGTCTATACACTCCCAGGTTAGTGGTATTGTGTGATCTAAATAAAAAGTGGAAACTGTCATGATTAAAGACCTTGTTTACACCTGGTCACTTTATGCACCTTGTGTATCAGGATTGTATTAAGAAGAAGCCACATAAATATGCAAGTATAAATACATCCAACACACATTTAAAACAGATACAAACAGGAATGCTCTAACCATTTCAGAAGGTGGTCTGAGATGCATTTGAGCCAAATCTTATAGCAGTGTAAACGGATCCGCCTTCCCAAGACACATTCCACAACCAAAACGTCTCCTTGTACAACCTAAACTTCGTTACTGGGCATATGATCAGTGTCTGGGAGGAAGAGAATCATGGAGGAATCTGCGTGGTTGGTGACCGGATGAGACTTAACAGCAATACAAACAGATGCTACTGTGCAAAACTAACGGATTGGTAATTGGTTCCCACGCATGGAGCAGATTTGCTTATTCCATCCCACACAGCAATCGGATTTCAATCCGACTAACCGGAGACACAACTGACTATGAAATGTAAGAGTGTCTATGGCTATCCATGTAGCTGCATGTTAATTTATTCATGTTTCTTAGTAGTATTTAAAAAGGGGAGAGTAAATGACTGGAGGGTGGGTATATAATTCTTAACCCCTTATTAAAACTTCACTTCAGATGATATGACTGTATTTAGTCCCTCACACTTTACTGGATGTATCACTGGGATCAGAGTGTTTATACTGTGTTATTTGGAGGATGGGAAGTTGTAGTTAACTGAACAGTAGATGCTGATGTTAATGGATTTAATTAACTGAGCCTTTTTGATTTTCATACTGATGCTGGGGATGCTTATGAAAGGACACTGACCTCAGCTGAAGGCCTTTTTTGCAAGTGAAAAGACAAATTATAACAGGTTTCAAGGGTCCATTAACCTGTTTCTCACTAATACATTCACCCTCTTGCTGTTTTATCCTGTCTTTTACTATACTCAACTGTTTTTTTAATCCACCCATTTCTAATTTGTGGCTTGCTGCTTCTTGATTTGCTTTTGATCATGATTCTTTCATTTTTCAACTTATTCATATTTACTTTCCCATCCCCCACCC
>CM067486.1:28943959-28997727 GCA_034552555.1 Semaprochilodus insignis | reverse complement strand
GACAAAGCTCACGGGAGACACCTTTGAGCTGTACTGCGACGTGGTCGGTAACCCCACGCCAGAGATCCAGTGGTGGTACGCTGAGATTAACCGGGCCGACGCCTTCAAGCAGCTGTGGGACGGTGCCCGCAAACGACGGGTGTCAATCAACACGGCGTACGGCACCAATGGCGTCAGTGTGCTGGGCATCACTCGCCTTACGCTGGAGGACTCCGGGACCTACGAGTGCCGGGCCAGTAATGACCCGCGCCGCAACGACCTGCGTCAAAACCCCGCCATCACCTGGATCCGAGCTCAGGCCACCATTTCCGTGTTGCAGAGTGAGTGGTCTATATGTACTGTAGTAACTAGATGGTGCAAAAACTAACAGTCTCCCCCTTATCCCACCACCAAGGAAGTAACCACTTGTTTTCTGTACTACTACTATTATCATTATAGATCTTTTGTGTCTTTTCTAATTTAAAAACATACATGTATATATATATATATATATATATTTCTGAAAGGATTCCTAACCTAGGTAATGCTTTCTGATTGAAGTTTACGGTGCCCTTGGTCTATTCAAATGTTCGTCTTCCCTTCTCCTTAAGCAGAATCCGAGGATTCACTTAATTCAATAGACATTCACCCCCTGCCTCTCCTGAACCCCTTGAGCCTCTTGTTGTGGATGACCACAAACCCAGACAAATCCCCTAGTCTCTGTCTGCCTTTCTCTCCCTCCCTTACACCACCCTCCCTCACCTCACATGCAGTCCATCCTGGCTGTTCCCTGTGTCGCTTCCTGTCTAGTGTCTTTGAACATCCTTGTTTTGTTACTTTGTTACCTAAACAATCGGCTTAATTCGTATTCCATATGGATCTTATTGCCAGGAGTTTAGTCTTTCTTTTAATTCCTTATGTTTTCTTTACTTTCTACGTTGGGTTGTTTTTGCGTGGGTTGTTTTTATTTCCTTCAAAGCCCGACATTGTGTTCACTGTCTGTAACATGTAGGCCTTCTGGCGCTTTGAAGTCATAGCGTGTTTCTTTGTGCATTTTGCCAGGAGGAAAGGTTGGACAGTATAAGAAGACACAAGGAGATTGTTTATTGAAGCGTACCATGTTTCGTGGCCTTCCAAAGAAGCCATATGCAACAAACATCATCTTCTTATAATAGGGCAACTAACAAAATGGCCTCAAAGGCCTTTTTCCACAAACGATATTAAAGCTGTTACGACCTTGTGCCTTCTTTACAGTATGTGTTTACCCACAGAATCAGTAATGACATGATATCCTATACTACTCCGCTTGTGCGCATACCAACTTTCAAACACAATGGGTGTTAACTTGACCTAATTAATTTGTGTATGGCTCGACAAACTGAGCACTGAAGCAATGGTAAATGTGGAATGCTGGTCAAGTGCAGCTTCCCTGCACTGTGCTTTTAGGGGCTTACGAAATTAGGATTCTGACTTCTTCCCTCCTCATCTCTCATGACAGCTAGAACAGTGAATTCTTGAGAGACATTCCCTAACAATGCGCTTCGAGCAGACGTGTCCACTTCCAGTGGATGTCCTATAATAGCTAATCTTTTCTTTGCACTGCATATTCACTTGCGGACCCTCAGGAGTGTATGATACGAACACAAAAAAATAAAAAATAAAAAAATAAAGTGGGGCAACCAAACTGGAAAAAAAAAATCAGAGATGAAGCCCTTTTAAGCATGCCATATATTCTGTCATTACTGAGAGTCAGTGTTTTTCATTTTATATACATGTCATATGTGCTATTACATGTATATAACAGGCTATACATGCTGACGTCACGGGGAAAAGAATGTATAGTTTGTTGACAGGACTGCGTCCCAAATTACATGGTGGTCTTGTCTTGGCTTTGTAGTTTTCAATGTGTAGATCTGTGCTTGTGTCTACAATCTGTCATAGGGCGTAGTCAGTATAGTCTAGTTGAGACTTTGCAGTTCTGTGCCCAGTTTAAACTCTCAACTAACCCATCCAGGCTCCGCCCACAAATATGTCCTTTCGTAGCTATAGAGATAAGCTTTACAGAGCAAAATGGCAAAAATCCCATTCGACCTCATGAGAAATTATAAAATATCCCTCTGTTTTTTTTTCTTTTTTGCCAAAATATGTTGAATTTATTGAATGATACTTTATTTTACTTATTTATTTGTGTGAAGCTTAATCTGTTATCACAGACACAAGATGTTTTTCAGTAAGCCAGATAACTTAAGCCCAAAGATGTCCAATAGGAATGTTCATCATCTATTTTCCTATTGGACATGCTTGACTTTGGTTCATTAGCTCTTTTCCTATTGGACAGGCTAAACTCTGAAATCCTGCTTTGTGAAATAACCCACCGGGTGTTCTAGTTAACGTTGTTGTTACAACAACACAGTCCAGTAGAACACTGTAGCAAAGTGTAAACTTAACACAACTTCAACCAAATTTCATTAGGTACAATGGGATTTTGTAAAGCTTGTCCTATCCTGGGTGGCTACAAAAGAAAGCATTTGTGGGCGGAGCATGGCCAGGTTTGTTTTTAACCCCTAATCCCTTACTGGCCATTTCAATGCAAAAAAAAAAAAAAAACAATGATTTCCATCTCACTGAGGTTACTGTTGAATAAATGCTCTGAGTCAAAGTTCTATTAATATTCACAGTGATCCCTGGAGGAAAACCGCATCATTTCCACAGTGGACAGCAGGAGTAATAAGATCAAATCCATTGATTTACCAGAGCCTCTTCCTCTGAGCAGGTGTCCTATAAATGACCTTCCAAAGAGAGACTGCCGGATCACATGACCCTGAGTGCATTTACTGTTGCTATCAACCTATCAAATGAAGTAATGTGCCTGTATGTTCTCTGTTTTTGTGTTTATGCACATGTAGGCCGGATGACTTTTGCTCAGTCTAACCGACTGAGGTGACAGAACATGTCTTATTACTGGCCAAGAGGAAAAGAGGGAGAACAACAGAGAGAGAGAGAGAGACAGAAAAAGATAGATAGACAAAGACCCCCCTTGGCTATTGGACATACCAAACTGCAGGAGAAGGTGCTAGGAATGCTAATTGGAGTCACTCATAGCCCCCCTCCCATTTCCTCCAGAGCAGCAATGATCGAGGGGTTTACTGTACAAGCCAGTAGCAAGATTATGCCCCCCCCCCCCAACCAGCCCTTCTTTCCAACTGGGTATTCCGGTTGCCATGGAAGGCCTGCCCTGATGCAGCGAGGGAGGAGCTCATCTAGTGATGTACTCTTTAGCTCCAGTACCCAAGGCATCAACAAGAATGCTGGTGTCAGCATATACAAATGTGATTCATATTTAAAGATAGTCTGCAAAGTATTTATATTTATATCATTATCAAGGAGACTTTTAAGATGCATTATCCCTGCAGATAGCTATAGCTACTTCCTGCATGCTAATTCCTCTCCTCTTCCAGTAAAGATGTGTTATGCCTATAAGTAAGGTAAGTATGGGCATGGATAATGACATGGTAGGTGTAACATATGGGAGCCTGAGGCAGACGGATGTACGCGCAAGTCATGTTTATTAAGGCAAATCCACTCATCTTAGTCATGAGGCTTAGCAGGGGTCAAACCTCAAGCTGACAACAGGGCAATCTATTCCAACACCAGAAAACCAGCCAGGAATCTCACGGACTTCCTATACAATGCAAGGAACAAAGAAACTACATGTACAAGCAGGCTCTCAAGATTCTAGCCCATTCTATGGCTATTCCCGGAATTACAACATGAGAAACTTCCCAAAGGTGGAGACTAAAAACTAAATAAGGCACAGGTGACAGAATTAATTAGAGGGAGGAAATGGCTCTGGAGTAGCATCCCAGTGTTCTATTACAGGAAATTATGATGATGAGTCTGTGACAGTAGGTCTGAATTAGTCCAAATATGTGTTATTTAAACAAGCAAATCTTTCAAATGTTAAATTGTAACTCTGCTGGAAATATTCTTTCTGGTTTTGCAAAAACAAATCTTATGGCTAAGCTTAAAACGTTCATTTATTGCCATGAAATAAGCCTTCCTCAGATGTATGAATTGACTTCTGCTTTAAAACACTGGAAGCAGTATTGATAAATGTGACAGTGTCTCAATTAAAACGAAGGTTATATTAGTTTATATATTTGTCATTTATCTGTGCCTGTGTTGTGTGGGCCCATTTTTATCTGTATCCACTCCTTCCTCCCACAAAACTCACACCCACCTTCTAGGAAGGGGAGTTTCAATGTCCGTGAAGCTAATTACTCGGCTTTTTTAACTGCCCGTGGATTTGGTTTTGTTTCAGAGCCAAAGATCAATGCCTCTGATCAGGAGGTTTTACCGCCTAAAAAGCCACAGGAAGACAACCCTCCCATCACCCTACAGTGTAACCTCACCAACTCTCATAACACCCACCGGGAAAGCTTCTGGATGAAGAATGGAGAGGAAATCCCAAACACAAGAAAAGGACTGAAAAACACAGAGTTGATGTGAGGTTCATGTTTTGCAATATGTATTGCGAATATCAGCTGCTAAGCTACAAGACTTGTACTTCTCAAATCGTATGGCGAACAGCTGTAGATGAAGTTAGCTACATCTGTTTCTCATCTGTATCAGTTGTATTGGTATTTGGTACTCAGCCAGTGAATCTGGTTAAAAACAATTCAAAAAATCCAATTTGGCTGACCATTTTTCAGTCATCTCGAATAGTAATTCAGCTTTGAAATATTCAGTACCACTTTCTATAAATCAGGTATTCATAATGCATTATAAGTGCATTCATAAAGCATCCATAATGCTTTATAATACTTGACATAAGCCTTTGTAACTGTAAATACATGTTCATAATCACACACAGAAAATGTTGTAACACCACAGTATAAAGCTTCATAGCACAAAGTGACAATGCATTATAGTCTATATATTGTTGAGATCATTTATATAATCTCTAGCTGTTTGCTTATAAAATGCCGACGTAGAGAAACTGTCTATTCAGACGAATTGATATCAGTGTGCAGTTTGTAAAAGTATATTTTACTAATAAATGAATCCCAGGTCAAAGTACCATCTAGCGATTCTGATATTCCTCTGTTTAGATGTTCTTGTTTAAATTGTTTTGTGCTTATATTAACAGGGACTAATTCATAGAGCTGACCAACAACATCACTTTACCTAAAGCCTGTATAGAGAGCTTATAAGTGTTCACTGCATGTTTGATGCAGTTATAAAACTTTTCATTTTGAAGATACTGAGGAACATTGAGTATGTTAGAGTTTTGGCATCATATGAATGAATCACAATAGTTATTACTAGGATTTATGATGCTGATCTCACCAATAATGTTAGATACATGTATTATAACGCATTATGTCACTTTGTGCTACGAAACCTTATACTGTGATGTGGTATTATGAAGCAGTAAGCATGCTTTATAGATTTTTATGAATGCACTTATAATGCATTATAGATACCAGATTCATAGAAAGTGTTACCAAATATTCCTTTCACCTTCTAACAAATGACATTGCCTTCCGGTATATATACATATATCCAGTGGTTATGGTTATGGGAATGGGAATATTATTTTTCCCCATTTGTAGTGCACATTATGCACATACAGTATTTAAAACCCAAAGCAGCAACAGTCTGCTATAATTTGCAATGGCATTATTATATAATATGTCATATCCAAAAAGATAATAATGTGATGTAACAATGTTCACCAGGGTTTTACCTGAGAACACTTAGCAACTGCAGCCCCCATAAGACCTTTCATAGCCAAGTGTGATGCTCCTGAAAGGCAATATCCTGTCAGACCACATACAAGTAATTCTCAAGTGACAGTCATGACTGGAATAGACAGCTTCATGCCAGCAGCACTTCCACGCGGCTCAAGCATCCCCTCTTTTCTTACAAAGCATACAAGTACAGTACACTGCCAAAATATGTCCTCACAAACCGAACTATCTTAAATGGCAGACTGACAGTTTTCTTTTATTGCTAGTGCATGATGTGTGTGCACTTATGCCAGTTGTTAGTTATCTGGTACAGTTGGGTAATGGCAGTTAGTACATCTGGAGCTTTAAGCTTGGATTTTGTATTTGATTTACATATAATAGAATGTCATTTTGGGTATGGGTGGTTTGGAAAGGATATAGATATATAGATATGATATACCCATGTATAATACCATGCAATAGTGAGATTTAAATTCCATTCAAATCGGCCACTGAGTACAAGTGAGGATTTTTTGTGTATTCAGTGAAACAAGAAGTAAACATATTACTCAACAACTAAAAGAACATTTTGCAGTGTGTAGTTTGCCCACCTTTTTCCGATATTATAGCTCCCATTATGTTCATTAGACCTGCTTTCTGGTTTTCAAGGAAATCTGCAGGGATCTGTTTTCCCACACCTTCAAAGTTTAGTCCCATAAAACCTTACTCCACATCTTCAGAGTTCAGTGTTGGTGTTGTAGTGCACATGTTCTTCTTGACAGCTACACCTTCTTATAAACCTGTAGCATTTAGTTGTCCTCTCACAGTGGAAGGATGGACAGAAACACCTGTGGGTGCTTTCAGAGCTGAAGCAAGAACGGAGCTGAATAATGAAAGCTTTAAATACTGTTATTCTGGTGGGGACAGTTTTGGTGGTCTACCAGGTCTTGCACGGTTGTTCCCATTTCCTCCGGGTCTCTAAAAACTTGCTCCAGTTTTGGAAACTCTAACTCCCTTCCTTATGCAAGTGGATTATCCTCTAGGATTTGCACAATTTAGGATTTTGTAAAGTTGACAATGTTATGGTGAAAGATGAGTCGATGTTGACTAATTGCTGTTGACGTCATGAATCAAACCACAGGAGAAGAAAATGCTTTGCCACAAAGCAACTTAAAGCAAATCTCAGATAAAGCCAAACTCCTTGATTCAGTAGAGCGTGCCATATTCTGTACTGCATTGCTAGCCATTAGGGAACCGGAGATACAGACCCTGTGATCTTGCAAATTTGTTTCCGACACCCTAGACGGCCTTTCTGAGACACACACTCATGGCGGAGGTCCAGAAAACCCAAGAAATTTGGAGCACCGTAACATGGCAAAAATAAGAATAGCTGACTTCAAACCTTGTGGGGTTACAGGTTGTTATGCTCCCTCTCCAGCAACGTTTTATTGTAGTCTTCAGAAAACCGGAGATGAAGTAATTCAATATCTGATCTTGGAAGTAGTGCATATCGGCAGAGGAATGACGGAACAAAGCATTTAGGGTTGGATGTTTTTGTGGAATTCTCTGCTAAATTAAATGTATGTTTCCTGCGTCTTAACATGGAAAAACAAATAACTTGACTGGAAATTAACCCAAGGGTGGTGGGATTTAAGGTAGCTTTAGGAAACTTTTTCTTTCAGAAGTTTTTAAGCTTTGTTGGAGATGTGCTGATGCCACCGATCCATTGGTGGTAATGAAGTATTTGCTTATTTGATATGAAGTACCCAGATCAACATTCATGTTCTAAGCACTGTTTTTGTTTAAGCATTGTCATTTGCACACTAGCACATAATTTTGAACTACCTCTTGACACAACACTGCAATAGTTTATGGTTCTTTAGGACCAATAATTACACAGATAAAGACACAAAGTTAAGATGAGTCTCTGATTATATAAAAATGTCTTTTCTTTTAAGATTGAACAAACCAAGGGCGGATGACGCAGGAGAATACATGTGCGTTTACACCTTTGACATGGCCCCCAATGCCAACGCCTCCATTGAAGTCAAAGGTAGGGTATTTTGAGTACAAATGCTGCCACTGATGCTTAATAGAAATGACAAGCAAGCCCCTCTAGCTTTCTTACCAAAGCTCCAACAGACATCTTTCAATTATGCCACCACTCCGTGGCAGGCTGACATGTACTGGCACCAAATACGCTGGTAATATTTGGTCCAAAAGTGTAGGACTAATAAACACTGAGAGCCACATTACGGTCCACTGCTCGCATTGTAATACGGCGCTCCACCATGTTTTCTCCATTATATAATTAAGAATTTATGTCTGTTTGTAAGTAGCTTCCCTTCATCTGGAAGCCGACCCTCTTAGAGAGAAACAGACAAATCTGACAAGAGCATTTCGCTAGAGCGATAAATCCAGACAGTCACGTATAAAAGTCTCACTCCGAGTGCACTAGTGCAGACAGAGTGAGATTCAGTCTCATTAGAGCTTCCTCCACAGAGTGGATGGCAAAGGGGCCTCTGGACAATGACTGTCATTTATAGAGAATGAGAGTTTTCCTAGTTTGGACTTTATATTGACACAAAGAGGCAAATTACTAGTGGAACATACTACAGCAGCAGCTCTAAATCCCAGTGCTGTGAGTCCATTCACTGCACTGGACAACTGGGAAATCCTAAACTGAAAAGGACTCCAAACACTACAGGCCTGTCAACCTCAGCCATTAATCACATGAGAATCAGTGTGCTCTGTATGATTATATTTTACTAGAAATATCCCCATTTATCATGACTATAATTATTATTACCATTCATAGCATTGGCAAAGAGCCCATGGACTATTTTATTAACTCTGGGGCCCATTTAAGACATTTTTGTGGTTTCATATACCAAAACAGCCATATTTTCTTTCAACCTGTTTTTTTTTATTGTCACCCTTTACACGTTTCACCTAAATAGGTTTTTATATCACTATGCTCTTCCATATTATATTACTTCTACTCTGATTGGCTGCTATGCATTGTGTCTCTTTCAAAAAATCAGTATGAGCTGAAACACTCTTATAGTGCAGTCAAATAACGTGTTTTGTTGACTTTCTATGTGACAACAAATTAACTTTCCTGTACAGAGAACCAATTATGCCTTTCCAGTTTTACTGTTTCCTTTAGTGTATTATGAAGCTTTTTTTGTAGTATGAAGTCATAATTCCCTTGTCTGTTACAAGGTGACATCATCACGTAACACAATCCTTATTGTGTCACATACTGGCCAGCTTGGCACGCCCTCACACAACACACAGAGAGATAAAACAGTACAAACTTACCACTCTGAAACGTCCTGCTCTGGTCTAGCTTGTTGGACCTGACTGTCAGGATCAGACTCTGGCTCAAACTGCAGCCCACACTTTGGCCCACATAGCAGTGTGGGGTGGAACTTGTAGCAGGATGCCGCTCTGGTGGTTCGCTAATCAGAACAGAGCGGGCGAGCTGACCAATCAGAGTGCAATGGGGTCATCGAGAGGCGGGGCTTAGGACACAGGAGCTCTAACAGAGTTTCAGACTTAGGGTGAATTGAGATGAGATGTATGAGAACAATAACATGTTTTGGGAAAACCAAAGCATGTACATCTATTGTAGTACACCCCAAAAATAAAATTATGAATATTAGAAATGAACCAAATAGGTCCTCTTTATTACACAATTACTACAATCACTGCTTATTTGCCGATTTGCACAAAAATTGGGAAGAAAATAAAATAAAATGTGGTTTGCGTAAAAGTAACGTTTTTTATTTATTGTTTTTATATCACGTTTTATATCTTGTTTTATTTTTTCTATATACATAAATTAAGGTTTTCCATGTGAGCCCTGTAATATGTACATTCCTGCGAAATGTTCTTTTCTAATTAAGATTACAAAATAATATTTGTTATTCATCATAGGATTATTTTACCATGGCCAGGTTCAAAGTTACAAATGATCAATACTCAAAATCTTTTCATTCACAATCTCTGCTAAATTAAGTAAAACCATCAACCACATTAGAGCCATGCAATTTCTGCAGACCATCCCAGACACAGAGGAATCACCCCCCTGTGGCCACAGACCTGTGAAACACTGCACAGTACGAGCTTGCCTACATCCTCTTCACAGTTAAGCCAATTTGTTTTGACACCACCATCATGCGCACTGAGCATGCCTGGACCATTATGTCAAGGCTGTCTTAAGCGTTGCCTGGTTGCGTAATGCAATGATGCTGATGTCCGCTCAGCTCTGACTTTGTTGCTCCCTGCCTGGCGGATGACAGGACGCATGCTCCATGTGCCGTGCTCCTCATTCCACAAGAGATCTTGCCAGGCTGTAAAATAAAAATATTACACCTATTTCTGTTTATACACCTAACCAGTAGCTGCGTTCATATGTCATTTCCAACACATGCAAGATATTGAACCAAAATGATGCAGTTTATTGTTCATTTGGTCACATGTATTTTAGAAACGCATGCCTGGATGTCTAAATACCGACACTGGGCTTCCTACAACGTCTCTGACATGAGAAAAAAGAAAGCTCCCATGTGACAGACAAGGGTGAGGCCTTCTAATCCACTGCCCAAAAAACTGCTCAGGTTGAAAGCACCATGGCCAGCTCTGCTACTCTGCTGTCCTGTGCTCCACCCCCAGGCTCTCATGTCCTTGGCACCTCTCTCTCTCCAGCTCTCAGCTCTGAGGGAACAGATGGAGGCTTGTGTGCTGGGGTGGGATTAAGGCCTGGATCCACTCCCAGCCGTTTCTAATGGCAGGAGTTTATTGTCCACGATGATAATCTGTCCCTGCGCATACATGTATTTTGGGTTGACAGTGAGAAATTTGCATTTTTAAATGCTTTTTTTATTTCAGCGTAATTTGATTTGCATGCTCGTCGCAGTAAATAGACTTATTATGGCTTTGTATATGCGTAATCCACGCTCTTTCATTTCTTGGTCTCTGTTATGTGAGCGGAGATGTAAAACAAAATTATTAACACTGCATTATAAGATGCCTTGAATTTCATCCCGCGGAAGTGCGCCCTATTCTGTATTTCACATATATTTATTATCAGCCAAGCGATTCTCTGCCCACAAAAACATATTCCCTCCGTTCCGTATATTGTTCGCTTGGCTCATTTCCTTACAGTATGGGTTACACATGCACTTCCCTTGTAGGGGAAAACAAAGAAGGACGGATGAGGTTTCCCTGCAAATAGCGTTCCAATACAGCGATCAGCATCCCTGCAGTGTTACCTATCTCTTTCTATCAATAATCACAAACACATAGACACACTTCCATTAGGTATCCGCGCCTGGAGGCGGGCCAGGAAGAGAGCGGCACAACGGAGTAAGTATCTGTTTAGAGGGTAGGCGATTCACTCAAGGGAGAAGCACGTGAGGATAATGCACAGCTAAGCTCCCGCTTGTCATCCTATTCCAACCCCACACGCTCGCACAGATACGCACAATCCTCAGATGGCACGTGTGCACCATAATTAGAGAGCAGTGATGTCAGCCGCGTCCCAGGCCACGCCCGCCCCGTCCTCCATGTTCACAGCAGAAAACACTCGCTCCAGGCCTCTTCCTGATCCTGCTTAATTGCATGGAAGGAATTACCGTAATTTTAGGGATTAGCAAAAGGCTACAGCAGCTATCTGTCCACTACAGAGCAGTGTTTAAAAAGGAGGCTGGTTGGTAGCCAGAGTGTTGCACGTTTTGGTGAGTGTTAACTAGAGGGAGCTTTTAATAGGCAACACTGGCCGACTCGTGTTCTAACTAGACATCTGATGACTCAGCACAGCACAAGATGTTCCATAAGAAAGCAGAGTGCCTGAATTGAACACATGGGCTTTCGTTTTAATTAAGAATCTGCTTCCACGCCCGATACCTCGCCTTCGGTCATTTCCATGCCTCATAATTGCAAAGTGGCTTTTTTTTCTTCCAGAATTTCAGAGACTGTAAAACTTCAGAATCACTGCCCATCTAACAGATGCTCGCTGAATTAGTATTAAAGGGCAGAATATTGTAACCAGCAGGGGATTGCTGTTGTACACAGTTGCCCAACAACAGTTATTTTGATGTATGCCGCATCAAAAACAGACAAAATGACACAAGTATAAATATATAATAATAATAATATATTTAATAAAGAAGGTTTTTTGTTAGTTGTATGGAACTATTATACTCTAAAGTGGCCAAACTGACTGATTGTCTTGCTTTCTAGCTGTCAATACTTCCCCCAAGTATTGCTCTCAACTGTCCACAGACACAGCTCGAGCTCAAATGGACAAGCATGCTTCACCTCCGACCTCTAAAGGTCTTCTAGCACCAAGTTAGGAGCTCTAACTTTTGGTGCTTTTGTAAAACCCGTAATGTGTCTTTTTGGCTTTTTGTTTACATGTATTTGGCTCAATCAAACAGATGGCAGCAGAGCAAAATGGCAAAAACCTAATATTTAAATTTTTAGTGTTATTTTCTAATTTTTTACGTAATTTGAAAACTCCAGGTAACCACTGTATCAAAATTTCATGAATGAACTAACAAAACATTACTTAGAAAAACATCTTGTTACATTAACTTCCATCACCTTATGCAAAGTTAGACTAAGGTAATAATACAATAACGATTAATAATATTTTAGGCTATATAGTACTTAATGGGGAGGGCCGTCGCTCAGTGCTGCTTATATGGCCAAGGTAGCAGGCAGTTCACTATTAACCACACAACATTCCTTCATGGTAGAGACCTACCCCACCGCACTACCCCAAAACCCAGTACAGCATGATGCACATTTTAGACTAACAACAACTCATCTGCGACATGAAAGTGGAGGGAGTGGCGCTGCATATATACACATATTTTGATATAATAATATAATAAAATGAAAATACTACATTTATTCTAAATAAAAATGTACAATGAACTGTAAACAAATTGCATTTATCCCATTTGTTCTTTATATTTTTATGTTCTGAAAAAAAAACTCTTAAGCTGGCCCATATCTTGGACTCGCCTGCTACAAAGTCAGGGTTTCTCAAGCTTCTAGTGGGCTTGGCTACATTGCATTCAATAGAATGTTAAATTACAATATATTAAGAACGATTTGCCTTCTCTTATAAACCTACTATTTTGGATATAAAACATAACTATGTGTAACCTATTTTATGAAATGTAACTCACTGTATTAATGTGACGCTCGTAATACAACGTGAGGTATCTTCTCTTCTACTTAGCTGCTCCTGAAATTACCGGTCACAAACGAAGCGAAAATAAAAAGGAAGGAGAGAACGCGCTCCTGTACTGCAAATCTGTGGGATACCCACATCCCATCTGGACATGGCGGAAAAAAGTCAGCCAAGGATCATACATAGTACGTACTGTGCTCTCTTGGATCACCTTGATAATACAATGTGGCTTTTTAATTGTAATTCCTGCAAATGGAAAGCTAACTGCAATTCTTTAGATTTGCATAATAAGGTTAGAGACTATGGATGCTATAATCTAACTGCAGTTTAAACCGAATAAAGCAAGGTGGAACTCCTCAAATACGCATTGTTTTCCATAATTAACATTTCCCTCATTCTCCAGGACGTCGACAACAGCACTGGACGTTTCTTCATCACCAACAAAGACAATTACTCAGAACTGAATATTCTAAACCTTGACATCAGCACAGACCCTGGCGAGTATATCTGCAATGCTACAAACATTATTGGATATAAAGAATCAATGTCAATCCTACGGGTACGCAGTCACCTGGCCCCACTCTGGCCTTTCCTGGGTGTGCTGGCCGAAATCATCATCCTGGTGGTCATCATTGTGGTTTACGAGAAACGCAAGAGGCCAGACGAGGTCCCAGACGGTAGGCAACACTAACTTCTGACTGTTTTTGCAAAAACATTGGCATGTGTTATATGATAAATTTGAGGACGCCATCTTCAAATGGTACAGTTTCCTGGGAAATGCCAATTATCCCACATCCTCTCTTACCAAGCCAATGAGTGCATTATCTTTCATCCGCAGTGATATGCACTCCTCTCTTAAAACATTTCTTTTAATTTTTAATGAGTTTTAATGCGTGTCTGCCATCCGATTATCCACTGAGGTTTCAACATCTACAATAGCAGCTGTCAGTAGGTTGAGAATAGGTCTTACTGGAGTGTTTACATGTTTGCCATTGACCGAATTAAGAGGACAGTGGCAGTAATGAATATTCATGACAGCCGAGTCGGACGGGGGGCCATTGGGAAATACTGACCTCTGAGCTTCAGCGGACATACCTGGGGCTAAAACGGAGAGGGGGCGCTTAAACAGTAGGCTTAATCAGGAAAGAAAGAATTGGTTAGCTCTGCAAGAATAAGCGCTTTAAGTATCAATTTCATCATAACAGATCTTAGCAAGTACTTCACACAGATGTGACCTTGGAAAGCCTCTGTGTGGGAGATCTTGTAGAGCTTTTCACAATTCTGTATTCACTAATCCTTTCCTGCTGTATTAGCGGCTGCACAAAAAAGAAATAACAGAAAAGAAAAAATAAATAATCTCAGTAAATAGGACAGAGCCAGTGATTCAGTGCCTCAAACCCAGGACTGTCTCAAAAAGCTAGCAGTCAGGCACAGATGCATGTTAATTTGACCTTTGCAGCTACACATTAGGGCATCTCAGAGCCAGGGGTGGTCTGTAGTTACCCTTTAAATGAGCTGAGTGATGCAATGTCTCAAAAAGACAGAGATTTACAACAGACGATTTATAGTCAATGGTTTCTGTTACAACTTTGACTATATTGCTGCTAATGCATTTTCTCCTATATTATATGTTGTTTTGTTATATTATTATATTATTGCACATTATTATATGATATGTAACAATGCTGTTCCGGCAGAAAACAGATTTCAAAATCTGCACTGTCTTCCATTAGGATGCTTTAAATTAATTTAAATTAACACACAAAGACTGCAAACCTCTATTCTAAAAAAGTGGGGCAGTATGTGATGCTACTAAAACAGAAAGCGGAGAGAAGTAAATTCTGTTCACCTATATTAAACTAAAAATACTATATAAACACATATTTTGGAGTTTTATCTCCATTTTTGTATGCTCATTCATAATTTGATGCAATTTGCAACCATTCTGCCATGAAGAGTACGGCTGAAATAAGCAGGGACGTCCCTATAAAGGATTTGGTCTAGAAGGCAGCATTTGTTGCCCCAAAATGTGTTGGACAACAACTTATTCTTATGGTGCCCTTACAGATGTGCAAGTTATCAAAGCCATGGCCACTAATACAAGCCCATACCAGGACAGACCCTGGTTTTCAGTTTTTCGCGTTTGGCCCAGAGAACACACACATTTCCATAAAGAGTCTGAAAGACTTGTCAAACCACAATATACTTTTTCACTGAGCATCATTCCTTCTCAGGTGAGCAGGAGCCCAGAGAAGTTGGTAGACATTAGCAGTACAGTCTTAAGCAGTAACAGACGGTGTTTACTGACAACAGCTTTCTCAAAGTACTCTTGAGCCCATGTATTTTTTCCGCTATTGCTACCTGCATCAGACTCTTATTTCACAATTAGTTCTTCAATAACTTCACTGTCACCACTATGACTAGATCAGCAGGATTAGATACTCAACTGACATTACTTTGAACAATTTCAAAATGTAGTTTCGACCAGAGGAGGATGGGTCCCCCCGTGTGAGTCTGGTTCCTCCCAAGGTTTCTTCCTCCAACTTGAGGGAGTTTTTCCTTGCCACCATCGCCTTCGGCTTGCTCACTGGGGGCTTCTTTCTTTTCTCTCCGTAATGAATTATTATTACTGAATTTCTGTAAAGCTGCTTTGAGACAAACACCAGTTGTGAAAAGCACTATATACATAAATTTGATTTGATTTGATGTAATCATATCCATCTCAGATGCACACTGGTCTTTAATTCAGTGCTGTTTGAGGGATCCATGGTCACAGGCAAGTGTGTTTTTTCAACCATACCCTAAACATGATATATATAATATCTAGTAAGCTTGAAGTCGATTATTGGGGAACACTGGGCCTCATTCGTTCACTGATTCAGTTATCATCTAAATGGTTTATCCTCCTCGGTGGGCTTTATTAATTTTTTCTTGAGCATGTTTTTAAGAAAGGTCCTAAGAAAAAGTCTACATCAGATTCATGACTATTCAGATTCACTTTAAGTTTGTGCTATTCAGTATGTGTAGATTATGTTCTTACTTAAGTACACATTCTAAATAAGAAAACATTAGTGAAGGTCAGAATCTTTGTGAAAACTGCACGTTCTTCTTTTTAAGAATGGTTGGTGAATGAGGCCCATAGTTCTCAAACTGTCGAGTTTAAGTAGTGAGCCCCAAGCCATCCTTGCCCATGAAGGATTAGGCCTTTTTTTGGATGTTCCTTTTAAACCTATACGTATTGTTTTTTGAACGTCTCACAATGTTCCTACTCCTAAACTGCCCCTGTCCCAGCTTTTTTGGAACATGTTGCAGGCATCAATTTTAGAATGAGTGTATATTAGCAAAACACCATGACAGTGGCCATCTTTGTACAGTCAAAGTAGATTTACAAAATCATGGTTTTATTTAATTTTCACATTCGTTCCACAGTTTTTTGGAACTGAGGTTTGAAAACTTCAAGTAAAAAACAAACTTAAAGTTGCTGTGGGTAAACTGCCCCCTGCAGTCAAACAGTATACAGACTTATATATATAATTTCATGCATTATTCAAAGGACAGTCTTTGATTTTTGCAAAGGCTTTCAAACAACAGTGCTTTGGCATTTTAACCACCTCTATAGATAAAGCTTTTGCTGACCTTAATCGATGTTAGCAATTTGGAAACTAGTCCTAGCTTTACCACAAAAGACAATTCCTGTCTGCCTGAAGCACATCATCTGTTTATTGGTGGGAGGTGCACATTTTTAAGGCAGCATTTCTAGCCTATGCCATTATTTGAGCCTTTCAAATGAAGCAGCAGAGTACAATATTGATGCTACAACATTATTCTGTTTGCGAGAAGCATGGTTTGATATAGTGATAATGTGGTGTGCATCAACTCACACAGGGCTTTGTTTGAATTACAGTGACAGCTCTGAAACATGCCGAATGTATATTTACCATGCACTGCCAGTCTTACTAAACTAAGTCTTACTTTGGCTCTATCTGTCGCTCTAAAAAGTGACGACTGATACTGTTCAGTAACATTAGTCAAATGCATGGTAATGCTGCAATTATAATCTCTAATATGGAAGATAAAATAAATGCATGACTAAATAAATAACTAGCTGGTTGTGTTGACAAATATTACATTTGTCAGATCTTGAGGTCACAAAGTGCCCTTAGCAAGGCTAAACGAGGCCAGTTGTGCTCCACTGGTGGATAAAAAACTCTGACAAATGTGTGCTACAGAAAAGGAAGCACAATGATTTTGCTAGTTCGAGTATGAATACATAAAAGCTTGCCATTTGTGCTGCAGTAAATTCATTCAGAATAATGATAAATAATGTGTTTCACAATGTTATGTTGATTCAAGAATATGGTTTTATATAGTCTACTAAATCACAGCACCTACAGTGCTGCTTGAAAGTTTGTACATCCTTTATCCTTTTGTGAATTTCTACATAAAATATGATCAGAACTTTACTGAACTCATCACAATAGACAGAGATAACCTAATCAAATAAATAACATAAAAAGTATGTAGTTATTCATGCATTAATGTAACAAAGTGACGCAACAATTAAGGTCATACACTTTTTGGCAAATGTATGTGAACCTCTAGAGTGATCGATCTGGTGTAGGTGTTAATGAGGGTCAGGAGGTTGAATCAATTGGATGACAATCAGGTGTGAGTGTGGCTGACCCTACCCTGTTTAAAAAACATCAACCTGAGTCTTTACCATTAAAAGTCTGGTCTTGAACTCACACGTGTTAGTGCATGTCGTGTCTCAGTCAATGGGGTTTCTGAGGACCTCAGAAAATGATTTTTCAGAGCTCACTAGGCAGAAAGAAATTCCGAACTATTTCTGCTGAACTTCATCAGTCCTCTGTCAGGCAGACAGTGTACAAAAAGAGGAAACTGAACACCACCACTGTTCTTCCTGGGTATGATCATCCAATAAAAATGACTCCATGATTAAGGTGTGGAACATTCTGGAAAACCACAAAGAAGCCCAGGGTAGCATCTAAGGATATGCAGGGTTCTATTATACTAGCTAATGTCAGTGTAATGAGTCAGGCAAACACTGAACAAGAATAGTATGTATGGAATGACAGCATGGAGGAAGCCACTACTGTCTGGGAGGAACATTTCTACCTGTTACAAGCTTTTAACAGCCAGGTGACTGCTTAAATAATGCTCTATGGATGGATAAGGCAAAAACCGATCTCTATGGCTTAAATGAGAGATGTTATACTATTGCATTCCAGCACAAGACCTTCATCCTAAACTCGAAACACGGTGGTGGCAGCATCATGGTTTGCTGCTAATGGATCAGCGAGTTTGCCATCATTTGATGGAGCTATAAATTTTGGATTGAATCAAGAAATTCTACAGGACAATTTCAGGGCACCCATCCATTAACTTGATCTCAGCGGAAGGTGGGTCCTGCAGAAAGATAACGACCATAAAAACACCAGTTAATCCATAAAGATGGATAAACCAGACAGAAAAGCTGTAGTTTGGAATGGTTTACTTAAATCCAGTAGAAATGTTGAGGCAGAACCTTAGGTGGGTCTTCGTACAAGAAAGCCCAGCAACATAACAGGATTCCTCCAAGTCAATGTTCAGGGCTGATCAGTAGTCACAGGAACTGTTTGGTTGAAGTCGTTCCTGCTCCAGGGGTTCCTGCTCCAGTTCCTGAAAACAGAGATTCACATACTCCTGCCAACAAATAACATTAGATGACTCAGTTTATGAAATGACTGAAAAACTGTATACTTTTTATTTTGTTTAATTGGGTTCTATTTATGTATTATTACGAGTTAAATGAACATCTGAGCACATATTAGGTCACATTTATGTAGAAGTTCACAAAATGATAGTGTTCACAATCTGTATATTGCAGCACTGTAGATAGCTCATGTGCTTCTTAAGGAAAGCTCTGGCGTGTCAACAATACACAAAATAGATTCTTTTTGTACCTGTTTGTTTATTTGCAAAAACTGCAATAATTTAGCAATTTACTCTGATTAATTTATTCAGCAACACCTCCATGTAGTGAGGCACAGGCTTTAATAAACTGGGTTAAAATTGCTTTTGTTTTTTTTTTTTCCTTCTCCAAATGGCACCGTATTCTTTACTGGTGGTAAGTTTGAGAACCTGCATGTCTCTGGAAATTTTAGCTTCTATCTGTCTTCCGTTCATCCAGATCATGATGTCAACACTTGTTTATCCAAAAAATCTGATGTGGACAACCTCACCCTTATGTAATGTCTACAATATCAATTGTAAAAGACTACGGCCGATTCTCTATCTTTTCACTTCTCGTTGGTAACCTCATTTTGAATGATCTGCCTCTAATATGTCTGATGCTTGCGTATGCAGTTCTCGGCAACATGGTCTTCATCTTTCATTAGTCTTAAATGGTCTGTTCTGGCCTGTTTTTAGGCGCAACTTCATACTTTTGAGACAGTAACATATTCAGAGAAAAGAAGAAACAAACAATTTCTATATAAACATTTGATTCCATTGCAGTCTGTGGAACATGCTGATGTAGAAGGCCTATAGTGCAACTGCAAACAATTTATCTCAGA
This sequence comes from Semaprochilodus insignis, assembly GCA_034552555.1. Classification (NCBI taxonomy): domain Eukaryota; kingdom Metazoa; phylum Chordata; class Actinopteri; order Characiformes; family Prochilodontidae; genus Semaprochilodus; species Semaprochilodus insignis. Next base: position 28,978,231 of record CM067486.1, on the reverse strand, counting down.
GATTACTGTGCATTGTGATATGTTTAAAATACTTTAATAAATTGAAGCAAGGAACACTTGTTATGCCACAAAGAAAGATATTAAAGGCTATCCCTTTCCCAAATATTAAAGCTTGGAATATAATGTCCGACTGGTCAGGCAATATATTTGTTCAAGCCTTTTATATAGTGAATTACTGAATGTTGGCATACAATCAACTCCATAAACATACATCATAAACGGAAAGCAGAAAAGGAAAATGCAGCGTGCAAATTGCTGAAACAAATGGAATTTCGTCATTGTTGATTTTTGCATGGACACTGTGTACTGTTTTTTACAGAGCTCTGTGCTCTGAATAGGATTTACCCCCACGAGAAAGAGAAAGGGGGAGGGGTAGATTAAGGTAGATTATATCTGGCCACGGTCTTATCAACAGAATCAGAGATGAGGACGTAATACTCTGTGCTGTGAGGCAAAACCTTAAAGACCTCGCTATTATTTTACATTTCAAGGATTTTTCCTCTAAACCTACTTTTACTTTCAAATGACGAGCATCTAGATATTAAGCATGCTGAGAAGCTGCCCTGAGAGGTGTTTCAGTAACGTTACGAGACGTTCCCCTGAGCTACTACCCAGAGCTGTTTTTGCACATCGTTTTGGCAAAGGATTTTTCAGTCTCGCCACAATTGCATTACTTCCTACATTTGCTTCACTTAATCAAATTTGTCTTTGTTTAAAGCCGAACGAAAACAGATCGATTTATTCATAATTTAAATTACGGTTTTGCTCGGGTTTGTTAGGAATGGTTCAGTGTGTTGGCAATGTATTGCCTGTGTCTCAGTTACTGTATTACTTGAGTTTAGGCATCTAACAAATAACTGCCTGGAAGCCATTCTGTCCTGTCTCCGGATATAACCTCATAACCTGTTTGGTGTAATATGCTGTCGAATGCTGCTGCCCTCAGGCTGTGGATGCATGCTCTGTTTTCACAATCTCACACTAACCAAGTACCTCCATCCGTGTCTAAAATGGTTATGCACAGTCAGAACTCTATCCTTCCTTCTAGGCTTTCTTATATGCGGAATATTTGTATTACTGTTAAAACTCTGTTAATCTTTGCAATAGCGGAGATGTTGTGGGTGAAGATATTTCTCGGGGTTGCACTGATATGACACTTGCGGGCTGATATTTTTATGTACACATTATCGATACATAAACCTTTAAAAATCTTTGAAATTGGGACCACACACACCTGGATTAGCATTACAGTGTAACATATACCATTTAATATTTGGTGAGGACTATATGGTTATATGCATAGGTTTGAACAACCTTACTCAAAGTATGTTTTGCTGATTTTTCTGCATGTTTTAGTGCATAATTTTGGTGTATTTGCTGAGTTTAACATCTTTAAAAAAAAAAAAAATCACAAAAACAAAAGCTATAAGCTATACAACACATGCCTTTTTATTAGGCTATGTGAACATGCACAACAGTCGAAATTCTCAAAAAAAAAAAAAGGGCAGATTATGTACAGTCACAGTACTTATATAGATAGACAGTATGGATGCACCGTTAGGGCAACTGTGGACCAATGGGAATATATGTCATTTTTTATGTATATATCTAATAATGTAGATACCGATACATTAGATTTATAAAACTGTATAACTTTAAATCGTAAGCTGACACCGCATAAAACAGCTTCTTGAAGTTGAATGAACTTAAGGCAGCCCAGTAACTAGCTGAAACACCAAATTGTTTTTAACAGTGTATAAGTACATTTACTCGGGTAAATGTAATTGATTCTTGAGTTCTCAATTCTATTATTAATCTACTTTTTTATATTAGGAATGTACATTTTTAGCCATTAGTAATTTTCTTTTTTATTTCATTATGCTTTTTGATGACAATACTTTCACTGCGGTCACTTTTTGAGGTCACTTTTGAAATGTATCACTTTATTTTAGACCAAAAAGAGAAGAACAGAGCACTAAGCTAACTATAGACTGATAGATGCTGGATTTATAAAGAAGTTCTACTGTAGTTCTATATGTTGCTCAGTACTGAAGTAGGTTTTTTGACCCAAAATTTGTACTCATGTTTGGCATCATTTTACCCAAGTATTAATACTTTCACTTGAAATTTGGTTACCCACCTGTAGATGTGACAATGATTTGCATTACAAATGCAGTATAATGAATAAGAATGCAGGTGTTTGGCACAGTCATAATTTAAATGATACCAATATGAATCCAGTATCATTGTGCATCCCTGGAATTTGTCATCCCATAAATGTAAATCATTGGCTGCCTCTAGGTTTCACTGGCGTCTTTCAGAATCTACTTAATTCTTGCCTAAAGCTACTTCACCGCTCCATCAGTACTGCATCTGTGGCACCATCTAAAAGCGTGACTTTAAACAGATTCTTGCAGGATTAATAGAAATTAAATGTAAGCTAAAGTAAGCTAAAAACTCCCCCAAAACAGGTCTACAAGTATTTCTCCATTCCATATGCTGAAGTGCAACAATCATAAATCATGTCTTTCATCTCATTTGCTGTTACGGAAACTTTATTAAACATTACAAAATTGTAGATTAGAGCACATAAAGGGAGTAAGCACAAAGGCTTTAAAACAACACTGTTCAATTTGTAACATAAACATTTTTTTTTTTTATCTCCTTCCCCTCCAATTTGCCTGCCCCGATGAAGATGATGAACCAGCCGGACCAGTGTAAGAGCAGAGCTTTATTTTCTAGCATTCTAACACATAATACTTAATGACCATTGAACCAATTAAGGATAACGTGTATTAACTTGAATAAGACACATTTGACATGAATGAAACTGCATTTTTAATCATTTATTGCACCAAGTCACTGTTTAGTGTTGTCTAGTACTCCAAAAAAGTTCTTTTTCCCCCTCTGGCAGGAAAACAAATTCTACTAACAACCACAAAGACAAAAACCTGAGACAGCGGAACACCAACTGAGCAAATAAAGCTAGGAAAGTGAGTATTGTTGCTAGAACAGTGCCAACATTGCAGGATGTTATTAGTCACTGCCAGAACAAAACCTTTTATCTCCAAATTTTATTTTTTGACATTATGTGCCACCTTTACGAATGTGTTCACTATGAATGACAAATGGTCCAATATAGATGCTTGAACTTAACTTTCACTACAAATGATAAAAAATGATGTTTTTCCTTTCCATGTAAAGTTTTGGAGATACAAGGTTTGGTATTGGCTATTTTTGTTTCATAGCTGCATTTTCCCAGTTTTTATCAGTAGGTTTCATTTAACAAGCTTATTAACAAAATATACCGTAGTCCCAGTTACATGATGTTTACTACTGCTCAATTCCTTGGAAGAAGGCAGCTGTTTCAAACAGCACTGAACATGCATAGCTGCTACAAATGGAATATAATCCATACATAAAAGGGACTATCATAAGGAAGGAGACGTTTATGTGGTGGTAAGTAACAGAGAAGCATAAAAAATGGATAAACAATCTGGTTCCCAAACTTTCATATGCACATGTCAATAAGAAACGTATGACCTGAACCACACTACAGTTTTCTCCAAAACAGAACAGAAAAGAACAACGAACTGATGTGCATGGTACTTTTCAAAACAGCCATCTTAACACCTCCTGGCTTGCTTTCTGTTCCGCAGAGGACTAACTGCACATCTAGACCGTATGAAGGTATCCAAGGGGAGAAGAACCTCCTGGCCATTTCTAATAAAGCATATCCTGCCTCACTCGGTGAACGAAACAACAGCAGCATAACACTGGCAGAAAAGAACAATAAGGACTGTCTTAAGCATGCCTTATTCAGTCTTATGGTATGTGAGTATGTGTGGGCACAGGTGACTAAACTCATTCAAATGGTGTACACATCATTTTTACTCTGTGTGCTGTTAACTTCCTTTTTTTTTTCTTCATGTCATCCTAATGAGGTTATCCTTTTTCATACTTACATATCGTGTCGAATGCATGCAGTAACATAACCTAATAACAGTTCTTTTTTTTTCTATTGTTCTTTATTTGTGTGGTGTTGCATCAAAAAGGATTACCCTGTGTGCATTTTTTTAAGAAATTCAATCTGAAGAAAAAAGAAAAACAAATATATTCACTTGAGTTCTTTGTACAGTTTATCATCAAGTCATGGAATTTAAACAAAGGTGTTCTATCTAAAGCTGGACTGCAAGAGCCTAGCTGTGACAGGCAGAGCAGTATTTAATCACAGAGAACTGTCTATGTATTAAATAATTTAAAAAGATGGATAAATGTTATTTATTTTCTAGAGGTACCTAGATGTCTTGTACAGGTCGCGCAGTAAGTGTTCAAATATTATAATAGCATATCTGTAAAAAGCAAAGAATATATCTTTTTTTTAAATTCTCTATGTCCTCCAAGAAATGTTTCTTTTTAGTCAGATATGATTCTTGTACAGCATGGCTATTATCCTATGCAATATGTATTCATATAGATCTATTGAGAATTGTAAGGTGGGGAGGGTTCGTTTTGATGAATTTCACAGACAAAGCTTTAATGTTGTGGGATCATCAGGATGCAGGAATAGAATAAATGCACTGCTGTAGTTGCATGACTACTCCTCCTTAAGAAAATGGTGTATCAGTGTGTTGCAGTGCAACTGGACCAATATATAAAAGGTGGCACTTGCTGGAGCTAAAGCCATTACAATAATATGTGAGACCAACTGTTCTTTTTCAAATAAAGGCTCCAAAATATGAATCAATGTGTCGTTTGGGTTGCTTGATTGAACAGCTGCCTCATACATATTCATTTACACATTTCAGATGAGCAATCATGAGAAATACATTATGAGAAATCAGCGCTAACATATGTAAGTACTTATCTCAGCAACACAACTGGGAATGCAGTACTGTGCAAAGCTCAGACCACCCTTTATTTATTTCATTTTTGTTAAATATTAGTTTTTAATTTCTCAGGAGACATTTCTGAGGATATTAGATATAAGAAAATCCACTAAACATCACAGGAACAAAAACAGGAGTTTCCAAAATCAGACTTTAAAAATGCTTACAAACCATAGACCTGGTAGACCATCAGGTTTATCTCATTATCAGATAAACAGTACTTAAAGCACAGTTCCAAGATATTTTCAAAGTTTATGAATAATCCAGATATAAACCGAATCATTCATAGCAGTCTGATGTATAACCGTTTGCTGCAGAGAAGCCTGAGGTCCACTGTACAGAAACCAGGCCTACATCACAAATTTAGTCATTTTAATTACTGCCCAGTAATTACTGACCACCAGTGGACCTAGATGAGTCTTCTGAGGTTGTAGATAGAATGTTGATGATTGTAAAATAGTCATATCTCTGAAAACAAAAAAGTTCTTTGGAGACAATATTGCCTTACAATACTGTGCATGTACCTCTCTGCCACAAACGGTTTAAACTATATGGATTAAAGTACATTTTAAGTCAACATGTTAGCACAAAACTATGCTAAAACAACATGTCAGACATCCAGCAGCATCTATCCAACCATTTTATGTAATAACTTTTTGTGAGGGAGGTTTCAGAGGTGGACATCTGCTCCCTATCACCATCACTGTGATTTTAACTCTGCACGTTTCTCTACAATGAAACGTTTCACATCAAACCACTCTGAATGACTTTGTTTACAGTTCAGTCATTTAATTGTGTAGAATTCCTCAAAAAATAGTGCAGTTTCCCATAAAAGCAGTCATCTTGGAGATATTAAATAAAAAACCTCCACTCAAGTGCCGTGAGGTTTTACGGACTGATTAGGCTTGTAATTGGAAATTACTTGGATCTGAAGACACAGAAAATGCAACCAGCTTCTAAAGAACTTTGGAGGTGTTTCCAACAAGCAAGGAAAAACACTCCTGCAAGTTTCTTCAAAAAAGTCTCCCAAGAAAAAGAATGGCAGCTTAAATATAGGATGCACACACTAAAACCCATAAATATTGATCTGTTCAGCCCTTTGTGTCTGTTCGTGTTAAATAGGCCATCACTATCATGGCAAAACCTCATAGCTCTAAAATGGCACCTGTACAGGAGAGGGAGAAACCCTCTTGGATGTTTGGTAATGGGACACCATTCAATTCGACTGCTCTGTTTATAATGACAATTTAACACACAGTAATGGGCAGCTAGCATTTACAAATTCTGAAATAATTTATATAAAAGTTATATAAAATGCATAGCTTCAAATGAATACCTTCCTTCTTCTGTACTTGACTGGAATGACTGGAAACTCAGCAAATAGAAAGTGGTCTCTGACTTTTGCCCAACACTGAAAACAATGAAAATGATTCTTATTGTACCTTATTCCTGGATCAGCCCCTTCAGCTTGTTCTCCACCTCTTCTACAAAAGCAGGGAAGCCACAGTCAAGCAGACACAGGCGCAATAGGTCCTCCACATCACCAGGGGGCAGAGCAAAATGATGATACGCCATGGGCAGGGACAGCCCACATTCACCCAGGAAGTACTAAGACAAAAGAAATGCTCTTGTGATTGCATGTAAAAATAGAGCTAACTTTGTTGCAGTAAGCTCCAGGGACGTCTCCTCCGAATTTAACTCAAAGTGACATTCTGCTCTCATACTGTCATGTCTGCGGACATCACAAAGATACCTTTGACAAAACAAAATGGTTATTATGCTCTATGCAAGTTACAGAAAAGACATCATTCATTATGCAGTTTCAATCACTGTGGACTCTGGATCAGTCTCCAGCAGTACCTGAGAAAGATGCTTGATGGACAGCGATTCCTCTGAACGGTCGGCCTGCGGAGTCTGCGCTGGAGCCTTAAGAGAACACAAAAATAGATTCATTCATTACAGTCTCAGGTCTCACACTGAGGGGTTTCCCAGCCAATCAATAGGCTCATTATTAATTTAACAGTCTCATCTTTTTCAGTGCCTTTCATCCTCTACTTTGTCTCTCTCTTCCTTCACATATCTCAATTATCCATTTTGATTGTGAGGTTCAGATTAGATTTACTTTTCACACATAATTTCTAAACACTCTCAATCCACATAGTTAAACAGGTATTGTGATAAAATGGGGAGGTTCTGGAAGTCATTCTTTTTGGCACATTGTTCCAGGAGCACCATCTAGTGGAAGCAAAGCCACACATATAATGTTTACTCTTTGCATAGGCCAGTAGTGTAAAGTAGCGTGCTATGCCATGGCCTTCTAATACCGGAAAGACTAGAATCTGACACATGCATAGCCTTTCTTTAGCGTTTTTTATATGTACAAATTCATTTATGACTCACCATGTATGTATTTTAAATAATACCACTAATAATAATCATAATGGATAGTAGAATGCTGTTTTTTTATATTATTTTGCAGGTTAGGTTAGCAATTTGCTGCTATTGAGAGGTTGAGGACTGTAATAAGCACTTTCTTTTGGTGGTTATCAGAGCAAGGTCAGGATCAGGGCATTCCTAGAAGCCCACAGGCCAAGTACCATATGCCAGCCTGCACCCCTGAATTACTGCACATATGTACTTACAGCGGCTGTATTTTTTGAAAGACGTTGAGCAACAGGTTAGATAGCCCAGAAGAAGCATCAGCATTAAATATGTGAGTATTGTGATTACAATTATAATGAACGGAAATTAAAATGAATAAAATGCTAACATAGTAGCCTAGCCTCCTCTGCACCTCCAGGGTCAAATAAATGCCTTCATAAATGTCTGTTCTATCTATCTAAGCTGATCTGTCTGATGCTGATAATTGCCATCATTATGATGGTGCATTGTGCATCCCTAATTAATGGCAACTACTATAAAACAAATCTCTAAATTATTTAGTTATGTGTGTCATGTACTGAAATGTGGGACCATACAAAAAGAGGTTGGTAGTTGTATGGAACTTACTACATACTGCTGACATTCTGATTGTCCCCAAAAATCAAATTAAGGTGGAGGGGCTTACTAAATACTGTCCATGTACTAATTAGCCATGTCACAAAGCTGGACACAGTTGAGGAAGGCTGCATTTTTCTGTCATTATGTCAGTATGGACTGTCCCATTTTGTGGGGTCCTTCAAACATGGCCAAGAACTATGTCCTTCATTTCTGAGAGATTTCACTTAAATAACTGGCATGACTACACTTTGACTCTCCCTGGCTCTGCCTACTCTCCTCTACTACTCACACCTGCAAGTGATCAGGACTGACTCAAGTCTGCTACATACACCACTTTGTTTCAGCTTGTGTTTTGACCCCTGCCTGTAAGGACTGAGTACTGAAATGCAACTAATAAAGCCACTCTGCACCTGCAACCTGCTTCAGCCCCTACATCACAACAACGCTGAAAACAGCCAGGCGTGGCAAGATGCTGTCGCACCAGAGTTATCAATGAAGTGTAATGCAGTGTACATTTATTTAATGCTTCAACAAAAAAAAATTCACACATGTTGCATTGCTTATGTCAGTTAGCTGGGACATGTTAGTACTGTCTGCTTGGAACGTCTCAATAATAATTGGGCACTGAGGAGTCTTTGTGTACAGTGCTAGGAAGGTCTCTCCTACTTCAACTCTGCCTTTACTTTTGAGATGTGTCTCTTGTGGCCAAAGGCTGATCTTACTACCACTACATGCTGCTTCCACACTGGCTGTGCCTAAATGTAGTAAAAGGGAGGGGCCTAATACACACTACTCAGGAACTGCCTGTGCCCAAACGTAGCATGCAAAAACTGACCAACAAGAATTTCTCCATTATACCAAGGATACTCTGGCCAAATATTCTAGCAAGCAGCCTAAGCAGTTTTCATAATATACCATATGCTATAGTGCAATGCATAAATAGCTAGTAACAGCTGCTATACAGAGATTTGAGGTTCAAGAAATTAAGGCTTGTCTTGGGATGGGTCAGATCAAGTTAGCAGAGGCTAGACAAACCCAGCCCTGTAGCACAGTACAAAACGGTAATTGCTGCATACTGGATACTATAAAGAGTACTGTCGAGTAGCATGCAGTAAACAGTCCACAGCATGCCATTTCGATCACAGTCTTGATCCTGATTCTGCCTGTCTACAAAATACTTTAAATTCACACTTTTTTCATGTAACATGTAACTGCTGTTCAAATCTCTCATCTTTGCATTTCCTACTACCCGTCAACCATGGTTCAGAGCTATACAACTGTAAAATAGCTCTTATAACACTGAAATCAGGCTTGAGTATAAAGAATATACCTGCTTCTGCTGGTCAGTTTTAGCAATGTGAGCTTCAGGAGGAGGGGCAGGGGGCTCCTGAGTGCCTACAGGCAGGTATTCCTGAAGTCTCTCCACTGCTTTGCTGCAAAAATCTATTGCTTCAGACCTGCCTTTGCCATCAAACTGTAGTCTTATCATTCGGCTCTCTCCCTACATAAACGCATGAAGAAAGAGAAACGCACAAACAAGCATACAAAATATTTAATTATTAACAATGCTTGTTAAACGCTAGCCTTCAGGCTGCGCTGTCTTGCTCAGCTAGTATGTTCAATTAATAGGCTTAGCAAGCTGAAGCTCTAAGCTCAGCGTGTGGATCCCTTACCCTTAATGTCTGTGTGTGATCTATCATGTTTACAGTCAGTTCATTAGTATTCATGAGGTACTAATTTCCAGTTATATAGGCATCTCAGAAAGAAGATAATTGGCTTAATTAACAAACTACAAACTTGTTAAATCATGCATGTCTTTAAACTGAAACTTGAAGGTCACTCAAAAACAGCTATTTCCAGAAATTTGCATATGGTGATTCTTCATGGCTATGGAGGACAGTAAAACAGTGCCTGCTTCTGAGAAAGCATAAGCCACGGAGACATCACATATTCAGCCTCTGCTGTCTGCAGTTGTAATAGAAATTTTGAGTCTGCATTACAGATATATAGAGCATTTCATTTGTCAATGATGAGCATGCTCAATGGAACACATTCGTCTCATAGCTTACCTTTAGTGTCATGTGGAAAAGCAGACTATCTGCTTTTTGTTGGATCTTCAGAAAACTCTGGGCACTGAGAAGTGAGAATCCTTCCTGAACAAACACACACAAAATCTCATACAGTAGGTCTAAGAACTATTAAACCATTAAACCATTGGTAAACAAAAGTCCACCCACCTTTCCATTTACTTCAGTGTGTTATGTAGCTTACTATACATGTGATTTGTAAATTATAAAGCCCAGTACACACCAGAGAGAAGCTCTCTATCACAGAAACCACTCTTCTAAGCTGTCTGAAATGCCTTGTTGGAACTGCAGCTCTTTTCCCTGTTACAAGATGGCATCATCTCGTAACACAATCCTTATAGGCCGCCAACCGGCAGCCTTATCACACCCTCACGCATCACACAGGGAGCTAAACAGGTCAAAACTTGCCACCAGTCTAACTTGCTCCAGTCTAACTTGCAAAGGGGAATTAACTGCACCTGACTTTCAGGATCGAACATTTGCTCAATCGGACCCAGCAGAACCGCTGCCATTGTAAGAATAGCCACAGCAGTATGGGGGCGGAACTTGTAGCGGGATGCCACTGGGGAAGTTTTTGCTCATTGTGGGTGTAGGGGGTCGGGAGTTCAAACAGAGGATGGATGCAGAAGTATAGTAAGAGAAAAATACTGTGTGTTTGGATAAACTGAAGCGTGTAAGTCTACTGTAGTAGACCCCCCAAAAATTTAATTAAATATGTACCTTTTAGTGAAGTTCTTTAAGGTACGTTATAAAATGTTTAGCAAAATGACATCTGCTTCAAAGTAAAATACCTGTAGCATGATGTCAAACTGATGATAGACTCTGAAAAAAATCCAACCACTACTGAAACTAATGTAAAATGCAAGTGGAAAAGTCTAGGGGTATTTTTCTTATAATATAATTGGTCAACTTGTGTTTATTGATGGCATCATGAACTGAGAATGGTATAAAGGCATATTAAATGCACCCCTACAAAACCACCTGATGCCTCAGACAAGAGTTTTAAAATAAGATTTTAAACTAAGACATACTTTAAAAATCCATCCATGGTAGCGAGGTACATGCACAGTGTTAACAAATATAATTATACCCACAAAAAGTTCATAATTCACCATTTTCAAAAAAGCATACAAAAACCCAGAAGACGTGTAAGTTCCCTGGTGGTTTTGGTGGATAGTAAATACAACTTCTGTATTTGACATGTCTATATTTGTAGACATTATGTGGTTCCTATAAACACCACTGCAAAGAAGAATATCAACCACTGAATGATGCAGAAATTTTGAAAATCAGTGGGGCATTTAGGCAGGTCCCAAAAGTCTAAAGGTTTTTAGGGTCACTGTATTAAATATATAACATCACAGCAAACAATCCAGTGCATATCAAAGAGATGAGACTCACACCGGCCGCCTGTCATTAATGACAACAATACTAGAGTCTTCAATAACCAAGACAGATTTACCAGATACGTGGCATCCAAAGAGTAAAATATTTCACAAACCTGAGGATTCGTCGTGAGCCTAGGGTGAAATTACACCAGCATTCCAACAGGGGGATCTATTTCCATAGGAACATCAGTCCCTTGCCAGACCTGGAGGCTCAGGGACAAGCTGTAATCTCCCCCTCACCACATGAAAGATGCCAAGAATCGGCTTTCCAAAAACATGAATGGCCCGCTGCCAGATAGCACAACTATAGGAAAAGGGCTACGGAGAAAGGCCCGCTTGAAGTTTTACATGCTGCCCTCAGAGCGGTCATAAAAAAGCCTTCTTTATTTATTTGTACATTTATTCGTAAATCTATCATTAAAAAGGTATTTAGTGCAGTCTTTTTCTCTTTCAATAACTCTTCCAATTTGCTTTCTCAAATAATAATAAACACATAAACCTCACCTTGCTCCAGGCTGTTTCGCGAGGGAAATGAAATTACTTTCACCGAATAAATAACCAAGAGCCATGTTTCAAATTAGTACGTCAAAATCCCCAATTGACCCAGCAGCTCTACAACTAACTCTTAAAAGTAAAACTCCAAACATATTACATTTCCTTCTCTTTAGAGATCATTTGATATTGTGCATTTCATTATTTCTCATACTCCTCGCTCCTGGTGCTCTCTGGTTTGTTTTGTAAGTGAAAGACTCTAAAACCACTAATCGCCTCTACACTGATAGCCTTCCCTACTCAGCATTTCAGACTCGCATGTAATCTGGATGACACACTTGATAACCCCTCTATCCAAAATACTGCATGTCATCTTTTCAACCCCGGCTGGAGGGAAAACATTCTGAGAAGGATCTGCTAAGCTTCTGAGTCTGAATGCTGCTCACAGTACTAAAAGCAACCCATGCCGAGCATTAAGATTAGAGATGCCAATATATCAATAACTGCTATCCTTGGCTTTCAGAGCTCCCTGTGCTTTGACCTGAAAAGTCATGTTGCCTTGTTTGGTACAGTATCTCAACACCGAAGCTCTCTTCAATCTGCTGACGCCTTTCCACCCAGTCAGGAAGAGGCAGAGGCTATCATGCTTCTGAGTCCATCATTCTGGCTTACTGCTGGAAGATATCAGAGGCACTCAGAAGCACTCGGCCCGGCAATCCTTAAGGAAGGCAGACAGGGGAGCAAGGGCTAGAGAGGGATTTGGCAATTGAACCTCTGCATAAAGAAAGCAACCCTAGTCTTTCTCTGAATGAATGGTCATAGTGCCAAGATGTTATGATAAGTTCCATGTGTCCAGCCATGAGCACTGCAGATAAACATAAAGCCTGTTATAGTGAGCATGTGGCCAACTGTGAATTCAAATGCTTTAACACAATGCTTTAAAACAAGCTGCTTCAAACTCATACACCAGCTTCTATAATGAAACATTAAGTGTGTGTAGCCTTCGCTGTGTCCCCTGGAGAACTCACCAGCAGTTCCTGCCCCCGAGAAACGAGCAGATGACCAGAATCCAGTATCGTCAGCTCCAACTTGCCTGTGGTTTCACTGGACTCAAATACCTTTAAGAAAAGGAAAACTGGTTCATGTTTGTGTTTTGTCTCATTCAGCTCTCCTGATTTGACTCATTAACAAGCTCCTCATTGGTTGGGTCACATGACCAGAACAGGGAAAACACAAAACGTGCCATTCACTGGGCTCACCAGGACTTGAAATGGGAACCCCTGATCAAAACAGTTGACTGCTGCTGTATCAGAAAGACTGCGACTGGAGAACTACTATTCGGCATGAGGTAGTTCCATCCACGTATCTGCCACACCAGCTCCACTTCTCAAGAAATCCTTAATTAGCTGGATTAGTGTTAGGTAAAAGGGGCAGTATGTTAAATGCAGGTTGGAACTAATCTCTGCAAGAGAGTAGATTTCAAGGTAGAGGTCTGGAGACCGCTGGGCTACTGCTGCATCCACAATTAAGTGGGAACTGGTAAGATTACAAAAGGCCTTTTAAAAATTGTACTTCCATCAGAGCTCTAGATTATCAGAGTTGCACCACTTAGAACAGCAAGTAATATGTTTTAGGCATTTTAAACTGACTTTTAAGTTATTATTCTTTAATTTAATTTGTGCGATATTCCTAAATCCAAATCGAAACTTGGATAACTGCACACTGAAGTCGTTCTGTACAAAACGGGTTTTGCTACTATATTAAGGGTGAACCTGCATATCTTGCATCTCCTTTTTGAATAAATGAAGTGCTAAACACACAACTGCTTAAGTCCACTTTCAGATGGGGAAATAGGAAGGTCCGAGCTTGCATCCAGCTACAAGCTTCCTGTTCTGAAATAAGTCATGAAAACATTATTATATTAGGATATTTAGATAAAGTTATCCAAGTGAGAACTTTTTCTGCTAGCTGTGCAGCTGTCATGAACGCAGCATAAAGTCAGGGTTCCTAATTCTAGTCCTAAAAACTCCCAATATGCATATTTTTATGCTTTGTCTTATCTAGAACACCTGATTCAGCTAATTAATGCATGAATGAATTAATTTTCTGGTGAGTTGGATCAGCTGTATAGAATAAGGATAGCACACCCTTGAGCTGCGATCAGCCCTGACCAAACGTAGCACTACTTTTATTCAAAAGGAAACAGTGGTGCATTAAATATTCTGTAGTGTTATGCAAGCGTTGCAGATATGGCAGCAGAGAGGGCCATTCTTAACATCCTTTACAGACAACTTTTGGAGCCTGACCAAAAAAAAAAAACTTCACAATAAAGTACTTCCAACAACAAACATGTTTTCAAACGCCTTCTACTGTTGCGTACACCGTGCTGCAGTGGTCGGATGTGTAGAGGACTATTAGAATCCACTGTGTGCACTGCCTGTTTAGTACAGAGGTCTTTAGGTAGAGATATATTAGCTGTTGGGTCATGTGTTCGCATACACAACAGGCTGCGTCATGAACGTATCTGTTCACATACTTGCCTATTTGCTACGTGTGTTACTGGAGCCACTCCGTTTGTCCCACATTTTCCACCGTGCATGGACATAACGGTTCACTGTGCAGTGGCAACAACACATTTTCGCAGTCACACGTCATTTCTTCAAAACTTTCTGCCTTTTTGATGACACTGAGTGCCTGGACTGCCCCTAGTGTTTTTGCGTGTACGGCACCTAATTTCTAAGGACGTCCGCAACCGACACACTAAATGCACACAGGATATGCGAGGCAGCCATCATGTGCACAGGTATATCTCTACCCTTCAAGTTGTTAAGATTATTGGCAGAAAGCCTTAATGGTTGAAAAATGCCTACTTCTATTCTGCAGACGATGTTGCCAGACTGGGCAGGTTTGATTGGATTTGGCGGGAAACACATCTTGGAGCAGGTGGACAAAATTTGGGTTAGCTTGTCGTTAAGCAATAAACTACATTATAAAGCAGCTCACAGTCAAACAGCTCTAGCTCTTCCCCACATCCACTTAGTTATTAAAACTTTGATCGACAAACGTTAAACTCACTCCTGTTGGGAGGATCATTCACAGTCAACAACGATTAACCTTTATTGTGGACATAATAGATGCGTGTCAGGGACGAACACAGATTGCAGATGGCTGTACTGACTGTACAGAGCTCTGCTTTAGTTTGAAACTGGAACAGCATGTGATCTGTTCTGCATCTGTTCCTGAGTCTATAAAGTTAATCATGTTTTTTTAAGGGTGTATGAGGAAAATGGCTGTGCTTGCAGTATTACAGTATTACAATTGCTATTAATATGCCTTTTGGGTTGCCTGAGATCATAACTCCACAATGCATTAAAAAATGTCAATACTCTAAAAAACATTGATTAGTTTGTGAGAGCTCCTAGAGGTACGGAATTTAGATAATATTAGACACACACACATCAAATAACTGAATTGCTTCTGGGAAATTATTCATAGTTTCTTTGTCATTTGTGACAATCTGAACATGAAAGATTTTGGTTTTCTGTATCGATAATAAACGCATTTGATTAAAAAGCCAATAGCGCCATTTAACATCAACTTCAGTACTTGCTGATGTTCTAAGGCAAGACATCAGTGGGTAATGTACCCAGAAGCTTGTTTATTGGCATGTTGTTTCTACCCTTGACTGATTTTGTACTTTTCGTGCATTTTGGCAGGTTTTGAACTATTTTTGGCTGAAATCTACAGTAGCAAACTGGCAACCCTGTCTGCAAAGAGTCCTTGTGCTTCAAACTTGAGAAAGCGCACCTCAAACCTCATCACACATCGTTTCACTGAACTGTGTCGCACAACTTGAAAAGACGTAGCAAAACAGTGGACAACGTTTTGAGATTGAATGCACCCCAGGACTGGGATTGGGAGGCCTTAAGCATTAAAGACATTCAATCATCCTAAATCCTAAGAGTCATATGACCTTTGGGCATTGACCATATAGAATTTGGAAATTTAGCAAGAAGGAGTAAAAACATACCGTCGCTGTCCAAAGAAAAACAGGCATCTCCAAAATGGCAACTTTACAGGAGAAGCCAAAAACCTCATTTTATTTGAATGGAAGTCAATGGAACCAGATGTCTTTCCAAGCAGTTTTGGGCCATTTCTGTTGGTCCATTCTTCATGAAATTTCTACACAGTCTAAATAGCAGCTCATGTGATCAAATGCGGCATAAAAGTAAAAATCTACAAAATGGAGACGCATGTTTTTCTATGGGCAGCGACGATATAGAAGATTGGTGATGAGTTTCAATCACTTTACTGTTCATTTCTTGAGAGATGCTGAGAGCGAAAGACACACAGATAAACAGATACATAGACAGACAGGCAAGTAAACAACTACCGTCATGAATTTAAGTTAAACTGAGAAGATTTCAAAGATACTGTTTATACCTGAAGCCCAGTGAGTCTGACAGGACAACAACTGTTTTTATACATGAAGTAAAACTTCAAGTGTACTCGTGTTCATAAACCTAAAAACCTTTACATACACCCACTGGCTACTTTATTAGGAACGTCTCCTCATATCTACAGTCCATTTGATCAGCTCTACTGATCATACAGGGGCACTTTGTGCTTCTACAATCACAGACTGTAGTCCATCTGTTTCTCTGCACAATTAGACCCCTTCTACCTTGTTCTTTAGTGGTTAGGACCCCCACAGAGCATGTATTATTCGGGTGGTGGATCATTCTTAACACTGCAGTGACACCGACGTGGTGGTGGTGGTGTGTTAGTGTGTGTTGTGCTGGTGTGAGTGGATCAGACACAGCAGTGCTGCTGGAGTGTTTAAACACTGTGTCCACTCACTGTCCACTCTATTAGACACTCCTACCTTGCTGGTCCACCTTGTAGATGTACAGTCAGAGACGATAGCTCATGCTGCTGCACAGTGCAGTGTTGGTCATCCTCTAGTCCTTCATCAGTGCCCACAGGACGCCGCCCACAGGACGCCGCCCACAGGACGCTGCCCACAGAATGCTGCCAACAGGACGCTGTCGGCTGTATAGTTTTAGCTGGTGGGCGATTCTCAGTCCAGCAGTGACACTGAGGTGTTTAAACACTCCAGCAGCACAGCACACACTAACACACCACCACCACTTCACTGCCACTGCAGTGATGAGAATGATCCACCACCCAAATAGCACCTGCTCTGTGGTGGTCCTGCGGGGGTCCTGACCATTGAAGAACAGAGTGAAAGGGGAGGCAGTCTGCAACAGCAGAACTACAAAGTGCATCTATATGGTATGTAGAGCTGGTAAAATTGATAATAGGTGTAGATAGAAGGACCTAAAGAAGCAGTCGGCGGGTGTGTATATTAAAGGTTGTGTTATACACGGCATCTAGTAGATACAATACTTCTGCTGTTTGACTGCAATGTACAAAAGTGGGGAAAACTGGAATTGGTAAGTTTCTGACACCACCTTTAGCTAAGTTAGCTAACTGAGTTGCTAGCTTGTATTAATACTAAATAGTAAATATTAATATTAATTTAACGTTATTGCTACTACTATCTATGTTAGCTAGCTAACTCGTTCTTTGGCTGGCTAACGTAAGCTTGGTTATTAGCTTTACTGGCTAGCTAACGTTAGCTGGGTCGTTTGCTTTATTGACTAGCTACCTTTAGCTGGGTTGTTTTCTTTACTGGCTAGCTAACGTTGCCTAGCTTTTTAGCTTTACTGGCTAGCTAACGTTGCCTAGCTTTTTAGCTTTACTGGCTAGCTAAAGTTGGCACGCTTGTTCGCGTTACTTGCTAGCTAACGTTGAGTGGGTTGTTAGCTTTACTGGCTAGCTAACGTTAACAGGATTGTTAGCGTTACTTTACCTTCCATGAGCGCTTCTCTCCGGTCTCCTTGGCTTTGGGCAGAAAGCGGCCATAACGTTTTAATATCCAGACACATTTTTCTTCGTCTGTTTCCTTTGACATGTTTCTTCAGATCCTCTCTGGTTTGTTTGCTGTATTTTCTCAACAGAAAGAGGAACTCCGTGGAAACACCGACCAACTGCATATGACGGAGGCACGTAACGTTACCTCTCTCTGCCGCGCCCAAACGCAAGACAAACAAACTAACTAAATAAATAAATAAATAAAATCAGCATAAAGGTACATGCTATATAGTCTAAAGTTTTGTTTAAAATAATAATTTTACTAATTCATCTCTCACAAGTACTGTAAAAGCATCCGCTATTTACATTAGACGGACGATAAATACGTGACTGTGTTTTAATAACTAATTTTTAGAAGTTAATATCTAAAATTCTCCGTTGATTTAACGTCTTCCTTTCAACATTTAAACAACGTTTAAGAATTCGGCTTACGGCAGTGTATTAGAACTGAAGTTGATTTTGGTCTTCAACCTGTAAGACTGAAACGCCGCTGTACCAACGTTGATTCAACGTTACTTTGCTATCGTGGTTATGCGGGTATTTCAAATACAGTGTTTCCCAATGAAAGCACACAGCTGTGTTTTACACCTCTGTCTATATTGGGGGGCAGATAGCCTTTGACAGACCCCTGACAGAGAGGTTTAATCTGGGAACTGTTTAAGTGTGTGCGTAAAGTGTTTGGTGATGCTGAAACGCCATCACTGTGAAGAACGGGGGAAAATCTCTCCGGTGATTGGAAACAGGTGGGCGGGGCCTTTTTGGCGCCCTCGCTCCTATGGCAACGCGATAAATCAGCATGCTCATGAATATTCATGACGCCAGGAGAAGCCTCAGGACCGTGGACTGCTGATTGCGCCGCGTTGTTTGGTATCGACATCCGATAGGGGTTTTTAGGGGCAGTTCTTTCTTCTTCTTTTTCTTCTTCTTCTTCTTCTTCTTTTGTAGGGGGGAGGTGGGGGTGGCTAGGGCATGCCTCACTCTCCGTGACCTCGGCGCGTCTCCTCTTCGCTCCTGTCGTGCTGGTGAGGTGGCTCTCCGAGCAGCCTACACGTCTATGACTTTGCATGGTCTTGATGGAGCTGAGCAACACGGTGCCTTGCAGCAGGAGTGGCGCGGTGAAGCGGAGACCAGTGGCAGAGCTGCGCGGCAGGGCAGGGGCTGTGTAGAGCGGACAGGTAGGCAGATCGATGCTGGAAGTGGTGCTGATGGTGGTGCATCTAACGCACCGCTGTGCCACGGTGTCATGCGTGTCAGTGTGAGGCTGGGGAGCGCCAGCTATTGGGGGGATTCGTGTGGCCACTGACCACAGCAGTTAACAAGCGCGCAGCGGTGGTTGTTAGTGTGTCATTGAAACTGACCGTGTTTGAATGTCCTGATGGACAGGTTGCACTCGTCCATGCGCAAAAGGCTCTACAGTTTGCCCCAGCACATCGGCCACAGAGCTTCGATCATGGGCGACGGCGAAGACGGAGACAAGGACGCGCGGAGGAAGAGCCTGCGGATGAAGGCGCTGCCCTCGCCCGGCGCCGCGGAGCCCAGGAGCGCGGACGCCGCCGTGGCCGAAACGGACGTGGGTCGTGCGGCCAAGGCGAGCTCCAACGGGGACTGCCGGAGGTTCCGCGGCAGCCTGTCCTCTCTGGCCGGCCGCCACGTCCACGAGCCGGAGCCGCCGGCCGAGGAGAAGCGGCTGATCACGGAAGGAGACGCCAGCAGCCCCAGCGAGGAGAGCAGCCCCCCCGGGCCAAGCGGAGGGGCGCCAGGGGGCGCAGGCGCTGGGGGTGCCGGGGCTGGAGCTGGAGCTGCTGGCGCTGGAGCTGAGCAGCAGCAGCAACAACAGCAGCCAGCCTTCGTCAAGTTGGACGGCATCGAGCACATCTTAGCGGACGATGAGAGGTTTTACCAAGCGGGCTTCATGCACAGGCAGTTCGGAGCCATGCTTCAGCCGGGGGTCAACAAGTTCTCCCTGAGGATGTTCGGCAGCGAGAAGGCGGTGGAGCGCGAGCAGGAGAGGGTGAAGTCTGCTGGCTTCTGGATCATTCACCCCTATAGTGACTTCAGGTAATCATACAGTGACTTAACATGCACATACACATACAAGGTCCCAGACAGCGTCCCACCTATATATGTTTACACCTGTACATGTTACATACACTTTAGGGACATTATCTAGTACATTATATGTGCCACATACCTGTATATACATGTGTTCTGGAAACATAAAGATTTAATTTACTCAGAAGAGGAATATATTACAACAGAAACACTTACTGCATACTATACATATATACTTCTCAGAGAGTGAGATAACATGGGTGACATGAAACCATAATAAAGTCATCAGTAAAGTGGTCTTGAATTGCTTCTAGTCTGGTCATTTAGAATAGTGATAAAGTGTACAGATAATTTCTATTATGATTATATATATACATATATATATATTCTATCACCGGAAGCTGCAGTGATGAAGCCGAGGCCTCCAATTGTGCTCGAGAGTCATTCATATTTTTCTTTGGCTCAAAATGGTGCTCTCCTAAGGAGGTGGACAAGCGCAGATACAATGCCTGTGAGAGTAAAGAGAGTAAGCCCGTCTCCACTGAAAGCCAAATATCTTCAAATCTGATGTCAGTGGACGTGGAAACAGCCATGTGATGAATATCATATAACACTGATGCAGAAATCCTGTAATCATTCTGGACATAAACTAAGCCCTAGATAATATACACATAACATTACCAGTGAGCTGTGTAAACTTAATCATATGGAATCATATATTTATTCCTCTGGATGTGATATTTTAAAATCTGTTTTTCTGGCCAGAGCTTTCACAGACAGTCTCGGTACCGTCAGATCAGGTCGAATTTCACATGGAATCCACTCACTCTCACTCCTTCTTAATGAAGTTGTGTCCTTCAGGATGACATTGGCTCCATACATTTGGTGTATAGTGCCCAGATGCTCAGCTTTAGGCATCCAGCAGTGATGGCTCATATGTACATGCGCTTGGGGCTGCATGTTTGATGGCGTGAGTGGTGGGAATTTGGGCCGGTTCCAGTGCTGCTGGAGAAAATCGTTGCCCTAGAAATATCCTTTTGACAGTATCTGGGCATAACGTGATTGCTTCAGCAGTGTTGATATTGCAGAGAATGGGATATTATAAGCAAATCATGGCTTTTTATGCAAAATTGATTCAGAGCATTTTATATAAAAAAAATATTGTCATCATAGTTAACTTAGATTTTCATTGCCAGTTATTGTTAATTATGTATTGAGTTTAACTTGCTGGCGTAGGCTTGAATCCAGGGCATAACAGGGCCTTGATCACCAGTGAATTGCGTCTGTTTAAAATGTGGTGTATGTTGACACTCTTATGCTCTCTATCCAACATGTTACCATTGTTGTTGATGATGATGACAGTGTCAATATCTTCCTCCTTCTTGCACAATGCCCTGAATTTCCTGGATTAATTGTGGCTTAGTCTCCTCCTACACATACCTCCATAATTACCAGCTCTTACACCAAGGTCAAACACAGAGAGATGCAAAACGGAAGGAAAGGACGATGTAGGGAAGTAGCCACAGCGCAAGCATTAAGGAGCGAGACTGTAGTCTCTTCATTGCTCTCCTCATGCTTTGTTGTGCCCTCCTGTTGTACATCTGTGTCAGGGGGCAACTGCTCAGCCTTCTCTGTCTTGCAACTTTTGCCCCCCCCATCACCCTTGGCCATGTGACTTTGCAAATACATCTGTCAAAGCGAGCTCTAGTACACGCTTTCCTCTCCAAGTTGTATGTTTTTGTGCGACGGATGCGTAATTAGTATGCATGTGCATAAAAAGTGGCTCCGCTTTTGCTCGTCTCTTCTGCTCATTGACTCAGTGATTAAGAGAGCTGCAATTAAAATCTTCCCTCTCGCCCTGTCCGCATGTGGCGAATTATCTGTATCACTGTAATTTAGTCATTTGCTTGATGCCTTTACCCTTTACACAGGTCATGGCGCTGCAGACTGTGCGCTCAGCATAGCTTACGCTCAGCCACAATACTGCTCTAATGAGCTGAACTGCACTCCAGCTCTCCTGGCTGATGGCACAGCACGAGTCGGACACACTACCACTTTGTAGGAAGCGGTAATAAGAGTAATTGAAATGTCAAAACAGCGCGAGCAGGTTCTCCGCTTCAGCTTTGTGAAACGTTTTGAAGACCTTTGGTGAGGTCGTTAACACTTCAACTCGGGAGACCTATCAGCACGGCCAGACTTTGCTTCCTGCTCTCGTACCCACATACCTTACGTTGTAGCTTTATTGTAGTGACTGAATAATTTGTAGTAGTTAGTGGAAAGTTGGCCTTATCGCTGGGGAACCTTTCCATTGTTTCTTAATACAGTATCTGTCTGCCATTTTATTTACTGTCCAACATGGAGATGCACCAATGCCAGTTTTTCATCTGATACTGATGCTAACCAAATCAAGCTAACTCACACGTACAACTTGATGTTTATTCAATTACATTTTTAAAAACACCTCATTTTGTTAAAATCGATGTTCTGTGTCACAAAAAATAATATACTCAGCCTGACTGAATGGCATTTACCTGTCGGATTATGTATGTTAGATGCTTAAGAAAACCTATTTTTGTTTATTTACCATGTATATATTTAGAATGTGCTTTTATATAATTAGTAATAAAAACACACACGGCAGATGAGTGATTACTGAAATGACTAAGCCATCCAAGTAAGGCCATTTAGCTCCCGTTAGCGTGATTTTCCCATGGAATACTGCCATTACAGATTTAGCCATGAGCATTTTTACTGCTTCTCGTCATCCCACATGTTGGCATTTTGTTAAGTTCTATCAGCATGTCAGAAATTCCTTTGGGGTGTCGGTCAAATGGTATCTGTATCTGATAAGGTACTGCCTTTAAGTGGAGGTACTGTCACTGATACCGGTACAGTATCATTGCAACACTAATCCAAAATGACCACTGAACTTAAGTTTCTTTTAGTTTTCTTATTTTAAAATAGTAGTAAATCTGATAAAAAGAGGGACTAATTTGCTTTAAAACAGCCTGCATGTACCACCTTAAATGGATGGCTAAAAGTTTTCTTTCAAAGCCTTTGTAAACTATGGTTGAAAAATGACTCGCGCCAGGCATATTCAGATATAAAGCAGAGCTTCAGACTTCTGGTTCCTATCACCACCACTGTGAAAATTCTAAGATTCTCTAGAAAGAAGCATTTCACATTAAACCATTCTGAATGTCTTTTTTGTAATTTAGCAAGTAAATAAAGTAGAAATCCTGAAAAATCCCAGTAACTTTCATTTAAACTGTAAATGTGCATATATAATTTTTTTGGGAGTTTGAGACTGCCATATATATATAATGTAAACTGCATTATTTAGCTAAGCAAAGGTAACCAGAACTACTCTTAAACTATCTTATTCCAGTGTTCTGCAGTTGTCTGAATCTTCATAAGAGCTGTTTTGTCATCCTATGACCTGTCGTTTCACATTCATGCTACATAGTCATGTTTCACCACAGAATTGTCAGCTACTGGCCATGGGCTTCTATTATAAGTGAGTTTTGAGTATTGTAGTTTGAGGGAAATGCATGGAAATGATTGTCCATGGTATAAAAGAGATGTGGAAGTTAGGGATTAGACTAAAACTGCCGGAATGTTCCATTAGGATGAATAAGTTTAAGGTGTTATGGGTCTTATTTATCTACTTTTATGAATCAAAATATGGTCCCCCTACTCTTGAATCAGTTATGAACATTATGAAGGCTGAGCAGTGATCATTTTGCTGAACGGAAATGTTTGTGGATGGTTCTATATTTTTTGTGATACAGAGATATTGAAGATGTTATGAAGCGATCGCACAGCCATATTGCATGTTGTTGTAACTGTGTTTCAAAATGGGCTCAAAATGTACAACAAGGAAAAGTTTTATTAGAAAGGCGAGTAACAAGGGAGAGACGCTGGCATGTGAAATAGTTCCATCTCTGTTTCTGTCTCCACATCAGACCAGTGGGAGCTGCACGTGGAGATGACTGGAGGGATTCAGCAATATTGTTTCATGTCAAGTATTGTATAATCTGAAGTGGGGAGGGGAGCATCTTCGCAGGGAAAAGAGGGATTATAAACGGCATCATAATCCAATCTATAGACTTGTTTCCAGAACTACAGCCGAGTGGTTTCTTCCTTTTCTGCTTATTTGCAAACTAGCGTCTTCCTCTGGGAAACAACTTGGCGAGCAGATCCTCAGTGCGACTTGCCCTCCTTCAGGGCCCTGACACACCAATCAGATGTTAAAGAACTAACGCCGACTCAGGCTGACTGATGATCTCTATTCCGTGCCTCAGCATCGCCTCACATCTCCGGGGAAACTTCATTTCAATATGCCGTAAAGTAGGAATGGGCAATATGGAAAAATATAATTCACTTCACTCAATTTTCACTGCACATCGTGATATTTAGTATTTATGATAAGTTGGTGCAGAAAACAACCCGATAGTGGCACATTGAAATATGCTGTCAAAAGTATTAGTATAGTGCTAAAGCACAGTGCTAAATTCAGTCCAGTTAATAAGAATGTTTGGAGTTGATATGAGTTCTGTAAGTACTGACAATATCCATGATCATATGCTCAGAAAAGCATATTGTGGTGTAATTCAATCACCGTAATGGTAAATATCATCAAATTGCTCGTCCCTACCACAAAGACGATAGCTGGCACGTAATGTTCTGCATCTGCTTGGCATGAAATAGCTCTTCATATCATACTCTTAGCACTAAAAAGCTCTTTAACACCGGAACCCTTTTTTGCTTCTATATAGAAGCATATATAAAAACAAAAATATGTCACTTTGCATGTTGAAGCTGATGGTAACTTCAGGCTCTTGCAGATGGTGAATGTCTCGTTCTATGTGCGGAAAATGGCTCCAAAGCAGATGTTAAAGACTGGCAGAAAGGAGTAACTGCTTACAGGCATTTCAAAGGCCATAGTGTGAAGGAAGTAGCTTAATTTGCAGGTGTATGGAAGTGTACGGTCATACGCTTCATAAGCCTTCAGCAGTGGCAAAAATCCCGGTCTACAGGGCATTCTCTTCAGAATTGTACTAGGGGAGGCATCCACCAAATCTGACCCAACTGCACAATTCTTTGATGCAAGAGTGGCTGAACATGATGTGGTCTATATCCAGAAACTTCTCCAGTCCTTGCCAAATCGAATAGTAGCTGTTATTCATATTCGGTCACAGGGGACTAATCTTTTTTAGTCTGGTGAGCTTATATATGAGCTTATATATATATTTAGATTTCTGAACTGCCAAAAATCATTTGAGTGTATTTCCAGCATTTTTTAAAATCCGGCCTAATTACAGATGCTGAATATTTATTTATTTTTCATTTTGTTGTATTTTGCCATTGGTCATTTTGGATAGTCAGTAAAATGGGTAACACTGTGCTATAGGGTAATATTCATTGGGTTACATAATACCTATATAAACTTTATTGTTACTTAACATAACGATGACTGACATAACCCTACATAAATGTCGATAAATGCTTTTTCAGGTTTCATTCAGTATAAAGATTACATTTGCCAGTTTTGATCACGGACAGTCAATTGTTACAGATGACACCTTTTAGAATGAGCATTTATAAGCATTTGTGTGGGTTATGTCAGTTATCATGACATCATTATGTAGATCTCATAAGAGCCTTATGAACAGTAGCCTACAGTGAAGTGTTACCATAAAATGTTTGTACTTATGTTAGACATCTTGGTTCCTATCACCACCACTGTCAAGAAATCCAAGCTGAAATTAAGTTTCTCTACGATGTTTCATTTCGCACCAAACCACTGTGAATGACTTTCCCTTACCTCCCAGAGATTAATATTATGCAGAAATGTTAGTATTGTCTGTGTATAACCATTGCTTAGTTGTTGACTCCACGCAACCCATCAGACAGTAGGTGGCTTTATGTGTCAGGGCCCTTAAAAACTCACCACTGAGAGGACCGGAGGGGCGGGTTAACGATAGGGAGCGCCAAGGAAACCCGTTAGAAGCTTCAAGAGCCTTAAAAATAATGGTGTGATTGGGAACCCTCCGGACATTTCAGCACCGAACTGTCTTTAATTCCCCCACAAAGGCTTCAAAAGGAGAGTGTTTCCATTAGAGCTTTTTAGTAAAGACACCATTAAGCCTTTTCTCTCTGCAGGAAAGCAGGCCTAAGAGTCCAATCAGAAAAGGCTCAGCCTGGCCTTCTGAGTCTACCCATCACTTCAGCTCTTACAGCCAGGAGTAACTCGGCTTCTCTCTCCTTTCCCACTATCAACCTTACTTCCCTCCATTCTCCCTCCTTTCTCCAGCTCTTTCTCTCTCTCTCTCTCTCTCTCTCTCTCTCTCTCTCAGAAACTGCACTTTTTTTCCACCAGGCTTTTATTCATCTCGCATAACCAGCCCTGTCTCCCAAAAGGGACTTACCTCTGCATTAAAAAAAGAGAAAAGAAAGAGAAAGAGCTAGAGCAAAAAAGAAAGGAGTCATCTCTCCCCAGGTTTATTTTTCAACCTCTTTTTTTCACCTCCCCGGCTCCAGCAGAATACATTAAAGTGAAGAAGAACAGATTTAGAATACAGAATGCACATTAGGGTTTTGCGTTTTTCTGCCATTAGACATACACATAGAGTCAGAGAGAGAGAGAGAGAGAGAGAGAGAGAGAGAGAGGGAGAGAGAGAGAGAGAAACCTTGATTTTTTTCCATTCAAGCCCACAGAAAAAAAATGTTTTGGGGCTGGTATGTTCTTCTACGTTGGTTCTTTTATCTGTCCTTGGTAAGGTTAGTGAATACCGAAATGTCATCTGTGTAGAGGAGAATCTAGAAAGCCATGATAAGACTGTGCCCTTATGGTGCAGAGTGCTGTGTCCATACCTAAGCAGTGGTCAGAACGTGAGGAAAGTCCAAATCAATAAGAACATCTATATCTCTACACAGGCTAATAAAAGACAGCACTTTTTGCCAGGAATATAAAGAACTCAATTTTGAGCCAAATAAGATGTGAACATTCAGTTTTTTTGCATTTTTGCATGTATAGATTTTTAAAAATGGCAGTGTGAACAGTTTAATTAGAACGTTGATGTCACTTCCTGTGTGTTTTGGTCACTCTTTTACAATTAAACCTATGTACGGGCTCCTGAGTGGCATAGTCATCAAAGCACTTACTTATCATTCTGTATAATGCCACAGTGATCCATGGCTGGCAGTCCAAGAGAGCACCAGTGGCCTTACTTTCTCAGTGTGATGCTAGCCAGCAGAGGCATCAGTTAGCTCACACAGCTGGCAGTTCTTCTGCAAGCATGTTCAGCTGTCAAATGCATTAGCTACAGTTATCAAAATATGGTGCTTTACATGTTTTCGGAAGAAGCACGCGCTAGCCTTCACCCTCCCGGCTTTGTAACATCACATGATAGGGCAGACCTAGCTAACGATAGAAACTGACCATGACTAAACTGGGAAGAAATAAAAGGAAAAGGTATAAAATGTAATAATTTAGAAATAAAAGAGAAATTCACAGTAATCATTAGGACTGCACAAGATATCTTTTCAGCATTGCTGTCACAATGTCTGTATGTGCACATGTATGTCACATCGCAATGTCAGTAAGGCATTTTAGATACATGGAGAAGAGTCGTCACAACACTGACTTTTTTCCCCAAAAAAGAGCTATTCATCCAACTAGAGTCGTTTAAGGCACCTGGTAAAAATTCCTCTAGTTTTTCATATATGCAAGGCAGGTTTGTTTATATAGCACCTTCCATAAGCTGCGGTTATTCAAAGTGCTTTACCAATAAGAAAATACAAGGATAATTCAAATCAAATAAAATATATACAGAAGTAGAAAAATATCAGTCAAACATATATATATATATCGCAGTGTGAGTTTTCTTCCAGTGTCCGGCAGCGTATACATGCAGCATTCCTGCATACAAGACATATCACTGTATTTCGGATTCACTGTTGCACAACAGACCTCTTTTTTTGGGCACAGAATCCAGGGTAAATGGTTTGACCCTGTTTACATCATTTGAGCCTCGTTACAGCAGTATAACACGTTCGTCTCTCCAAGACACATTCCGCAGCCAAAACCCTCCCAGTACAACCCAAACTCCTCCCCACATGGTACATCACTGGGCATATGATCACTGTCTGCGAGGAAAATAATCATGGAGAACCTGCATGGAGAAAGCCTGGACAAACGAAATGCTTAATAACAGACGATGGAGGCTGAATGAATAAACAATTGTTAATTGGTTGCTGCATAACAAAAAGTGCTGGCCAATGGGCTTCCAGGATGAGGGTTAAGACACATTGACATAGTATCTCAGTCTGGAACCTGCCTATGTACGTGTACACAGCTTCATACTGTACAGTCTGATCGATTTGCCTAACAGGGCTCTTCTGTCTGGCAGTCATTTTCAGCTCCAGTGCTGCACAGTGCCGAGGTTCATGATGTCTGTGTTCTAACACCCTTGATTTAAATCAACAGCTAATCATCAAGTTCTCCGTGAGCTAAATCAAAGTTGTGGTAGAGCAGAGAAACAACAAAACTGCCCAGCAATTCCTATGTGGTGGAGAAGTGAACACTACTGACTATATGAGTATGTGAATATGACTAATATGACAAAATATAACAACAGTGTAACTTCGCAATAACTGAAGACATTTGCACAATGCACAACATGTACTGCAATATTCCGTGTGCTGAGAGTTGGAAACAGACAAAGCGCACCAGCAAAGATGTTAAAAAAGGCTTTAAAGAATTAAAGATACAATAATTGATGATGATGTGCTTTATAAATCAGAACAGCATATCATGACACGATCAAGGTAGCAATAACATATCGTTACATCGCCCATCCCAAGCCCATAAAGAACATCAGGATCTCTTTATGTGGCCTCTTTCGCACTGGTCTTCAAACAACGGCTGGCGGCTCTTCTTTGATGTACTGTACACACGCACACACACTTGACTTGTAGATCAAATGACAGTGTGTGATCCTCTCACCAGGTTTTGATTACAGTTGATTGTTGGGTGCATTACTCTATTGATTTGTTTGGGTCCGGCAGACCCGCGCTCCTGCCGATTGCTGATGTGTTTGAAAGTGAGACGGGGAAACAAAGAAGAGTAAAACCCTCAACTGCCTGGTCTGAGTCTACTAAGGCCATATTTAGGCATTCTGAGGTCCTGGCCAGTGTTTGCAAGTCTATTTTGAGGCCACTGTGTTTAACACTGATGTGAATTAAACTAACACCACATTGTTTTTTTGGTGACCTTTCAAGCCGGCTTTTACCTGATTTCATATTTTCCTTTTCCAGAGGTAAGGTTAGGTAAACGTTGGCTAAGAGTTGACTGACGGTCGCTAGCTAGTAGTAATATCTGTACTAATATCTGTCATTGTCTTCAAGTCATAAAGTAAGTGAAACACTACGGATAATCTAAATGCGCAAATTACTATCAATGCAAATATATTTTCCAGTTGCTTTTTAGCATTATTCCTTTTTACAGTTTGTGTTTGCAGGTCCCGGTAGTGGCCAGGACCCTGGGCCTAGAGCCTGCTGAGTTCAAATGTGTGTAAAATCATTGGGATGTATTGATACCAATACTGGTATCGGGTATTGGGCCAGTGCCGAGCACATTTACTTCTTAATCATAAAAATCCACAGAAACTGACATTCCAATATGTATGTGACATAACGTCTATGCTGCCAGGCTAATGGAGAAATGCCGTAAGCTGGCAGTGAATGAGGGTTGCTGCTGATGCTGTCGGACACAAAGGTCACTTTAAACATTCTGCCTTTGTATATTCCCACCAGGAAAACTCATTTTTAAACAGCCCATTTTTAAACACACTCACTATCGCTTCCCCAGTATGGGTGGAGACATGGAGGTGAAATGGAGGTGATGTTCTACTGCAGTCCGTATTGGCTGACTTTACTCTGTTTGAATAAATATATATTTGTATATATGTTAATGCAGGAGTTTTTGTTTAAACTGTCTTGGTATTATAGGCTGTAAAGAGACAGTACTGTCCTACCATGTCTTTGTGGTTAGCCGAGCTGCTCAGTACTCGGGCATGCAGCGTGTTATTTTCAATGCAACAGCTTGTTTTGAAACTGTAGGGGCTATGTTTCACATCATATGGACTGAATGTTATTGCACTTTGTGAGTCACCAAAAAACATATTTTAAAAAAATCACACACCGTATGTTCGGGTTTAGACCAACTTGAAACATGAGTGCCTTGGAAATGGAAGCCTTGGATGTGATTCCTGCTGTCACTGTGCTACGGAGAGTGCTGGCGTCAAAGCTGTGAAACATACTTTATTTACTTAATGTAGCGAACATGGCTAGCTAATGGGGGTCATGTAAATCCATATTCAATATTTAAATACAGATTTGAACAGTTTAACTGTTAAGGTACATTGCACTCATTTATACTAACAACTACCTCATTTAAAGTAATTCATTATGTTATCAGACTCGGTATCAGTGAGAATGTACTTGAACTCCCTATTAAAAATATACATTCACCTCTCAACTGGGGTTAAAATGGAATGTAAAAGAGACTTAAATATGATGCACTAACCCTGAGAATTTAAGGGTTTTATGTAGCAAGGGTTTATACTGTCTAAATTTGGCCCATTCATCATGAAATATTCACATCACGTAAAGGGCAGCTGATGTAATAAAACAGTGATGACAATGACGTAATAAAATGTTGCACATTATTTTCCCTTAAGCAAATAGGCAGTACTGTGCAAAAGTCATTTGTCTAGACAGTAAGCAAAAGAACAAAAGCCAATCAAGAGTAGTTTGTGTCACTGTAGTATTTGCCGTTACTATCCAGTACCTGGTTTATCTGTTCTTCATTAAATAAAACCATGTGTGCTGCTTGTAATCCATGCAATAACAGGAGTCAGGAACCAAATCTGTTTTCTCAGAACTGTACCTAACTGAGACAGTACACAAAAATGGGTAACAATTCTTATGAGCATAATATCTTATGATACCAGGCATAGGTGTGTGTAATTGCTCTTAAGTAGTTATAATTACATGCATAACATTTTATAATGCAAGAGTATATGACTTTATGAAGTCAGGCTTCATGATGCTTTATAATATCTGTTCAGCTCAAGTGCTGCTTTAGCCAAGTTGGTAGCCGCTGTTGTGATGGCTCTGGTTTTTATACAGGAAACATACCAGAACCCTGTTGTAGTACATTACCATGTTCATATTTACAGTGTTTTGTTGAGCGGATATTATAATGCATTATGAAACACAACACTATAAAATCATATTTTCTTGCTTCATTAAATGTTTTAAGCAGTTATATTGCTGTATGTCAGGCATTATTAGGTGTTGTGCATGTTATACAGTATAATGCCCCGTAAATGTTTTTATATGACATTGTGAATACAGGATTCATGTTACTTGGTTCAATGTAATGTACATTACAATGAACCTACTGTTTAAATCAATAGCTTTTGACAATTCTTAGATTAGATAAGTGTGATTTACAGCCATTAGCCCATACGACAAAATGTGAATATACTGTATATGTTGTATAGAAAACATTTAACAGAGATCATTCTGGGCTTCTCTCTCTCTCCCACGGCACCCTTTTGTACCTCTCTCTACCACACCCTTTACCTTTGGTAAATCACCGGATTATGGAGTGGCGAGGATGGACTGAAAGTGGGGTAATATACAAAAAAAAAAAGGCTGTCGTGTCCATCCACCAATATTAGGAGCACACATCAGAGGAGATTATTACAACACAATTTATTTAATGGAGGAGGGATGGGGAGGTGATGGAGGGATGGAGAGAGGGAGAGAGCGCAGGGATGGAGGGATGGGGCAGCAGAGTGATTGAAATAATGCCGGCTGGATGACCTAGGCACACTCGTGTGGACGGGAGAAAGCAGGACACGCACGGCCGCTGTCTGTTCAGGAAATTGATGTGTGCATGTCGGGGAGGGTTTGTGTGGGTGAGCTTTTCCAGGTATTTCATTAGACGTACAGGTGCGGTTGTGTCACAGAAAGTGTGACCGAGGAACCTCTCGGCTAGGGGCGGGGGGGAGGGGGTGTATGGCGTCACACTGCAGCGCGTGCTTAATCCATCTGTGGGATCACATTGATTGATATGACATTTGAATTTTCATAATGGGAAGAGTCTGCTTCAGCCACTCAGCTCTCTCCAGCGTGACTGTGTATGTGTCCATCTAAAGCATGTTGTTGATAGCAGGTGAACGCTGCGCTGTCCGCCCTTCTCGCTTTTCTCTTTTCACTGCCCTCCACAATATCAATTTATAATCTCTCCAGGAGGACACGCAGCCCTGTCCACTCTCCATTCACAGCTCTCAGTCTCTCTTTCTCTCTTAGCCCATTTCAGTATAGTGTAGGTGCGAGTGGGTTTTTTTTTTTTTATCTTTCTGACAAGATAAGTGTTTGTTTTTGTTTACAAAAGCATTAAATATTAGCTAAGCCCATCGGACAAAAAATTTGTCACCTCTGACTGACATGAATAACAGCTGTGGTTGGACTTGGCATGTACTGGACGTTTCTGGATCTAGGCCACATCAATGTTCAGCCACTCTTGCATCAAAGAATTGCGCAGTTGGGCCAGATTTGGTGGATGCCTTCCCTGGCACAATTCTGAAGAGAATTTTTGCCACTGCTGGTAGACCTGTATGACCATATGCTTCCATACACCTGCAGATGCAGCTGCTTCCTTCACACTGTGGCCTTTGGCACATCCAAATGCAGTCACTCCTTATGGCCAATCATTAACATCTGCTTTGGACCCATTTTCCACACATGACATTCACTGCATTGTAGATTGAGGCTCTTCTCAATCTATGAGTCCCGTCACACACCCTGCAGGTATTTATAGCCCCATCATCCTCCTGCAACGCCACCTGCAGGATCCTGAAGTTACTACCACCTTAAACACACAAGGTGACTAATTTGTTGTCTTTGAGCTTATAATTAGAATAAATAAAAATATATGTAAATAATTGCAATTAAACACAAATGATTTGTAAAACTAGATATTAAATGGTAACTGTAAGTACTGGGTGGCCACAAGGAGAGGGTTGGAAATGGTTAGGTTAACCCATGGACATAGATGAAACCTACTTTTTGTATGAATGTAATAAAGCATTTATTGTAATATTAGCATTTATTTACTCAAATAGATTATTAAACCAAATTTTCAGGTTTTTGTGTTTGATGGTTCTTTTCTTCTATGACCATGGGATACGTCTTCCCACATGGTTGTTTAAGAAATGAGAAGCTACTCACAGCATCAGTCAGGCTTAAAAGAATTGTTGCCAGCTTAAACATGTTAATCACTGCAATAATTATCCAGTCAAGTATTTACATCCACACTGCATCCTTGTTTATAGCCAGGCAGTGTATCTGTATATCAGAGACAGTGAAAAGAAAGAGTGTAAGAAAAGAAGAGTGTAAGAAAGTCATGTGACAAAGTCTTTCAGATAATTAAAAAAATAAAATTAAATTAAAATTAAAAATCAGCATTACAAATATTGTGTCAGTTTACTGGTGATTTTGGATAGTAAAAATGTTTGCATTGTAACTTCTGGTTAGGGACCATAGAGACCATGGAGTGTAATTCCTCCTTTAAATAGAGTAAAACAAGGATATATATATATATATATATATATATATGTGTATATATGTATATATATGTGTGTGTATATATGTATATATATGTGTGTGTGTCTGTGTATGTGTGTGTGCGTGTGTGTGTGTGTGTGTGTGTTCTCTGCCTCCTGCTCAAATGTATGTGATTGTTCTTTTGTGTACTAGTGTGAAATATGTCAGTTTCATTTATCATAAGAACATAAATAAAAAAATATGTGGATGAAAGATCCTTTCTCTCATTCATGCTGCGGTCGGCAGGGTTCCTGCTTTCAGACTCATGTCAGGTTGTCAGATTGACATTTAGCTGACCCTTTAGCCGACCAGCATGGGGGAATCTGCTGGGGAGATATCATTACAGGTCATTTGGATTTGACACTCTTGATGGGGAACGGTAGATTTCCTTGCTGCCCCCAGATAACCTGCAATGTACTCGCTGAAGAAGGGTAGGGTATTTTCAGAGAATGAAACACATACAGATACAGATACAAATAAGCTCAACTTGGATAACATGGAATGATCACGTGTAAACAACGTGTGAAGCAGAGTCTTCTGCTGACTGCAGGTTTCTAGAATTAGAATAATAATAAGATTTCTACTAGGAGCTACTTTTAGCAACAAGTGCTGTTGAATGTGCCTGCGAACAAGTAGTGTACTGTGATTTAACCCTTAGCCGTACACTTCAGTTTTCATTGAACCTATGTACACTCATCATCAAAACAGTTGTTGCACAAATAGTTGCACCCAGAAAGAATCAACCGA
>CM067486.1:28918280-28942229 GCA_034552555.1 Semaprochilodus insignis | reverse complement strand
GCTTTATAATATCTGTTCAGCTCAAGTGCTGCTTTAGCCAAGTTGGTAGCCGCTGTTGTGATGGCTCTGGTTTTTATACAGGAAACATACCAGAACCCTGTTGTAGTACATTACCATGTTCATATTTACAGTGTTTTGTTGAGCGGATATTATAATGCATTATGAAACACAACACTATAAAATCATATTTTCTTGCTTCATTAAATGTTTTAAGCAGTTATATTGCTGTATGTCAGGCATTATTAGGTGTTGTGCATGTTATACAGTATAATGCCCCGTAAATGTTTTTATATGACATTGTGAATACAGGATTCATGTTACTTGGTTCAATGTAATGTACATTACAATGAACCTACTGTTTAAATCAATAGCTTTTGACAATTCTTAGATTAGATAAGTGTGATTTACAGCCATTAGCCCATACGACAAAATGTGAATATACTGTATATGTTGTATAGAAAACATTTAACAGAGATCATTCTGGGCTTCTCTCTCTCTCCCACGGCACCCTTTTGTACCTCTCTCTACCACACCCTTTACCTTTGGTAAATCACCGGATTATGGAGTGGCGAGGATGGACTGAAAGTGGGGTAATATACAAAAAAAAAAAGGCTGTCGTGTCCATCCACCAATATTAGGAGCACACATCAGAGGAGATTATTACAACACAATTTATTTAATGGAGGAGGGATGGGGAGGTGATGGAGGGATGGAGAGAGGGAGAGAGCGCAGGGATGGAGGGATGGGGCAGCAGAGTGATTGAAATAATGCCGGCTGGATGACCTAGGCACACTCGTGTGGACGGGAGAAAGCAGGACACGCACGGCCGCTGTCTGTTCAGGAAATTGATGTGTGCATGTCGGGGAGGGTTTGTGTGGGTGAGCTTTTCCAGGTATTTCATTAGACGTACAGGTGCGGTTGTGTCACAGAAAGTGTGACCGAGGAACCTCTCGGCTAGGGGCGGGGGGGAGGGGGTGTATGGCGTCACACTGCAGCGCGTGCTTAATCCATCTGTGGGATCACATTGATTGATATGACATTTGAATTTTCATAATGGGAAGAGTCTGCTTCAGCCACTCAGCTCTCTCCAGCGTGACTGTGTATGTGTCCATCTAAAGCATGTTGTTGATAGCAGGTGAACGCTGCGCTGTCCGCCCTTCTCGCTTTTCTCTTTTCACTGCCCTCCACAATATCAATTTATAATCTCTCCAGGAGGACACGCAGCCCTGTCCACTCTCCATTCACAGCTCTCAGTCTCTCTTTCTCTCTTAGCCCATTTCAGTATAGTGTAGGTGCGAGTGGGTTTTTTTTTTTTTATCTTTCTGACAAGATAAGTGTTTGTTTTTGTTTACAAAAGCATTAAATATTAGCTAAGCCCATCGGACAAAAAATTTGTCACCTCTGACTGACATGAATAACAGCTGTGGTTGGACTTGGCATGTACTGGACGTTTCTGGATCTAGGCCACATCAATGTTCAGCCACTCTTGCATCAAAGAATTGCGCAGTTGGGCCAGATTTGGTGGATGCCTTCCCTGGCACAATTCTGAAGAGAATTTTTGCCACTGCTGGTAGACCTGTATGACCATATGCTTCCATACACCTGCAGATGCAGCTGCTTCCTTCACACTGTGGCCTTTGGCACATCCAAATGCAGTCACTCCTTATGGCCAATCATTAACATCTGCTTTGGACCCATTTTCCACACATGACATTCACTGCATTGTAGATTGAGGCTCTTCTCAATCTATGAGTCCCGTCACACACCCTGCAGGTATTTATAGCCCCATCATCCTCCTGCAACGCCACCTGCAGGATCCTGAAGTTACTACCACCTTAAACACACAAGGTGACTAATTTGTTGTCTTTGAGCTTATAATTAGAATAAATAAAAATATATGTAAATAATTGCAATTAAACACAAATGATTTGTAAAACTAGATATTAAATGGTAACTGTAAGTACTGGGTGGCCACAAGGAGAGGGTTGGAAATGGTTAGGTTAACCCATGGACATAGATGAAACCTACTTTTTGTATGAATGTAATAAAGCATTTATTGTAATATTAGCATTTATTTACTCAAATAGATTATTAAACCAAATTTTCAGGTTTTTGTGTTTGATGGTTCTTTTCTTCTATGACCATGGGATACGTCTTCCCACATGGTTGTTTAAGAAATGAGAAGCTACTCACAGCATCAGTCAGGCTTAAAAGAATTGTTGCCAGCTTAAACATGTTAATCACTGCAATAATTATCCAGTCAAGTATTTACATCCACACTGCATCCTTGTTTATAGCCAGGCAGTGTATCTGTATATCAGAGACAGTGAAAAGAAAGAGTGTAAGAAAAGAAGAGTGTAAGAAAGTCATGTGACAAAGTCTTTCAGATAATTAAAAAAATAAAATTAAATTAAAATTAAAAATCAGCATTACAAATATTGTGTCAGTTTACTGGTGATTTTGGATAGTAAAAATGTTTGCATTGTAACTTCTGGTTAGGGACCATAGAGACCATGGAGTGTAATTCCTCCTTTAAATAGAGTAAAACAAGGATATATATATATATATATATATATATATGTGTATATATGTATATATATGTGTGTGTATATATGTATATATATGTGTGTGTGTCTGTGTATGTGTGTGTGCGTGTGTGTGTGTGTGTGTGTGTTCTCTGCCTCCTGCTCAAATGTATGTGATTGTTCTTTTGTGTACTAGTGTGAAATATGTCAGTTTCATTTATCATAAGAACATAAATAAAAAAATATGTGGATGAAAGATCCTTTCTCTCATTCATGCTGCGGTCGGCAGGGTTCCTGCTTTCAGACTCATGTCAGGTTGTCAGATTGACATTTAGCTGACCCTTTAGCCGACCAGCATGGGGGAATCTGCTGGGGAGATATCATTACAGGTCATTTGGATTTGACACTCTTGATGGGGAACGGTAGATTTCCTTGCTGCCCCCAGATAACCTGCAATGTACTCGCTGAAGAAGGGTAGGGTATTTTCAGAGAATGAAACACATACAGATACAGATACAAATAAGCTCAACTTGGATAACATGGAATGATCACGTGTAAACAACGTGTGAAGCAGAGTCTTCTGCTGACTGCAGGTTTCTAGAATTAGAATAATAATAAGATTTCTACTAGGAGCTACTTTTAGCAACAAGTGCTGTTGAATGTGCCTGCGAACAAGTAGTGTACTGTGATTTAACCCTTAGCCGTACACTTCAGTTTTCATTGAACCTATGTACACTCATCATCAAAACAGTTGTTGCACAAATAGTTGCACCCAGAAAGAATCAACCGACAGGAAAGAAGCTTGGTGGGTAGGTTTGACAGTGTGAAACATGCAGATGATTCAAGTTTCATGCTTGGGCACACATGTGATGTTTGCAAGGATGGGCCTTGTCTCTGTACCTGACTGACCCAACAGCCATGATTGTGGACATTCAGCGAGCAGTGATGCCCTCCATGAGTCATCCTGTTAGTGCCAGCAAATTGGCAGACTGCTGCACAACACAGGACTACATGTACGCAAACTGTTATGATGACTGCCCCTAACACCGCGTCAAAGTGACTCAGAATGGCAGACCGGGTCATCTTCAGTATCGAGTCCCACTTTTGCCTTGGTTGGAGACGACCAACAAATTTGCGTAATGAGTGTCAAGATAAAAGGACAAACGGTTTGTTGTCATGCGTCACATGTCCAGAAGGTCTGGTGTCAGTCCACCTCCAGCCCTGCAAAATCTGCAGGAACTGTGTGAGAATATTCAAGCTGCATGGGATGGATTATCACAGGACTCGTTAGGAACCTCTACACCTCCATGCTGAGACATCTGGCATGTTGCATTGGCAAACATGGTGGCCCAAAGCCATTCTGAGAGACACTATCTCTGTATGTGTAGCTCAATAAATATTACCCATATCAGTCTAAATTTATCATCATTTATTAAATTTATCATCATTTAAGATACCTTTATTCTCCTTCCCAATAGCACTGTAATCCCACACCTCCTTCTGGGTGAAGATGAGTGTATTTAGCATATAACTATCTAAATGAATGCATTGGGTATGAATAGATCATAACACAGTTCTTGTGAATATATAAGGTCTTATTACCTTAGGTCTTGATATTTATAGTGTACTGCTCTTTCTACGTGTTATGCTCCCGAAGCGTTAACATAGATTAAACAGTCANTCTTTCTACGTGTTATGCTCCCGAAGCGTTAACATAGATTAAACAGTCAGCCAAACTCCTTTCAAGAGCCAGGAAGATGAACGTGCTTGTTCCTTTATTGACTCAAATCAGGTGTGAAACTACCAAAACAAGAAATAAAAGAAAAGGTTCAAATACACGCCACTAGTTAATATCAATACAAACGTGACTCATCGGATAACATCAAGTTGCCGCGATGATAAACAGTTATCAAACTGCGTTATATCCAAGTCATGAATATGTCAGTACCACTTAATACTTACAGTCATTGCTTTCTGAAGGGTTAAAGCGACAGGTTGAACTAGACGACAGTAATATAAACTCATATAAAAGTAGAGCGCTGTCTGTTTACGTTCAGATTAGTTGTGCCGCATCTTTTTACTTCCGTGTGCGTCAAAACAAAGGTTCCGCTATCAAACGGGAATCATATGAAACAGTGCAAGAGCAATACAAAAACAAGGATTATTTAAGAACATAAAACATAAACAGAACATATAGAGTGATTCATATGTAGTAGTACATGGTCTATAAGTATGAAAATGAAGTAGTAATACGTTGGAGAGACAGCCAGAAAGCTTTTAAATGTGGTACTCCTTTTGAACACTCATGTCCTGTTAGGACACACTCATACAGAGCATTTTCTCTCCCAGCTTCTATCTTACCTAAATGCTCTGCTCAACCAGAGTGCAGTAAATGTGTCTCTAAATATTTGTTCAAATTATGGGTCAAATCTAACCATCTGTCCAGTACTACTGGGTTTGATGGTGCATTCTTTGTGTCATTGTGTATACATGTTCAGGAGGCATCCAGAACACCCTTACACACCGACATGTGCATGCAGAACGGGTATGCACATCCACAAACCTCTCCTCCTCCTCCTCCTCCTCCATCGTCGTACACATGCCACATACTCAGACACACACAGACTGAAGCGCACAGACACATACACACACACACACACACACACACACACATCTCTCCAGGGGAGTCCCCGTGTTTGTAGGCCGTCTGCGGAGACAGAAGGATGCCTTTTCTCATTCACTTATTTGTCATTCAGGTAAATTCTGCCGCGCATTTCATTTTCCCTCGGCCGAAAATAGCCCCATTCCTCTGAGCAGTCAAGAGCCCCACATACTCTGTTCAAATCGGAATGGATAGCACTCTTTAGCACGCGCTCTCAAGAAATGATTGATATAACAAATAGATGGGATAAATCCCTCCTATTTGGTTTAACTATCCCACTAAGCCTCTGCTTTTTGCCTTCTCACGCAGCACCAGCAAAAACCCGCCAAATGCAGGCAGCGCGGCGTCCTACATTTCCTTTCATGCTTTGGTTTGTGCGGAAAATGACTTCTCAGTAAAGGGGTTTTCTATAAACTGCTTGCTCTTAAGCGGCATTAATTTGGGCAGTAGTCTCCTTTTTTCCGTACTGTATATATGGCCAGGATGGTCTGAAATACGCTCACTAACATTTCCCTTGAGTTTATTCCACGGAGAGAAACAGAAAGGGATGAATTCCATCTCTCTCCGTCATTCTCTTCCTTTTTGCTCTCGTTGTTTTCTCACCCCCCTCTTCTAGCCGCTCTCCTTTCACATTTGTATCACACGTTGCGTTTTTCTATCTCATTCCGCCTGCCTCTTGGTCCCTCTGCTTTTTTTCTCACCCTCCTCCCATACGCTCTTTTTCTCTCTCTCTCTTTCTCTATCTCACTGACCCTTTACCTTTCTCTTTCTCTCTCTCTCCCCCCTCTCGCTTTCTCTCTATACCTATCACTCATTATCCCATATCTCACTTTCTTTCTCTTGTCTCTCATATCCCGTCCACCATCTTTCTCAGCCCCCTCCTCTTCTGGATCGGTATGGCTGAGAGGGATAGAGAGGCTTTCACATTGCTCCCTCCATTTGCTGATTACATCACCTGCTAGTGGAAGATAATGGTTGGGGAATGAGACAGACAGGAGGTGACAGTGTGTGTGTGTGCGCGAGTGTATGAGAGAGGGAGGCTGTATGAGGTTAGCTGCTCATCTGGTCAAGGTACACAGCTTCACACAGACATTTATTTATGTACCTTGCTAGAACGTGGGATGATACATATGTCCCATATTTATATTAGATCTACAGTCCAATGCCAAAGTCAGAGACCATCCCTCATTTATTTCTGGTCCAAATGTCCATTAAGTACAATGTTATTAATTTTTTAGCACATAGTTCTGAGAAGATTAGGTATAGAGCTGGATATGGAAGGGGGTTTGGGTGTTAATAAAGGAAGGAAACATGGATTTCCAGAACTTGACCTTTTTCTGATACAGTGGAAATGGAACTCCTGCCAACTCATGCCAGATATAATAGACCACCAAAGCTGTTCCCATCAGATGAAGAGTAACTAACGTCTTTGATAGAAAGGGAGAAAATCAGGCTCCACTCTTGCCTCAGATCTGAAACAATCTACAGATGTTTCTGTCCATCCTTCCACTGTGAGAAGACAACTCAACACTATGGGTCTGAAAGGATGTGAAGCTGTCAAGAAGCTCCTCACTGAAAAAAAGGAGACAAACAAAAAAAAAGAAAGAGAAATTTTGTGAGAAGCTGTTGGTGTTCCCAGAACAATGGACTGACCACTTCAGAGTCCAGAATCCAAAACTCGGCATCACCTGAAAATGCAGCCAATTTCAAGGACTGAACTTTGGAGGTATGGAACCAAAAATATCCCTGCAGATTCCTTTGGATATCTAAAAGCAAAGACTCCTAAAAAGATGAGAGCTGAAGATGGGGCCCCTAATGTAGTCTACTTCCTAGATCTCTAGATCATACTAAAGTATGATATAGAGAGAAACACATTCATTCAGTCATCTTCCAAGACATTGTTCTTCTGGGGTGGTGGAGCCTATCCCAGCACTCATTGGGCGGAAGGCAGGAAAAACTCTGAATGAGCCGTCAGTCCATCACAGGGCAAACACACAGGCATATACACCTAGGGGGCAATTCAGTTTCTCCAATTCACCTTACTGTATGTTTTTGGATTGGGGGAGGAAACCCAGACAGGCACAGAGAGAACATACAAACTCTTCACAGACAAGGCCTCAGACACCCCAGCTGGGAATCAAACCCAGGCCCACCAAGAAGCACATTAGAAAGATATCATTATGAAGATATATATATTTTTTTCACTGTACGTGCTGGGTGGTTTAGTTGCTTAATAAAAGTCATCATTCATCATCAAAGTGGCATCTGACCTGTTTGTAGATCACAATATCTCTCTTTTAGTTTGGCATAGTGTGAAAGTACCTTAGCAAAGGAGTGTCAAAAATGCTGATTAGTGAGGTGTAGGAAAATGCTTTGATATCCCTTCCTTTGAAATTAGGGAAATTGTGATTGACTGTTGTATCAACGCACTGTTGTATCAAATTGGCTGCACTGGCTAAAAATATTTCTTTTTTTAAATAGAACTTAGGTGGGTTCAAAGCTCCACTGACTGTAGCGCTGTAAAGAGGAGGAGTGGATGGTTGATGGGCATGAGTTTGTTTAAAGTAGTCCACCTGGGCCATAATACTGTCCTGGTGTGAGAGACTGCACTCTTGAGGACAGTGTATTTTGCTGCGTGTGTGTTGTTTTTTTTTTTCTTTCATTTTAGCCGTCATGGTTTACAACCTAGTGAGCATTATTTACAAAGACAGATGATATTGTGTTGTAGTAAATGTATGTAGCTTATGCGTGTTTCACGTGGCAGTGAGTTAAAGAGTAGCTGTCACTGTACAGTTAACAGACATGATGCTACTGATGTGCAGACTATAGTAAGCCAGCAGAAGCTGCATCTCTGGTTCACCAAAGCGCTGCCTTGATATCGCTTTTAATGGTGACAAATAACGAATGGTG
Source organism: Semaprochilodus insignis (assembly GCA_034552555.1). Classification (NCBI taxonomy): domain Eukaryota; kingdom Metazoa; phylum Chordata; class Actinopteri; order Characiformes; family Prochilodontidae; genus Semaprochilodus; species Semaprochilodus insignis. The sequence goes on along the minus strand of CM067486.1, from coordinate 28,934,132 downwards.
AGCAACCAAAATACTCCATGCCATGTCCTACTGATTTTTGTCATGTTCCTGCTACTCTGATTGAAGTTTTGGTCTGTTCTGTGAACTTGCACTTTAAATTCATGTATATACAGTTTAAAGAATTAGTCCTTAAATGGACTTACTTTAGAGGGTGTAGATATTCTGAAGAAGCACTACCCATACAGTAACCAGGAGTTGAAAACGACTTGACAGCACATAATAATAATTAATAACAGTATATAATAATAATAATAATAAGAAGAAGAAGAAGAAGAAGAAGAAGAAGAAGAAGCACCTTGGTATTTGAGTGCACAATTAAAATCCATATATCAGAATCAGGTGATGTTCACTGCTAACATTTGCTTGGTATTTGGTAGATAATTTTTGGCCCAGCTGCGTTGAGTCTTGGGGTGGCACAGTGGTCCAGTGGGTAGTTCTGTCACCCCACAGCAAGGTTTGATTCTGTATGGAGTTTACATGTTCTCCTGTGTCTGCATGGGTTTCCTCCCACAGTCCAAAGACATGTAGCCAGGTGAATTGAAGATGCTAAATTGCCCCCTAGGTATGAGTTTGAATGTCTGCCCTGTGGTTGACTGGCAGCCTGTCCAAGGTGTTTCCTGCCTTCCACCCAATGAGCGCTGGGATTAGCCCCTGCCCCTAAATATGATAAGCGAATTTGAAAATGAACAAATGTGTTGATTATTTTTTCCTAACATAAATAATGTGAGCCAACTAAGTGCAGGCCAGAGAGGGGACTTGAGTAAGTGATTCAAAGTCCCATGTTCAGTTCTTCATGGCTAGAGTCAGTCTCTAAAATGATACTTGCAAATAGGGGCAAAAAATCACAAAAAAATCAGAATTTTCAGACAGGAAAAAAAGAACAAAACTAATTAATGTGGCAGTGTCAAGAGTGCGGAGACAGAGGAGCTGCTTGAGCACAGGCAAATAGGAGCCGCTATTATGTTTAGAATGAGTGAACCCAAAAGTCAAGGCACTCTTCACAATTTCAAGTCAGTTGCTATTTTAAGGTGAAATTTTCTCTAGCTCTCACTGTGGTATCAGTGTTTCTCAGCCCCATATTCACCCCCGGTTTGAGTTTAGGTTACATAACAGCACAAACAGGTCCAGTACTGTTCAGCTTTGTTTGTATGTTTGCGTGTTTGTTTGTGTTCATTTGTGTTGACCTGCCTTTGTCTCCAGGATTTTGGTTGATGGTTATGTCTCTGATGTCATCTGTCTGTGTTTTGACCCCTTGTTTTTTCTGGATGTCGAGTATCGGCATGCCCCAAATAAAACCCCTCTGTACATGCAACCTGCCTCAACCTCTTACAATATCCATGGATAACGTTGAAGGTCTGGGAAGTCCAGTGAAAGATCTCAAGTTATAGAAAACTGTTAGGTTAAATGTCATGTGGTTTATGCCCAGAATGAAGGGCTTAATGTTGCACACAGTAAATGAAGTGTTTGATGAAATAAGGCAAACCACTATATAAAGTACCAGACCTTTGATGCTGTTTAGCCTCTTTCTTTAAACATCACATTTACTGCATGTAGTCCTGCAGTTCTTTCCTTCAAGCTGAAGGTTCTTCTGTGATGAAAAGCAGGCGACCTGACAGCTTTTTTTTATATGGGGTCAAATTTTATAGTGCCTGCCTTCAGGTAAACTAACTGTAATGGTCACGGGAGTGCGGGTGTAAGGGAGAGAGAGAACAGAATCATGAATAGGTATGCACGCATGGTGGTTATCTCTGGGATGTTCTACCTGCTGACGCTATACTGGATTGTGATGAGTGGAGTGTGGCTGCTCCCATGCCCAATAAATGGTCTCCAATAACCGCATTGGCTGTCTCCTGCGTGATTCTCTACAGAGGACGTGACAAGTAGCCATTCTCCGTTCGTATCTCTCTCCATGGGAGCGTTCGCCCTTCACCCCTATTCGTTACATACTCAATTAAAAATTCTCCACATAAGACTTGACTCCAATTCTTAGCCCAAACACCAAACATTCACAAATCAACTGAACATTCCCGGTAAATGTGTGCTGCACTTGAGCGCTGATGCTATACCTTGCCAAATACACTCATCATCAAAAAATACTTGGGCCCAGAAGGAAGTGTCCGATTGCAATGCTATGTGGAAGGAAGATAAAGGTTACCAGGACCAATAAATGATGATACATTTAGACTGATATGGGTAATATTTATTGCGCTACACATACTGAAGTAGTGTCTTTCAGTATGGAGTTGGGCCACCATGTTTGCTAACTCAACATGCCAGATGTCTCGGCATGGAGTTGTAGAAGTTCCTAACGGTGTCCTGTGATAATCCATCCCATGCAGCTTGAATATTCTCAGACAGTTCCTGCAGATGGTGCTGACCACGGTGCCTCCACACACAGATTCGTTTGTTGTCTCCACCTAGACAAAAGCAGGACAGAAGATGGCCCACTGCCATTCTGAGTCACTCCATGACAGTCTGGTACATAGTCCTGCATCGCACAGCTGTCACACATCTGGCCGAGCGTGAAACTTGAATCATTCTTTGGCAAGACGAAACTAAAATGCATGCGGCTTAACTGTTACATGTGTGACTTTAAAATGACAGTTCTCTTTTTCCACGTTCCCTCCCTTCTCTCTCTCTTCCTCCCTTACACATTTAGTCAACCCATCTGTTTTCACCCGTTCACAAGTTGAGAGGATTTGCTTTCTCTCCTGACTGCCCTCTCCAAAAGAAATCTTCTTAGGAAAGAAGCCGACACCATGTTGAGCTGAAACAGCATGTATCGCTCGTAATTCCAGGTACCTGTGTCTCAAAGCTTTGTCCGAGGACTCAATTTGTTTCAGAGTGGAGCGAATAGTTGGTGGTCGTGCGCTAACAGCAAGCCTGCGGGCTGTAGTTGGCAAACACAGTGTTGTCGTAGTGGGTCCAGTCTGAGGGCAGGAGGTAAAACCAAAAGGATTTTGGGTCCTTTGGTGAAGTAATTAGTGGCTAACAAGTAACTGAATCATGTACACTATCATATAGACTACTCACCTAAATCATCACATCACTGTATTGGTTTTAGATAAGCTCAGATAGACGTATGTTTTTCATAAATTGAGAAGAGGTACACTGCAGTTAATGTCTCGTCTGATGTGTGGAAAATGTTAATGATTGCATTTGGCAAACACCATAGTGTGAAGGAAGTAGCTGAATCTGCAGGTGTATGGAAGCGTACGGTCATACGGGTCTATCAGCAGTGCTTAAAATCCCAGTCTACAGGAAGATCCCCTCAGAAATGTGCCAGGGAAGGCATCCACCAAATCTGGCCCAACTGCGCAATTCTTTGATGCAAGAGTGTCTGAACATTGATGTCGTATACATCCAGAATTGTCTGAGGCCAAGTTAGCACACTATTAGGTATGTTTCAGTCACAGAAATAATCCACTCAACTCCTCAATCTTGTCTCCTGGTTCTCCCTCTGGTGCAAGAAAGAAAGGATCAACTTCAGTTATTAATAAGACTAGTAAAAATCACCAAACATAACGTGACGCACCCACTCTCTCCCATTTGCACGCATCCAGGGATCCAGGCCAACTGTTCATTGTGCCCCCCCCGCCACCCCTCGTAGTTGAGTTGCACCATGTGAGACAGGGTGCACTGGAGAAGGCTAATTCGTACGGGCACATTATGCTGTTACTATCTAATATGACATGAGACAGCATCCGCTCTGTTTCTCTTCCCTTCTTTCTTCCCCTCATTCTTCCTCTCTCCCTCTATCTCTCTCTCTCTCTCTCTCTCTCTCTCTCTTCTTTTCTCTCTAATGTGACACAAGGCATTATTCACAGGCAGATGGCACATCAGCACTTCTGAAGAGGATTCTTCAAACAAACAACAACCTCGCAAACAAACAGCGAGCCAGCAAACAACCAACAAGAGCAAGAAAATGCATTATTCAAGAGGGAAGCTGCTTTTCATAATTTATATTCATAAATGAGCAGATTTCAGTCACTCAATCAGTCACATTTAAAGTCAGTGTGAAGGAGCACACATACACACGTGCACACACGTGCACACACACTGCCCTCATTCAGTCAGGGTAGGGTAGCGTGAGGGGGAGCGCCTCCCTGTCTGTACACCTTTCAATGGCAGACGACCTGTCTGGGTGCCGTTCTTCAACCTCCTGCGGAGTTTCTCTCCTCTTTTTTCCTCTCTGTATTTCACTCTTCTGTATGTTCCTTCTGTGTGTCTCCACTGGACTTGCACAATATGGACCACATTCCATATTGCGGCCATACTGCGAGATGTTTCGATTGCTCCATGCTTCAAAATAAAGGGTTCCAAAAGGGTTTTTGGAAGTGATGCAATTTGTTATTTTACAGTAAGAAGTGCTATGCAGTACCAAATGCTTCTTTGACAATGGTGGAGTCCTTTTTTTTTAAGGTGCTACTTAGAACCTTTGTGTAAAGGTTTGTTTAAAGAACAGTGTAAACCAGGTGTCTGTGAAGGAGAAGAGCCATTAATCCATGCAAGGAGCAGGTTAGGCATTCCATTACCATTACATTACAGTGGGAAAAAAATCCTGATGGGACAATTTGTAATTTTATAATAATTTTAATTGTATAATGATCATTTTATTTTAGGGGGCTATTAGAATAGACCCACGTGCTTCAGTTTTCCCAAAACACAGTATCTTTCTAATACTGTACTTCCTTATTCACCCTCTGTCTGGAACGCTCTGTTATAGCTTTAAGCCCCACCTCCCGATGACCCCAGTGTTCTCTGATTGGTGAGCTCGTCCATTCTGTTCTGACTGGTCAGCCGCCAGAGCGGCATGCTGTTACACTTTCCAAACTCCACACTGCTGTGGCTATTCTTAAAATGGTGTCGGTTCTGCTGGATCAGAGTCCAGAGTCCAATCCTGAAAGTCAAGTAGAACAAACTGGTAAGCTGATCCAACTTCAAAAGCTAGACTGGAGCAGGACATTTCAGAGTGGACAGTTTTCCCTGTTTTAGCTCCATGTGTGTTGTAAGAGGGTGTGCCAAGCTTGCCAGTAGGTGGGCAGTAACGACTGTGTAACGAGTTGATGTCACCTTGTAACACGGAAAAGGCTTGGAATTCATGACGAGGTGTTTCAGGCAGCTGAGAAAGAGGTTTCTCCCTCTTGCGTGTACTTTGGGCTTTAGAACTTTGCAGACCATTTATGTTAAAAGCAATTCCTCATTAAACTGCCAGTGTCACGAAGGAGACAAATTTTGGTAGACAGCATTAGCATACGTGTTTGTGGTGATGGTGACTAGGTTCTCTGAAAAATCAGTAATCTGCTGTGTTTTTAGGTCACCTTTCAGGATTGGCTCAGCCTGCTTCGAACCTCCATGGAGGTGATACCAAAAATAGAGCGAGGTGCCAAGTCCGCCTGATGGAAAACCAATAAAGGCAAGCCGAGTTGGCAACAGGCAAGGAGTATTACTACAGTACTTACTGAGATTAGACACAACAGAAATGATATTCAATAAAAGCAACATTGAGGGCATTGAGGGCGCCACAGTGGCCATCTGAATGCAGATATGGGAAATGATTGTATCGGAGTAATCCTACTCACAGTACAAGTCTGAGATGCATATCGCAAGGTTATGTCAGTATCGCAACAACAATAAACAAGCGATATATCGTGCAGAGCTAGTCTCCACAGTCCTGGATCACGTGTTTGTCTTCATCCAGCCTTTCTAGGATCCATAACGCTGGCGTATGTTTCTGTGTTGACGGGTTGGATACGGGGCAGGAGTGTGTGTGTATGTGTGTGTGTTTGAGAGAGGCTTATCGTGTAGCTGGAGGCTCTCAGAAGGTGAAAACATGTCACAAACGTCCTCTCAAGGCTCTCAGGGAAACAAGGCTGTGTCTCTGCACTGCTATCCATCTCTCGGCGGAACAGCACAGAAATGTCAGCGAGCCTGTCCAGAGAGAGGAGATGACTCAGATGCAGGGCAGCGTGTGCATTTGTGTGTGTCTGTTCTGAACAGAAGGAAAATTTGATGAAAACAATCAATCAAATCTAAATGAATAAGATATGATAGAGATGTAATAACATCCATTAAGTTAACGTGCAGCACTAGTTGTTAGAAACCTTTCCATGCTTTCTGTTAGCCAAAGTCACAATAGACATAACATTATTTGTCCTCAAATAAGCCATTTGAAATACTTCTATGAAAATCTACTGTCTGTTTAAGTTACATTATGTATGATTTGGGGCTTTGGAGACCTCTCTGGTGGAAGTGTGTAATTGCCTGCAATATGTGGAAGGATATTTTTTGCCCCTTCCCCAAGCAGATGAATCTGAGGACTGAGTGTGTTGAAAGAATATTCAAAGAGAGCTGAGGCCAAACTTTGATGTGTTTACTGAGGATATGAGTAAATGATCTACTATTAATTCTAATAATGTTTTACTCTAGTATTACCTGCAAAAATGTCCACATTGCATAGCCAAGACACTTTTCCAGACTTCGATTTACGCAAGCTTAATAACCACAAAATCGCTGCTCTGTGAATAAGCACACCTGAGTGCTGAGTCTCTTGTCCTCCATGTTTGTGGTTTTGTTGAAATAATTATAGGATGTAAATATTAGATTAATCAGAAGTGTAATTGCAAACTGCAAATTCAGCCAGGACAACTTAACTAGTTATATGTATAACCCATTTGGAATTGGGACAGTAGGTAAAGTGCAAATAAAAAACAGAAAACAGTGAATTATGAATCTAATTTGACCTGTATTTAAATAAAAACAATACAATAAATAAGATGTGTAATGTTTTCAGTCTCATCAACCCTTTTTTCCTCTGCCTGCCACATGTTCCAAAAACGCTGGGACAGGGTCGATTTAAAACTAGGAACATTGTGAAATGTTCAAAAAAACAGATGATGCGAGCATTCCAAAAAGCCTTTATGAGCAAGGATGGGTGGAGGCTTGCTACTTTGCCAAAAAATTATTTATCAGCATGAAATCAAACAGTGCATGGGTTTTCTACAGTGCATGATATCATTAACAGATCCAGCGAATCTGGGGAAGTCTGTGTGCATAAAGGAAAAGGCCAAGAACCACAAAGGAATGCCTGCAACTGGCGTGTTTCTCTTATTGATATCGCTGCATGGGGTCAGTCATGGACTGATGGACTGAGGCACAATAGAAAACTGTACTATGATCTGACGAGTCAACCTCTCAGACTGTTTATGGAAATAACGGTCATCATGTCCTCCAGGGCAAAGAAGAAAAGGACTGTCCAAATTGTTACCAGCGTAAAGTTCAAAAGCCATAGTCTGTCATGGTATGGGGGGAGCAGTAGTGGGAAAGCCGCTCTTTTGTGAAAGCACGATTTTAATGGAACGCTTTAGGAGCAACATATGCTGCCTTTTAGACAGTGTTTTTTAGGGATGTCTATACATATTTTAACATCACAACACCATGAAATATTCTGCATGTGTTACAACAGCATGACCGCATAATCAGAGAGACCTGTCTGCGGTCCAGAACTGTTTTCTGCTGAAACTGTGTGTCTTATTAACTTCAGTATATGACAGCATATATACAGTTACATGGCTGAAGACCTTTGTGTAACTGAAGAATGCCAATAAAAAAATCCTCTTTAATAACTGGATCAGTTTGTGTGCTCAGTCCCCAAAATATTATTTGGTGGCATTAAAAGAAAAGATGATTGAACACAGTGGTCAACATGCTGCTGCCCCATTTGCATTTTGGAATGTGTTTCAGGCATCTGTTTTGAAATGAGTGTATGTTTATGCAAAAATGAAGTACATTGCGTAAAACATATATATACACCATTTTGAATTGAATACAAACTGAGTTCACTAATCACTGCTTTCTGTTTTTATTATTATTTTACATACTGTTTCACTGTTTCTCTGTCACTCTCTCCCACGCTCCCTCTTACTTAGGATCTTAATTCAATGCTCAATGTTTCTTTAAAGTGGCCACTGAACTTGACTGCCTAATAAAAGGTGGAACTGAGTTCCACAGCTTAGAAGTGTAATAGCCGAAGAAGGTCTCTGCACGTTTTCTGTATTTTATGGAAGATGTTTGCAGAGTGTCAGTATCTGCAGATCTAAGGTCACGTGCTGGAACATAAACAGACAAACCTTCTGTGAGGTACGCTGGAGTGATATTAAGATCTCACTTAAGAAGAAAATGCTGTTGCATTTTGTACAAGTTGTAGAGGATGGATTGTTTTCTTAGGAAGCTCAGGTATAATGAGCATTGCAGTAATCAACTGTGTTTGTAACACATGCACAAACAAGTTTCTCAGCATCTTTCTGGGATAAAAAGGCATAGAAAACAATATTTCTCAAATGATTCACTGTACTTTAGTGACTGTTTACATGTGGGATAAAACAGAGATAAAAGTCTAAGACCACTGGGTTTACGGTTTCATATCTCAGGTTCGGTATACCAAAGAACATAGTTTCTCACAAAGCAGCTTTGACTGACTTTTAGAGCCAAGAAACAGTGTTTCAGTTTTCTTTCTTGATTTATTTATAGACAATTTTGTCCTGTCCACTGAGAAATATCACATACATAGCTAGCAAGCAATTAAGCAGAGAAGGAATGAAAACTATTAGCATAGTTATGAAAACGCATATCATGTTTTCTGCTGGCATTACCTAAAGGTAACATGCACAAGGAGAAAGGCAAATACCCTAAAAGTGAACCTTGTGGGACACCACAAGAAATGGTGCAATTTGAATTATGAATGATTTGCAGTATGTAGCAATATAACCCCAACACTGGTATTCTGATCATGCCATGTAGCCGCTGATGGAGCAGAGAACTCACTACGATGTGCAGGATAGGGGTAGTTCAGCATCAGGACTGGGAAACACTCATCCCCACAACATCACTATCTCTCTTTCTCTCCTTGTCGCTCTCTCTTCTTCTCCTCCCCTTGCACCATGAATAGAAAGACCGCCGCAGCTCTTCTGAGTCAAAGGACATTGCCTTTTATAGCTAAAAGTAAAGTGCATATGATACTGAGCGTAAGGTGGAGCAGGACTGTGTGCCTTTGCCATACTCCTCTCTACACAGTATCCTGTATTTATAGAACAATGTTCCTCCATGTCAGGCTTCCAGTGCATAATAAAATACAGCAGCTGGATCCCTGCATGCATTGAGTGAAGTGACCTCCATTAGGAAGCAACATCAGAAGTGGAAAGGACAGAACTGATAGAAGTACATGTACAACCCCTTTATAAAGACTACCTCCAACTGAAAGCCTCTGGTGGCTTGGAGTGCTGCACAGACTGCATGCGTTTCTCATGCTCATGTTGTTTGGTAGAGACACATATACCCATGTGAGCCTGAAATAGGGCTTAATGATATGACAAAAATATGTCATAAATTTTTCTGACTAATATTGCATTTTAAATTGTGACTGTTTTCTATAAATTAAGCTTTAGGTCTGCCAAGAGGACCGGAACAACCACCTTTTCTGGGTTGAGGCTTGAGTCCTGAGTGTAGAGTGCAAGACTGCTAGTAAATTGTGGTTGTGATGTCACACACACACGGAGGTTTTGTTGCTTGGTCTAGCTCCTGTACAGACGGTTCTCAAGCTCTGTAAAACAACATTAAACTTCAGACATGTTTTAATAATTGCAGCTCTTGCAATATAAAAATTGTACTCTCTTAAATTGTGATTTTGAAATTGAAGCAATTAATCTTTCAGCCCCAGCTTGAATCAAATATAATGTGAGATAGATAAAGATAAAGGACTTAAACAGTTACAGAGGAATTGCATTTAAATTTCTGCATATTTCAGTAGTTGAGATGTGTAGTTTGATGTGAAATGGTTTATTGTAGGGAAACTTAAAGACTAATTGTTAACAGTGGTGGCGATAGGAACCCGGGGTCATGATTCACAGTAATGCAAATACAGTTATATATGTACTTTCCAAAATGACCAGTGAGTCTACACATGCTGTTATACGTAATGCTGAGAACAATAAAACCTGAAGGTAAAAATACACTCTCTTTGAGTGTCTTAAGTTGCCCTAAATGTACTTGCAATGGAATGTGTTTTAGGCCATACGTTTTCTCAAGATTATCATAAAACAGTGTCTCAGGCATCAGCAGTCAGCGTTCATAACCATTCTATGTAATTTTCTGTGTTTTCTGTGTGTTTTTAGGGGCATTAAACTCGTTAAGACATCTGGTTCCTGACTTAACACCAAACCATTCTGTATTACTTGAATTCCTTTGCTTTATGGATACATGGTTTACATGATTAAGGTAGAAATTCATTTGTAATACAATTACCAATAATAGTGCCATTACATGTAGTTAATTCACACTATAATGCAAATGTGAGGTAAGAAATAGCAAAACAGATTGCTATAAAGAGGGATCATTTGATTAATCAGATATTTATAATGTTTCTATATATAAATATATAAATATATATATATATATATATATATATATATATATATATATATATATAACTCCCAAGGTTAGTACAAATAGAAAATTAGAAACACTACAGCTGTATCAATAACAGTCCTTGGGCAAGACTCTCAATGTTACAGTCACCTACCAGTAGACATGACTTTAGATAAAAGCATCTGCATAATAATGCAAAATATCTACAATCAACAATGTCTATATATATATGTATGTGTATATATATGTAAAAGCTTATCGGACCTACTAGTGTGTAATACCTCCACAAGCGCAAATAACAGCTGTGAGAGATTTACTGTAAAGGACGACCTGTTATGTTCGTTTTCTAATGTTCATAATTGTATATAGGAGTCTACTAGAATAGATTTACATGCTTCACTCTTCCAAAAACATAATTCTTCTGCAACTATACATCTCTCCCTTTTTTTTTTTTAAATCTCCCTGCCAGAGCATTTCCCTGCCAATGAACATACCAGTCTTGCTGGGCAGTAAGGACTGCGTTACAAGATTGCATCAGCTTGTAAGAAAGGCTAAGGACTGGAATTCCAAAAATGTGGTTTCTGTGGAAGAGAGTTTGTCTCTTTGATGTGTACTTTGGTCTTTATAACTTTCCAGACTGCCGATTTGTACAAATAGCTACATAAGTACACTAAAGCCTAATAGGTCCTCTTTAATATACCCCTAGTCAATTCAAACGTGTGCTGAATATGGTGTTAAATATAAACCTTTTGGAAAAGAAACAATTAATATTAAAAGACTGCAGATTAGAGGAATTTGGAGTGGGCTTTAGAGGGGAGATACCCTCATTAGCAGCGAATTTTGCCACTAACCTTGTATAATGCTTTGAAATAAAACCTTGTATAACCTTGTATAGTCAGAATGCGCACTAGCCAGGGCTGCATGATACCAGTCAGAATACCAATATTGTAAGTATATTGCTATATATTGCAATATTTGCCATGCATTAAAAAAATACCTGAATCAATAATATGATATGGTTATATGATAAGACTGACCTGCATTACTTTGACCAAAATGCTTTAGACTTATCAGACTACAAGGCTGCATTAATTCATCGAAGCTGTCACTGAAACAGCTTCGAGCTCACTGCCCCACCTCTAAACAAGGAAACGTCACAAGGGTAGAGTAATTACCTGTCCTTCTCCACCTTGAAATCTCCTGCTACGGCTCATTATCAGCATTTTACAGGGCGCAGATAGAGAAGGAACTCCCTCTAGCCCTCATAGACGTGTCTGCCAAGTGTCTGCAAAGGCTTCAAGCTGAAGCTGAAGCTCCAGTCCAGAGCGCAGTTGGGACGGTGGCGAACGTTACGGGGGGACTGACAGCACATCCATTAGCACTTATCTGAGTCTTTCCCCGGCCCAGGTCTGCTTTGTGTGCGCATAATCTCGCGGCCCAGGGTTTGTGACATTGTGCAATGCAGGAGAATGGCGAGATTGGAAGAACAAATGTCATTACCGGTGTGCACGCTGTTCCCTTTGAAGTGTCTGCCGACCTCTCGGGTTTTAAATCTCAACAGGAGCAAACAGTGTCAGGAACGTTGCACTAAATATAACGCAGCCTGACAGCGATCTGAAACAGTGGATACCCTTGTTACTTTGAAGAATTCCAATTACTGTCAGTGCTTTGAATGTGCGTGTGTTTGCGTGCATGCGCGCACGCGCGCGTGTGTGTGCGCGCGTCTACGCTAATCCATCCACAATGTAGCTCAAGCATCTCAGGCAGCTGTGTATGTAATTTCCCCTGTAATTAGTGTTTATTCAGTCTAGCGCAATTTGTCCACAAATAGCTGAAAGTTCTTCCTGAAAAAAGGGATGGATGCTAGCATCCAGCTTGAGACCTACCAATCCTTGATGTAGTTGTGACCGATTTATCGCCCACACTGGTATGTATGGGCAGTGGTGTCACATTTGCTGTGAAATGCTCCATTCCAATAGTGAATAGTATAGAAATCTATATGTACTAAATATTGTTTTGTAATGCGGAGCTGGGCTGGGCGGTATATATATATGGGCAAGATATAGGATGAGACAGTACCATTTATATTGAAGTACTTTGATGTTGCGTTCATGGACATAACCTTCTGTTCCTTCTGTAAAGTCACGCCACTGTTTGCTTTTTCACATTCCCTGCCCAATCCCGCCCACCAAACCCGGCCTTCCCCCCCTCACTCACAAGTTCTCAAGTAATGTGGAGGGGCACTGCTGGTGAGTAAGGCAGGTGGAGAGGTGGTGTAGAGTGAGGACCGTGGAGTGTGGTGGAATGGTTGTGGTGAGGATGGTGGAGTGGTGGTGTAGAAGAGGATGGTGGAGAGATGGTGTAGAGTGAGGATGGTGGAATTGCTGTATGGGGTGAGGATGGTGGAATTGCTGTGGTGTAGAGTGAGGATGGTGAACTGGTGGTGTGGCCTGAGGACGATGGAATGGTGGTGGAGAGTGAGGACGGTGGAGTGGTGGTGTGGAGTGAGGATGGTGAAACAGTGGTGTAGATGAGGATGGTGGAGAGGTGGTGTAGAGTGAGGACAATGTCTGTGTGAGGTGAGGATGGTGGAATGTCTGTGTGGAGTGAGGATGGTGGAATGGATGTGTAGGGTGAGGATGGTGGAATGTCTGTGTGGGGTGAGGATGGTGGAATGGATGTGTAGGGTGAGGATGGTGGAATGGCTGTGTGGGGTAAGGATGGTAGAATGGCTGTGTGGAGTGAGGATAGTAGAATGGACGTGTGGGGTGAGGATGGTGGAATGGATGTGTGGGGTGAGGATGGTGGAATGGCTGTGTGGGGTGAGGATGGTAGAATGGATGTGTAGGGTGAGGATGGTGGAATGTCTGTGTGGGGTGAGGATGGTGGAATGGCTGTGTGGGGTGAGGATGGTAGAATGGCTATGTGGGGTGAGGATGGTGGAATGGCTGAGTGGGGTGAGGATGGTGGAACGACTCTGTGGGGTGAGGATGATAGAATGGCTGTGTGGAGAGAGGATGGTGGAATGTCTGTGTGGGGTGAGGATGGTGGAATGGCTGTGTGGGGTGAGGATGGAAGAATGGCTGTGTGGGGTGAGGATGGAAGAATGGCTGTGTGGAGAGAGGATGGTGGAATGTCCATGTGGGGTGAGGATGGTAGAATGGCTATGTGGGGTGAGGATGGTGTAATTGCTGAGTGGGGTGAGGATGGTGGAACGACTGTGTGGGGTGAGGATGGTGGAGTAGTGTGAATGCATTTAGACCGTTGTTTGTTCTGTATTTATCAGCTGGCTTAAACCACGGAGGGTAAATCTCCTGCACCCACAAGCACAGCTCACAGTACAGGCCTGTAGTGCAGTAAGAATATATCACGTAACTCCCCAACACAGCCAATCTGGATTCAATTACCAACAGGACCGAGAGGGCAATTTATAACTAAACGCACACCACACACACACCGTGGGAATGGAAGACGCCGGAGCATGCATACCCCTAACCCCAGTTTACCCTGGAGAACAGTTCACTAGTCAGTATATAAGTAAAATTCAATACCTGGTGGCCCAAGAGCAATTAATCTCAGTGTATCCTGCTGACCATTCAAGGATATTCATATGGATAAAATACAGAGTGAGGGATATTTGGAGAAAATGAATTAGAATTAGCATGGAGAGTGATTATCTGCACAGACGTAGCACGGTATATGCTGTGTGTGTGCAGACCTTGGGGCGATACGTAATCTATAAGACACTGTGCTTTGTTTCTAAATCTGGTACAGAAGATTATTACATTTGCAATTCCTTGGTGTGAATGCCTTGAATATTATGTGCATGAACAATCAGATTCGGCTCATGCGGCTTGAAAAATATACTGTACGTGGATGGATGCATGTGCATAATTAAATAGGCACATAAAAGTGTTCAGTAACAGCAGGCAACGCACACTCAAGTGTACAGCTGGAGCAGAAATTTGCATTGGAGTCACTATAAAATGGAGCGGACGTGAAAGAGATATTCATGGGAGGAATTATGTCTGAAATGATCTCATTGTAAACCAGTCAGAGAAGCCACTGTGGCATGAATGCTCTGCTTAAGTGATGTTTGTGATTAATGAAGAGCTGATATTTCAAAGCTGTACTCATCGGCATCTAATCAAATGCTTTTCTGGGAAGAGAGGTTCTATTAGAGAGAACTCAGTATTAGAGAGGACGCAGAATTAGAGAGAACGCAGTATTAGAGAGGACGCAGAATTAGAGAGAACGCAGTATTCGAGAAAACGCATTTAGAGAGAACTCAGTATTAGAGAGAACGCAGCATTAGAAAGAACTCAGTATTAGAGAGAACGTAGCATTAGAGAGAACTCAGTATTAGAGACTATGCAGAATTAGAGAGAACTCAGTATTAGAGACTACGCAGAATTAGAGAGAACGCAGTATTGGAGAGAATGCAGTATTAGAGAGAACGCAGTATTGGAGAGAACGCAGTATTAGACAGAACCCAGCATTAGAGAGAACTCAGTATTAGAGAGAACACATTTAGAGAGAACTCAGTATCAGAGAGAACTCAGTATTAGAGAGAACTCAGTATCAGAGAGAACTCAGTATTAGAGAGAACTCAGTATTAGAGAGAACGCGTTTAGAGAGAACTCAGTATTAGAGAGAACTCAGTATTAGAGAGAACTCAGTACCAGAGAGAACGCAGTGCAGTATTTCTGTTTTATGTGTCCAGGCCTACACAGGCAGTTGCATGACTTCAGTTATCCTCACAGTTGAGTGGACGTTGAATAATTCCCGGATGATGTCATGAATGAAACCACAGAAGAAGGGAATGCTTTGCAAGAGAGCAACTTTAAAATCCGTGATGAAGCCAAACTCCACGGTTCAGTACAGCATGATGTGCCCCTTCTAATGAACCCTGGATGGCACTGACAGCCTTCCGGGGTCTGGAGATACAGACCTGGAATCTCACATATGTTGTATCCAACTTAGATGCACCCTGGCTGGCACTGCCTGTGGCAGAAGTCCAGAGAGCCAGAGAAATTTAGAGCGCTGTAACTTAGTGAACCCCAGAGTGATCATCTTCAAACTTCATAGCGTTATAGCTATATCTCCCTCACACATAACTTTTTATTGTCTTCTGAGATAATAAAGAGGATAACTGATATTTAAAGCACTGTAGATCAAAAGAACAAAGCCAAATTGTCGGAGGCATCCTTGTTATTAGTGTCATAATCACATGATCAACAAGGAGTCAACATCAAGCTTTAAGCTTCTATCGCAGATCGGAAAAGTCGACTAGTTGCAGCACTACATATCAGCACTACATACTACATGGCTGCCATGTTGGTGTCACCGCTGTGCTGAGAATGCTTCACTAACCAAATGATTTTGGGTCAGTGGTGGTCCTGTAGTGATCTCTTTCTTTTCATGGGTTGG
>CM067486.1:28769223-28901681 GCA_034552555.1 Semaprochilodus insignis | reverse complement strand
GTGCTGGTGTGAGTGGATCAGACACAGCAGTGCTGCCACTCACTGTCCACTCTATTACACACCCCTAGCTTTGTTGGTCCACCTTACAGAAACAACTCATCTCTTACAGCTCATCTGTTGCTGCACAATTAGTGTCGGTCATCCTTTAGTCCATTATCAGTGGTCACAGGATGCTGCCCACTGGGCACTGTTGGCTGGATATGTTTGGTTGGTGGAGTATTCTCAGTCCAGCAGTGACACTGAGGTGGTTAAACACTCCAGCAGTACTGCTGTGTCTGATCCACTCACACCAGCACAACACACACTAACACACCACCACCACGTCAGTGTCACTGTAGTGCTGAGAATGATCCACCAACTACATAATACCTGCCCTGTGGGGTCCTGACCATTGAAGAACCTAGGAAAGGAGATTAACAAGGTTTGCAGAGGAACAGATGGACTACAGTATGTCATTGTAGAACAACAAAGTGCACCTATATGGTAAGTGGAGCTGATAAAATGGAGAATGAGTGTAGATATAAGGAGGTGTACCTAATTAAGTGCTCAGTGATTGCATATAACAGAATTAAATATTTCATGCATATTCATATATCACATAAAAAGACAAAAATTCATATTATTTCTTATAGGTAAACCGTACGGGCCATATCCTGACATTATATAAAAACAAATCTGTCAGTGTGTGTATGTGTGGATGCCTGCCGTGTTCCTGGCTTGCGTGCATGTGAGTATGTTGTCTCATCAGCCTCATTAATATAAACTGGTCAGGCACTCTGTGAAGTCAGACCTACTGCAGCCTCCTATCAATTAGTTACAAAGCATGGGCATCCATCATTTCACTTATTATTAGGGGACACAGAGAGAAAGTGTATTTGCACTTATTATCCATTTTATCAGCTCCATTTACCATATAGGAGCTCTTTGTAGTTCTCCAATTACAGACTGTAGTCCATCTGTTTCTCTGCATACTTTGTTAGCATGTTCATCAGTGGTCAGGACCCCCACAGGACCGCCACAGAGCAGGTACTACTTGGGTGGTGGATCATTCTCAGTGTCCTTGTCCACCAACCAAAAATAATGTCCTGTGGGCAGTGTCACTGGTGAAGAACTTTTACTCAAGCAGACAAGAATTTCTTTGAAGTCATTTTGGATCAGGTCCTGTTGGTTCATTTGTCATGAAGTTTTGGCACAATTCCTGCAGTCACAGTTACGCTGTGACATATTGTTTTGGCGCCCACAACATTGTCAGAAGGTTGAAGTGTAAATCCTCAGAAAGTTGTGACAGCGTCATCTGGCAAAGTTGAAACAACCCCAGTGGCAGTGTTGTCAGTATGTCATCATAACCTCCTAGTATCCTTTATACATTCCATTATTTCCATATGGAACATTATGGAATTTTGCTAAGTTGCTAACAGGTAGTCATAATACCACATGACAACATTACTTAACAGTGACGTTGTAACGGCATTGTAACAACCTTGTTGAGACAACGTAAGCAGCAGGACAACAGACGTTAGAGAAAGCAGACAAGGTTGTGGCAATGTTGTGTGTTTGCTGGGATGTAAATCGCAGCCGGAATATTCGATTCATGTAAAACTAAATAATAAAAAACAACAAAAATGGTGAAAGGTTGTTTTGAGAGCAACAATATGTAAAACTGAGAGCTTAATTGTAAACTTCTATGTGTGTCTGTGCGTTTCATCGTGTTTGAGAGTGGGTGTTTTTGCCAGACGGCACAGAGGCAGAGTGAGAGAAAGAAACTGAGGAGGATCTCTTTAATGGCCTCCACGGTTTTCATGATTTATACACTCCTGGAACAGCCTTTCGCCATTTGGAGTGCTCCCACGGACAGAGATGCATTAAACTTAATTCCTCAGGCCTTTAATAATGACTTTATAATAACCCACATATCAAGTGGAATTTCGGCAATTTACTAAGAGTATTTTACTTTCTAATTGAGCCAAAGTCTGTCTCCTCACTTTGCGTTGCTAATTTATTAGAATTGGAGATCGAGGCGAGAGAGAGAGAGAGAGAGAGAGAGAAGACGTCTCTAGATCACTCCTTTAGCTGAGCCCAATGAAGTGTAATGCCTCCTGCTCTTTCATATTGCCGGTTTTTATCTGGAGATTTGCATGACATTATGCCTGCCTGGGTGAAGGGAGTGCAGCCTTGTGTAGGAGTTTATACAGACATATATGGACAGCTAACACTGCAAATCAGATGGGCTACAGTAATGGCTTATGGACTGGCTGTATCTCACTTGTGAAAGTGGTGTGCTGTAAATGTGCACTAAAGTTTAAGGCACAAGTTCCTACATGGTCTGAGGCTTGGGTTCTACACCCTTGGGGGGCAGGAGGGGGGTGGTTGGGGTTGGGAAGGCATATCTCAAGGGTATGTCCTCAGTGTGGATTATGTCACAACGTACAGGCTGAAGCCCAGCTACTTACACACAAGATCTATTGTAGCGTTCTTGTTTACATACAGCTTTTAAATGGCTTTTTTTTTTTGAGACCTTTAGTATCAGAACTCAGTGGATAGTGCTCAGGGATGACCTGTGGATAAATCAACAAGCCACCAACTAACAAAAGCAACAGCAAACTGAAATGTTCCCTTCGAGAGACTTAATTCAAACTGTGAGCTGTAGGACTGAGAGCGAGATGACTGTGTATATGATACATGTGTTGCAGTAAAACTGAATGGTATATCTCCATTTTTCCTTTTTTTTCACTTTTTGATTTAATTTGAAAATACCATCTGCTTTTTGAATTTAATGTGTGAAAAAATAACAATAATTACATATATAGAAATGCCCTAAAATGATTTGAAATAAAATCTCTCCACATTAACTTGCATTGAAAGTTAAACGAGACATCCACTTTTTCATTCCTAGCGCTTTGATGTGAAATGGTTCATTATAATATTAAACTGATTCAGATTTCTTTACAGTGTTGGTGAAGGGAACTAGCAGTCGCAGTGTCTACAACATGAATATAGACATTTTATTTCCTACCCAAAACCACCAATAAACCTACAGTATGTGCCTCATCTGAGTTTTTCGGTGTAATATTGTTGATGGTAAAATAGTCATAAATATGCAAACACAATGTTTTCATATGTATTTTGCATAACTGCAGATACCCCTCCATCATGAATGGATTAAAACACATTTTAAGCCAAAACCTGATCACAAAACAATGCCTCAAACATCAAGCAGCATATATCTCACTTTTTCATGTAATAGCTTTACTGTGAACAGTTTTGATTCTTCATATTTCTCTAGAACAGAGCATTAAGAATGTTTGCTTTCTCCCCTGTAAAGTTACAATTCACCAAACCTTGTAGATACAAGCTTTTTGTCCACCAGAGACAATGCAGTCATATGCAAAAGTTAGAATGTTTTGTTGATTTTATATGTGAAAATAAGTCAAAACATCCTTTAAAGGGAACAATCTCAAATTTACAAGACGCAGACAAATATGCGATAGAAACCATTGTTGCCTGAAACATGTAGCCACTCTTGTTCTCACTATATGTCGGTGATGGAAACTGTATTCATCTTATGGAAATCACTCAGATTTAGGTTCGTTCAGGTTCATGCTTGTGTTAACCCTAGGTTCACTTTATGAACATAATATCATTGAAGTATTAAAAGAATGTATAGAGCTGAACTACTGCCCATCCTGTGCGGTCTGATGCTGCTGTTTCATCTGCCTTGACTGGGTGCCACAGTTTTACCTACCATGGAGCGTCATGCTGTCCTATGCTGTGTGGAAGCTTTGGCTGCACCCTGCTGACTCATCCGAGGATCCTGCTATTCCTTTTCATGCTTTAAAAACTACTCAGTCTTTTCTTTCTGTGCCTCACAAAACACTGAACACTTCTCTTATTCTTACCGATAGATCATCGTTGTAGTCTTCTAGCAGTAGTTGACATTCAAGGTTTTTACTGTGATACATGACTTACAGTGGTTGCTGGTTTCATTCAGACTCACAGCTCTGTTTCTCACTGTCACTCTCCCAGTTATTGGTCATTCTGTATTCAATATTGCAAATAATTATAAATTCTTATTCTTTTAATTTTGGGGTGCTTGTTCTGCTATATAGTGTGAACCTGAGGAGGATGGGTTCCCCTTTTGAGTCTTGGTTTCTCACAATGTTTCTTCCTCTTGCTCTAAGGGAGTTTTCCATGCCACTGTTATCATTGGTTGCTCATTGGGGGCTTGGACCCGGATTCTCTGTAAAGTGTGACCCCAAATATTCTGTTCCTTTGTCCTGTCTGTGGCCTACCACAGGATCCAGGCTTCTAGCTCCAGGCGAAAGCCACCAAGGGTTCTCTCCCCTCCCTCATTCAGTCTTCCCTCATAGTACCGCCACATGTTGACATGAGCACAGTCTGAACTTGCAGAATAAATGCGATTAATCATGATGAATTGTTTTAATGGTTTGACAGCCCTACTTATCTCACAGCAGTCGCTTACTGGTGGAACGTGCTTCACCACAAGCCTATTGCAGCTCCGCCGGAACATTGTCTCTTGTAAAGCACTTATTTGCCTGGATTTAACATGAAGTCTGTTGTGGTCTGTAGAAAGTGGCTGACTCAGGACTGTTCTTTCTTCCTTTCTGCTGTAGATGTCTCTCTCTTTCTCTCCTCCCTCTGTTTCCCCTTTTGAATTGCATCCTCATGATACAGTATGAGGAGATGAAGCATGAGACTGACTTTGTCACGCGACACTTCCTAATTAAAGCATACAAAGAATGCCGCCGCAGCTCGTTAGCGTTACAGCACAGCGTTTTACTTCCAGCCGGAGGAGCTGGCGTCGGGTGGGATTGCTTTCCACCCAGATAATGTGTTCACAACAGAGTTTGAAAAGAGGATGCAGCTTTCTGCTAAACAAACCGGCAGCGCGAGCTGGAGCCCAGCTGTGGAGTTGGGGACAGGGAGAAGAGTGTGGGAGTGCGTTAGGTAGATTGAGTGAGAAAGGCGCAGTCGGGCGGATGACTCCACTCAGATGATGTAAATGCACCCATGGCTAAACGCTTTGTACGAACACTGGGAGAGACAGAGTGTGTGTGTGGTGTGGCGTGTGTGTAGGGGGGGTGATTTCTCTGTAGCTTGACGTCTCCTCTCATCTGAGAAGAGAGGGAACTTTCCATCCTGTGCACACTTGGCTCTTGTACTTATGTGCTGCAGATTGATATTTGACTGGATGAGCAGCCTGCAGGATGGTGCTCCATGGCTGCCCGTAATGTCTGTCATTATAGAGTTGTTGTGATTTAAAAATACAAGTATTTAGATACTGATTGGGAAATATCAGCAAGAATTCTAAGCGCTGTTGGGGCCCATCCCAAAATATTTTTGTATGTACTCCTCATCAAAAGCATAGTTGCACAAATAGTTGCACCTAGAAGGAATCATCCGACAGGAATGAGACTGGGTGAGTAGGTTTGAGATTGTGAGACATGTGAATGATTCAAGTTTCATTCTCGGCCGTGCATGTAATGCAAGCAAGGACGAGCCTTATCGCTGTACCTGACTGACACAACAGCCATGATGGCATACATTCAGCGAGCAGTGATCCCCTCCATGAGTCATCCTGTTAGTGCCAGCACCATTGGCAGACGGCTGCACCACGCAGGACTACATGCATGCAGTCCGTTACGATGGCTGCCCTTAATGAAGTAGGTGCTTCTAATAAAGTGGCCAGTGAGTGGAAGTGTTAGGCAGGTGTTTCTAATAAAGTGGACAGTGAGTGAAAGTATTAGGTAGGTGTTTCTAATAAAGTGGATAGTGAGTGGGAGTATTAGGTAGGTGTTTCTAATAAAGTGGACAGTGAGTGGGAGTATTAGGTAGGTGTTTCTAATAAAGTGGACAGTGAGTGGGAGTATTAGGTAGGTGTTTCTAATAAAGTGGACAGTGAGTGGGAGTATTAAGTAGGTGTTTCTAATAAAGTGGACAGTGAGTGGAAGTGTTAAGCAGATGTTGCTAATAAATTGGCCAGTGAGTGGGAGTATTAAGTAGGTGTTTCTAATAAAGTGGCCAGTGTGTGGAGGTATTAAGTAGTGTCTAATAAATTGTCCAGTTAATATGTATTTACCGCACATTATAAAACAACTCTAGAAACACTGAATGGCGTGATGGCCGTACATCTTCCCCGCTGCTGATATGGCCCGTGTCTGTTTGAGTGCTGGCATTTATACAAACAAAAACATAACAAGAAAAAGAAATGAAAGAAAAGCATATGGGCCGTAATCGCACTGGCAGCACTTGGCAGGTTGCTGGCACTGGGCAGGAGAAAGGAAAGGCAGGAGGCAGCGTATTGTATAAGTGAGTCACTGTAGCTGATTTATGAGGCACTTCTATTGCCTAATAACAATAGAGCGGGAGAGAGGAGAGTATCCCTCACAGCTATAAGCTTTTAAGCGCTGTGTTTTTAAAGGCTGTTGAGTGGCTTTTAATATGGAGAGATGCAGTTAACAGTGCGTGCCGTGGCCTCAATGGGATTAAGTAGCTTTAAATTGTGGAGGCCATTAACACCCAGCACCCTGCGCCAACGTCCAGGAGCTTCCCAAGGGGCAGTTATCATTAGGATTAGCAGACCTCAGCCTTCATCAACATGCGCTCTCTCTCTCTCTCTCTCTCTCTCTCTCTCTTCTATTGCTCTCTCTCTCTTTTTCCTCTTTCTCACTTTTTTCTCATTTCTCTCTCCCTTTTTTATTCTACTCTCACTCTTGAGCACTCTTTGTGCTCCTCTCTCCTTCTCTTTGGCATTTATTTATTTATTTATTTATTTATTTGTCTTAAGTCAAGATTCACCATTCTTGAATCTTCTTTCTCACTCCATTTCCATCTTTTATTTTAATTTCCTCTCTCCTTTCTTGTTTCTCTCTCTCAAGCACTCTTTCTCTCCTTCATGTTGTCATTTTTTCCTTTGTCTCTTACCCTGATCTCCTTATTTTCTCTCACTTACTTCTTAAATTTCTTTCTTTCTTTCTTTCTTTCTTTCTTTCTTTCTTTCTTTATTTCCCTTTCTCTCTGTCCATTTTCTCTCTCTTTTCTCTTCTGTTCCATCTTTTCATCTGTTCTTTACCTCTCTCCTTCACAAATCGCTCACTCTGTCCTTCACTCCCTTCTTCTCACACTCTCTCTCTCTCTCTCTCTCTCATTAGTGCTGTGATGAAGCCACCTTGTGTCCCAGCTGACTGTGAGCTTTAAGCTTTATTCTCACCTCATGGACCTGAAAGTGACGTTTCACACACGTGTGCACGCCGCACACACACACACACAGTCAGAGTGCACAGATCCATTAGTCACATCTGTAAAGGGAAAGAA
Source organism: Semaprochilodus insignis (assembly GCA_034552555.1). Taxonomy (NCBI): domain Eukaryota; kingdom Metazoa; phylum Chordata; class Actinopteri; order Characiformes; family Prochilodontidae; genus Semaprochilodus; species Semaprochilodus insignis. The sequence goes on along the minus strand of CM067486.1, from coordinate 28,894,349 downwards.
AAGGGACAGTGATTATATAAGTGAGGTTTGGTCATTACATGCATAGGCTTGTTTGTGACTGAGTACACAGTGGCCTAGAATGGGAAGCAGATTAACAGAAACATAAACTGACCCGTTACAGGACAAAGCTCGCACAGCACAGCCAGGAATACGACCTTGAACAGGTTTAAAAGCCTCCAATCCTGAAATGTCAACAAAGGACGCACCCATATATTAGCATATTAGTAGTATGATTTAACCCTGTGAAAAAAGGACGTGTTGGATTTGTTTTCAGTGTGAACATCATTTAAATCTTTCTGTCTAATAAAGTTATGATACACTGGTCATTGTAAAATACACTCATCATCAAAAGAATACATGCACAAATAGCTGCACCCAGGAGGGATCAGGTGGGTAGGTTTGACATTGCGAGACACACAAATGATTAAAGTTTCACGCTCGGCCGTGCATGTGACGTAAGCAAGGGCGGGTCTCATCGCTGCACCTGACTGACCCAACAGTCACGGCTGCAGACATTAAGTGAGCAGTGATGCCGTCCATGAGTCATCCTGTTTGTGCCAGTACCATTGGCAGACGGCTGCGCAACGCAGGACTACATGCATGCCGATCGTTGTGACAACAGCCCTTAACACCACGTCAACAACACCAGCGACTCCAATGGTGTCGTGCCAGACTGTCATGGACTGACTCCGAATGGCAGCGGGTCATCTTCAGAGACAAATTCGGCTTTTGTCTTGGTGGAAATGACCAACGAATCCGTGTGTGGAGGCACCGTGGTCAGCGCCAAGATGATCGGGTTGTTGTCATGCGTCACACGTCCAGAAGGCCTGGTGTCACTCCACCTCCGCCTCTACTGCAAAATCTGCAGGAACTGTGTGAGAATATTATCACAGGACACCATTGGGAACCTCTACAACTGCAGAGATGTCTTGCATTTATTGTTCCTGGTAACTTTTACCTTCCTTCCCAAATAGCATTGCAATCCGACACTGCCTTCTGGCTGCTGTTTTATTGAGGATGAGTGTAAAATGAATCTGGGCATTAACAAAAATGACGTACTATGATCTGCTTTAACCGGCAAGCAGTGGTAAAATCACACAGCGTGGATGTGACTTACAGGGTGCTTTTGAATGATGATTTGGTTTGAATTTAGATTTGAAGATCTCTTTCCCTTTCTGCATTGCACAAAGCCTCAATATTGTCCAAAGAGTAAACTAACAGTTTGGAATTAAAGCTGTCCAGAATTTTCTTAAAGATGCAGGCACTTGGCTCTCTGTTTGCCAGCTTGTTTTGCCAGTTTTCCATTCCAACTTAAATGGCGCCACAACTTTATGGTGAAATGGAATATTTGACTTAGAAGCTGGTGAATAGGAAACCAGTTTGGGCTTCGTTTAAAGATGAATATCAGCCATGCCTGTTCAGGATTCCTTGAAAAGGGTGTGGAAAGTGCTGACAACCCCTTCTCAGCCTTGAAAATATATTTCTGCACAGTCTGCCAGGGCCCATACAAGCTATAGTATTGGAGGGGGAATGGAGCTTTCATTCAAGAAGCTGGTGAATAGGAAGCCAATACCAGGCTTGTTTGAAGAAGTACATCATCCATGTCTACTGACAGATGATAAAAAGAGTGGGAAATGTGCCAACATCCTCTTCACAGCCTGGAAAGGTAGATTTCTGCATGTAGAATTCACCAGTGCTCTTGATCTGTTATCAATGTTTGCTGCAGGGCTGGAACTTGAGCTGGTGTACGTAAATTTTTGTGGGCATCAGTTTGGGTGGAGTCAGGAGTGTTACGTCTTGGATTTTGGAAACACCTTGTTTTTTTCTGCTCTTTCATAAACACAGATTTGTATTTGAAGGAGACAACAGTGTGTAAGGTTCATGGTATGTATTTTATATGTGCTGAACTTTCATTATTGAAATATGATGACGTAAAAACCCATTCTATGGCACCTGTAGGTTTGATTATTGTAGTAGAGGTGTTGACTTATTCCGCCTTAGAAAATCAACAAAACATGCAAAGCACATGCAAAACATGCATAATACAAAATATATTATTGCAAACATTGATTCCAAACTATTGAGCAGTTGTGCACTAATGATCTATAAGTGATCAGTCATATTGGAAATTGTACTGTGATTCTACCATCTTGGAATTATCATTACAAATTCCACCAATAATGCGCAAGCATCACATTGCATAAAACACAACAATGCTTCATTGTATGCAGAGATTTTCTTGCTACATCAGTGAATCCAACTATTCACCTGAGTAGACACAGAATGCTTGGACTGTCTAGGCTTAAAGTGGACATCACGAGTACTGATCTTCTGTTTGTTCCACAGATTTTCCATATGACCTACGACCTGGCCAGTGCAATGGTGCGGATAGTGAATCTGATTGGTATGATGCTGCTGCTCTGTCACTGGGACGGCTGCCTGCAGTTCCTGGTGCCCATGTTGCAGGACTTCCCTGCTGACTGCTGGGTCTCAAAAAACAAGATGGTGGTGAGTGTTTTTCCAGAGCCTGTCATAATCACTTTTCACTGAAGCCTGTGCCATCTCATCTTCATCTCATCTGGTTGTGTCAGTACTGAGCCTCCCTGTGACCACAAACTGAGAGAAGAGGAAAAAGGCTTCTCTGGTGGCTCATTTTGGACAGTGTAATGTGTTCACATGTCGCTGCTGTCTAAATATTCACCTCTATAAGTTCACAAGACAAAAAACGAGTCACCTGAAACGTACCCAAGAGCGTACAACACGTTCGATTTGACACAGACTGGGCAAGTTTCTGGATGTAGGCTACATCAATGTTCAGACACATCAAAGGAATGCGCATTTGGGGTGGATTTGGTGGATGCCTTCCCTGACACAATTTTGAGAAGAGTTTCCTGTAGACTGGGATTTTAGCCACTGCTATTAGACCCGTTTGACTGTACGCTTCCATACACCTGCAGATTTAGCTACTTCCTTCACACTATGGTCTTTGGCATGCCCAAATGCAAGAACTCCTTTTAGCCAATCATTAGTCTGCTGTTCAAACAGCCAGTGGAAGTTCGTTCAGTCTTGATGCCTGTCTTCCATGAATCTTGAACAATGGTGGGTCAAACCTGCCTGTTCTTGAAGCTCGAAGGGTTTGAATCTCAAAACTTCCAATCTCTAAAATGGGAACTTACATGTTGTACCTTATGTTAATAACCCATCACTAATGTGTTCCTCACTGTCTACATAACTACATAATTGTCATATTTGTTTTATAGTACTTACTTACCTAATTCACCTTAAAATGAATGACCCTATAAATACTGTCAATTTTATATGGCTTTCAAGATACCTCAACTAAGCTTAACTACCAGCTAAGAAGAAAGATGGTCGAGTGAAACTGACCTAACATGCAAACAGTATGTAAACATAACATACAACACACATACACAACAGGGTGACAGTGCACTAACTGCACCACCTCTAATTCCACCATCCCAGATCTGATTTTATTGGCTCCTTACTAAAACATCTAAATGATATGTAAATTAGACACTGGTAGGTTCTAAGTTCTGGGAATGTTCCCTGCTAGCTGGGGGGCTTTAGGCTGGATCTGCAGATTGTTAATAGGGTTAAACTAGCAAAATGTGTTAATGGCTTCAACCCCAGACCTATTACATGCTAAGACTTATTATTCAGTAAGGAATACACTCATAAGTAGCTGAGTTATTTTTAGGATATGGAAGTGTGTAGTAACACTATGGGTCCACCAGTGGGCTCTGGCCTTTATCAGCAGTTAAAAGAACTAGTGGGGTCAATAAATGTATTGCATTGGTGAAATATTAATACACTAACTTAGACAGCCAAAGGTCCTTTAAAATGTTGATATTTTGGCCAGTCAAGTAACTGTTGAAAGGCTCAACTTGGATTCGTTATGGATCAGTTAAGACTTTCTGTATTGTTTGACTGGTAGCAGTTTACTTGAAAGGTATCTACATAACACATTCATAAACACTTCATAACATATCCTTAAATGTTTAAATCAACATTCTTAAAGAGTACATGTTTTAAATGACGTTAATATGGAGTACTATGTCATTTTACTGAGGGAGACTGTGTTTCAAAATAAAAGTCCTCATTTATTATTTTGGCAAACTATATTATGTCAGTGAAACGTCTCATTTCTGGACAGGCAAAATAAAAATAAATAAATAAATAATAAATAAAGACTTTTATTTCTCTCACTAAAATAACGTAATTCTTCCATGTTAATGTCATGTAAAACATGGTTACTTTATGAATGTTGGTTTATACCTTCATGAATAATTTATAAAGAGTTTATGTAAACTATTACAAATGTGTTATGTAGACAACCTTCAAGTGTTACCGTTTGACTTTAGTCAGCAGGTCGATTACCTGTTTGCCATATAATTGATAGTGACAGCCCTAAAGATAATAGAGAGAGAGGGGTCAAAAAAGTAAAGCAGAATGCAGATTTTTTTAAAGCCTTAATTCAATATCTGTCAAGTATTGACAATTTTCCAGTGAGCACCTCCACTGCGCTTTAATTTCGTCTTATTGTTAGTCAAGTGGTGTAGCGTTTGAAGAGGCCCCAGCACTCACAGAGTGAGGAGGGAGGCTGGTCTCATTACAAACCCTCCTCCACCCGGTAATTGAGTTCCCTTTACGGCTATATGACCAAGCCGCCAAACACCTGAGGTATGACCTCGAATCACCTGGACGGGAAGGACCGGAGTGGCCAGGCATAGCCCCAGAAAGAAAAGCCTCTCATGACATTTCTCAGCACAGTTCACCGCTGAGATGCTTGTGGGTCTCGGAGGAATAACAGTGATGTGTTATTACCGTACGGGACAGTAGAAATATCCCGCAAATCGCATCTGAGCTAACAAAGCTGGTCCGATTGAAAGTAGGCCACCAAAGACGGGTGGAGCAAATGCACTGCGGCAGATTTTGGGATGATGAACGCTGTCGTGGAGGAGGTGATCACAGAGGGGCCACTTCCACTTGTTTGGCCTGGTATTTTTAGTGCAGCACACTTGCCTTTAATGAACAACATCCATAATAAAAGCTGTTTAGTCATAAGCCGGATCTGTCCACAAGCCCAGTGGTCTAGCGCTTAAGAAAACAAGCCAGAAGAAATTATTGATGGTCCTGCTTTCCTTTCTTACACCTCAGTGTTCTTAGACGCTACCTGAATAATGACTGAGCGTGTTGCACCGCTGAGTGTCATGGACTCGTCGGAGGTGCCCGGAGTCTTTTAGATTTTCCCAGCTTTTCCTAACACGGCTCTACTATTATCGCACTGTGTCATCATTTCTCTCCCTTTTTTTCCTTTTTTTGAAGGCTTTAATAGGCTCTCTTTCAGGGCTTTGCCCCTGTAGAAATGAGTTTGAAAGCAATTTGGACATGTCTCCTCAGGAGAAGGCCGATATCGATTCCGCACGGACTTCCACACTGGTCCAAAGAAAAAGGGCAATTTATTCATTTAGAGACGTACCGAAATTTCACATCTTTCTAAATAGCTGACCCACTTTTTTTTCCCTTCTTCCTGTAGAATCTTGATGTCTAACAGCCCCGTTCATTCACATTTTCATTTTCAGTATCTTTAGGGGTCCAAGTACACAGTAACAAACAGGTTTGGATTCTCATTCTTCTTCTTCTTACCATACTGCTACTACTACTACTAATAATAATAATAATAATAGAATTCTCTGAAGCCTTGCAGAGAATGGGGCACAGCCTAAAAAGAGTAAAATGCAACATGAACATATTTAAGTAACAGAACTTAAGACGCATAAGAAAAATATTTTGCTGCATTTTATTCGGTTAATTTCTGGTTAATTCCAGTTTAGCTGCTCTGCCATCATTGAAACACTGGGCTTGAAGCAGAAAACTTGATATAGGCTTGCTGTCATGCTGCAGGAAAGATTTATTTGCTCAGAAAATCACTAATATTTACAATAAATACTAATATCATCAATGTCATTGTTCATTTAACCTTTCCAAAGGCTTATATTTAGAATCCTTATGGCAACCCAGTATTACTTCTGATCATCTTCCAACACCTGGTTTGGCCAGTCGGTCCTTTATGATTAGGGGGTCTGGGAGAAATCTGGAATTAAGCTCACAAGCTCAAACTGATTAAGTAGTTTTTGAAAGCAACAAAGTCTTGTTACTTTTTTGCTGTATTTATGTTTATTTGAATTTATTCTAATTACCAATACCGTTTTACAACCCAAAACACACTTACCGCTAAGACACATGGTTTGGTGCCTAGGTATAGGGTTTTATCAGTTTTATTCTGCTGATGTTTCCTCTTCTACTTTGTGGTCAAAGGGAATCATGTTTGACACACTCTATAATCACCAATCCTAATCATTCGGTCCATATATTCTTTTATGTATTTTGGCTGCAAAGCTCATTTGGTACATATATGGTATACATACATAAGTTATATACCGTATATATTAGGGATGCACCGAAATGAAATTTTTTGGCCCAAGCCGAAACCAAACAAAATGAAGTGTTTGGCCGCAGGTCGAATGCCGAACATGGTTTTTCATTAAATTTGCCACTTTTTCACAACTGCATATAATTTTTTATGCTAAAAGTATTTGTATTTGTGGAAAACATACAAACAAAGCACAATATGACTTAAATAAAAAAAACAGCCGACATGTTTGCTGCATTTACAAAGAGCGCCTCACTCCACGCTGGTCATGATTTTATCATGATATTGTAAAATTGGGGTTTGTGTGTCTTTATGGAGGATGCGGGCACAGGAGAAAAAGCATCCGCTGAAAAGCTGCTGCCTGTCTGCCTCGCTGTAGCGGCTGTGTTCTGTTCTTTACTCTGTCTGGAGCTTCCTTTGGCTCGAATGTTTGAAGCTGAATAAAAGCTGGGAGACTTCAGCGTGCTCTAGTGGGACTCACAGTGGAAACACAACGCCACGTTAGTAAGTGGGTATTAGCCTAGAGCTGTTGGCGCTAGCTCTGAAGTAAAAGTTAACAAGTAAACAGCCACTCTGGTGCCCGTCTACATCCGGAAACTAGAAAAAGGTAACAGCGTCATTAAAAACGTCATTGTTCGGTATAAGTTAAGTTTAAGTCGAATAATTTCAGTTACTGAACTTTTGGTGAATCCCTAGTGTGTATATATATATATATATATATATATATACACACTATATGTATTTAACTGTATTTTATTGTATTTGCGTGAACGTTCTAGTAGGCTTCTACTAGAACTTCATGTTACTGATACAACTAGATCCTCAATCTGTTACAACTAACCCCGCCTAAGGGGCCATTTGCAACATTTGCACTTACTTTGCCCTCAGCTGAGTTGTTCGTGAGTGGTAAGTGCTGGAATCAAAGTTTCGATTGTTGTTGGAGATGTGCAGGTTGCTTGTCTATCACAAACATTCATCATAACCTCACATAGTTTTAACACGATTTTAGCCAAAAGCTGAATTTGGTCAGGTTTTGCCCCACTGCAGCTTATTTTAGACTTATTTTAGACTTTCCTTTTTCCCTGCCTGGCTCACAGGGGTGCATCTCGATGTCTGTTCATCCATTCAGCTAGAGAATTTGAATTTCGCTGCATACTTAACACGTTTTGTTCATCGGGCTGTGAATGCCACATTATGGGCACACCTGCCGAGGATGCCCCAGGTGGCATGTACCCTCTGTGACAGTGCTGCTTGAGTGCTAGCTGACCTTTCCCTGTACGCCATCCACTGAAGAGGCTGTGGGGACTGCGTGTGATGGCCTGTGGCTGTGTGTCTGTGTCCCTCTCTCCCCCTGCAGAACGATACGTGGGGTCAGCAGTACTCGTATGCCCTCTTCAAGGCCATGAGCCACATGCTCTGCATCGGATATGGCATGTACCCGCCGGTCGGCATGACAGACGTGTGGCTGACCATCCTCAGCATGATAGTGGGAGCAACGTGCTACGCCATGTTTGTGGGTCACGCAACAGCGCTGATACAGTCACTGGACTCCTCACGCAGGCAGTACCAAGAGAAGGTGAGTACATGCTGGTTTGGTGAATGAGAAAATATCGTCTGCACATTTTCCCATGATACTGTATGTGTCATATGATGAGTGTGTGAGGAATGTTATTTGGAACGAGGGGTGCAATTTTCTTTATTTGGGGGAAGTGCAAAGAGCGTCCGTATTCAACTACACTTTACAACAAGTTTTTCCTGAGGTAATGGGCCATTATTTCCTCATGTTAATTTGTTTATTCAAACATATATAGTAAAAATGATTTGGTTTTTAATTAAAATAAATAAATAAATATGTAATGTAAAAAAATATTATGCAGAGAATTTCATGCTCTTGCCTTTCTTAATAAACCATGTTCCAACATTTAGACCAGACATAGATATATATAAAAACATTTACTTTCTGACCTAATATTGCTCTATGGCTAATATCTGTTTTCGTACATATATGACTCAGTATATGATTTAAAATGAAACATTTTCAGTGTCCATGATTTTATTTTTGGGGTCTACTACAATAGATTTACATTCTTCAGTTTTCCCAAAACACCCTCTGTCTATACTCTATTAGTGCCTCTGTGTCTTTAAACCCCACCTCCTGATGAGCCCAGTGTGCTCTGATTGGTCAGCTCACCCTCTCTGTTCTGACTGGTCAAATGCCAGGGCAGCATCCTTCTACAAGTTCCTTGCCTACAACACTCTGGCTCTTTTTACAATGGTATCGGTTCTGCTCAGTCTCAGCAAGAACCCAATCCTGAAAGTCAGGTAGAGCGAGTTGGTAGGCTTGATCCACTTTCGCAAGCTGGAATGTGAAGAGTGGTCAGTTTTTACTGTTTTAGCTCTCTCTGTGTTGTGTGAGAGTGTGACAAACTTTCGGTAGGCAACCAATAAGGATTGTGTTATGAGATGACATCACCTTGTATCAGAGAAATCGGCTGGAATTCCAACAAGGCAGCCGTGAGAAGTGGTTTCTGTGGGAGGGAGTTCCTTCCTCTGGTTTTACTTTGGAGCTGCGATGTAGCTAGTGTAGCTAACAAGTAATGCAAGCCTATGCACAACAATTAGCATTGTACAAACTGCACGGTTACTCCATTCCACGCTTGCCTAAAACTACATCAAGATGTTCAGTCATCTCAAAAACACTTGCCTATGTAGTTTCTGATTATGGACACCAAACACGACTGAATGGCTACATTTGTGCTCATTTTGTGGACGTTTGTGTCAAACTGATCTTTTGTCAAACTAGTCCTTTAGTGCCTGACCAGGACATTTTGGCCTGATGTTGCTGAAGTTGGTTCTTCTACTGTGAAAACCTTTTGGTTTGAGAGTTTTAACCGTAGCCTGGTTTGGAAGTAGGACAGCGTGTGCCAGGCTCACCTGTAGTGGACAGCAGTGCTTGGTGCTCTCCCCGGATGCCCACCTCTCTCTGGGCACAACGGGAGCAATAATGAGTCGAGCTGCCAGCCTGCCACATGGCCCACCATCTGTGAAGAGAGATGGAGGAATGGAAACAGAGAGAGGGAGATGGAGAGAGGGTAGGCCCTCCAATGGAAACGGAAGAGGGCTCATATGGGGACCCCTGGAGAGGTAGACACAGGGTAGAAGCTGGCAGGAGATTGATGGGCAGAGGGAGAAAAGTGTAAAAAGGAAGACAGAAAGATGGAGAGAGGCAGACAGAAGGATGAACAGGACAGGATTTGAGAAATATGAGTAAGAGAGGGCTGTGGAGGTCAGAAGGTTCTCCGCAGAGGTGAAGAGGTGCTCCAGTGAAGAGAAGTCGTACAGTAAGCTAATCTGTTGATGAGGAAGAGTAATTGAGTGTGTGGTTCTTAGTCCCCCAAGCAGTGACGATGAGGTCGTTCAAAGTAGCTTAAAGTTATACCTTAAAGGTATATACAGGTACATATGAAGCACGGTACATCTTCCTCACATGGTAACTTTTCATGAGAAGGATATTTTAGTGTAAGTTAATGTATACATATTATATATTATATATTATATATTATAAGTCATATTAGACCATTTCTGTTGGTCTGTTTGTTATGAAATGTTCATGCAAGGTAAATAACAGCTGGGTTATCCAAATTATGTAACAAACAGCATCAGTATGGGACTGTATTATTACATAAAGGGCATAGTATGACCCATGCAGCGCTTTAAGGCTTAGAAATGACTTTGTACCTCATTTCTCATAACTTTCTTATCTCTTCTGGAACTTCTTTCAATAGTAGCACAGTGTTCTGCTTGGGTGTGGCTAGTTGAATTGATCTCAGTTATCAACTAAATTAGGTGAAAGGTGTTTGGTGACACCCATGAACAGCACTGTGTTTAACTGCTTTCATTACTTTCGCTACAATTACAACAGTAACAACAATTCTTATGACTTCTACATGCAACAGGGCTAAACTAAGACTGTTGTAGGTATATGCAGATATATGTTGCAGGTATATACGTACTGGCCAAAAAAAAGAACTCCAAGAAGGAGTTGTTGGAATCAAAAGATGATTCAGTGATTACAATATTAGAGTGAAAGGACGTTGGGGAAAGCTGTACAATCGAAAGTAGGCTCTGGTACCACCTCTAGTCTGGATACAAGATGAGATATGGTTGGGCATGGAGACATACAGCTTCCGTACAGCATCCTGCAGCATCTTCCAGACCAGACTGACATGGCAACTTTCTCATCTCTTCTGGAACTTCTTTTAGTAGTAGCATAGTGTCCTGCTTATATAGAGCTTCATAGAGAGGATGTATTACTCACTGACGTGGTGGTGGTGGTGTGTTAGTGTGTGTTGTGCTGGTGTGAGTGGATCAAACACGGCAGTGCTGCTGCTGGAGTGTTTAAACACCTCAGTGTCACTGCTGGACTGAGAATAGTCCACCAACCAAAACTATCCAGCCAACGGCATCCTGTGGGCAGCATCCACAGGGCGTCCGCAGTCGCTGATGAAGGACTAGAGGATGACCAACACTGCACTGTGCAGCAGCAGATGAGCTATCATCTCTGACTGTACATCTACAAGGTGGACCAGCAAGATACTGTAGAACCACAAAGTACACACTACTGGATATGTGTATGAGTGGCTGTGAGTCTGGCACTCATTCAGTGGTGCACAGCAGTTTGTACTCACAGATGCATAGTGCACCGAAGAACTGACACAGACTGCCAGAGAAAGAGAGTGAGAATTAAAGAAATTAGGAAGTGACAGACAGGGAGATGAAGAGAAACAGCTAGGAACTGCCGTTCTCCTTGTGTGACCCCGCAGAGTGTATGAGTGCGCATGAAACTCTGAAAATCTCCAAGTGTCCTTGAAACCTCAAAAGGATCAGTTGCAAACCTGAGCTGCATAATTGTTTCATCTTGTAATGCAGTTTTTTGTCCTTCTTTGCAACCAGAAATTAGGACACGCTGCTGAAAAAAAAACGAATACAACTTTGTATAGTTTTCCAATCATCTTTAATGTTGAAGGCCAGTGAGGGAGTAAAGGTACCCAGTGTTCATTTAGCCATTTGTTTAGGTGAATCCAGCAAATCTAATTTCATTGGACAGGCAGGTGTATATATCAATAAGTGTGTAATGAAGGTGATAAATGAGGTAGTAGTTCACTCCAACACTCGCTGAATAAGAAATCAGACAAGTGGTGCTTTTCACAGTATATGCAATTATATCCTGAGTATGCAAAAGTTTCTTGTGGTGCATTGCACCAGTCCTTCAGATTGCAGTTTTAAAGGAGTCATATACAATGTTTTGGTTGTGTACATTTTGTCCACATATAATGTGTACCAAAAACAGTGATCATTGACTTTTAAATGAACGATTTCTATCCACATATTGTTACCCTTAAAACAAAAGCTTCAGAGCCTCTTTTCTTCAGTCTCGTTTCTTTGGAAGGGTATAATGATCCGCTTGCTTCCTGACACCCAGGAACAGCACAGCGTCTAACTGCTTTCTCCACATCTTTCACCACAATAACTCTGCCACAGACTGTCTGCAGTAACAACACTCCTTATTGTTTATACCTGCAACAGGGATACACTAAGGCTGTTGTAGCCTGACTGTGCAGATACAGTATATACTCAATTCAGTATATACTCAACTCAATTCAATGTGAGAATGAAATGATGATGTATGTAAGTGATTACAATATTAGAGTGAAAGGATAACGTTATTGAGGAAATCTGTACACTAGAAAGTAGGCTCTAGTCCCCTGTTGGGCTGCCTCCAGCCTGGATACAAGATGGCATAGGGTTGCGCATGGAGGCATACAACTTCTGTACGGCATCCTGTGGCACGTTTGCCCACAAATGTTACAGCTGGGCCTGTAGATCTTGCACACTTGTAGGTTGCCGAAGCTTGCGTCCCAGCTGGTCCCATAAATGCTCGATTGGTGATAAACCTGGTGACCGGGCAGGCCAAGAAAGTGTTGTACTGAGGCAGAGACATTCCTGGGAAACCCTTGCCATGTGTGGGTGAGCATTACCCTGCTGAAAAACACCAGTTGGAGGCCCTGTCATGAGAACTAACACATGTGGCCGGAGGATGTCCTGCACATATTGCTGAGCTATTAGTGTCCCTTGTATTGCCACTGAGGGTGACCGACTGTTGTATGTGATGGCTCCCCAGGTCTGTCTTGGTCGCCTGGAGCCTGTTGGGCGTGTGTGTTTGCCCTCACAAAATCAGACCACAAATATAATTGTTTACATACCTGCCTGAGACATAAACGCATGCCGAATTTTGCAGCAATCCTACATTTCTTTCTGGGTGCACTGTTTTTTGTCAATGACTGTGACATCACAACCATGAAGTATTCAAAACAAGCCATTTTAGCAGGTTTGTTTTTCATGTGTACACTATATGAACTAGGGAGTGAAAGTTTAACAGCGTCTGCCTCTTTTAGGCGCTTTTAGAAATTTAGTCATATTTCTTAAAATGGTCCCTGTGCAATAAAAAAAAATTTGGTGCACTTTGCCCAGCCAGTTTTGATTGAACACGTGCCTGCTCTCGTCTGCTGTCCCGCTTTCAAATGACCGGCATGGCCAAGTGGACTAGCCAGCTGTTCCTACTCTCAGCGGACACCTTGGGGTCAAACTGCCATCCTTTACTTCGGCGCCCATCCCATAGCAACCTGCTCCCATGGCAACGGCACTAACCACACGATCCGTTTTGAGCCAGCCCCCTCGGGCCAGGCTGCCTGCGGAGGGGAAATTAGCACAGTAAACAGCGATTAATATTTCAGGCCCAGGCTTTTTAATTCATTTCTCTTAGAGCGCAGGTTATGTTGATTAATGCCAGGGCTCAGACTGCTTCCCCTGGCTCTTCGTCTCCAGGAGAAGAACCAGAACACGGAGACTGAGAGAGCTGAACACCAGCCTGAGCAGTGTGTGTGCGTGTGGGTGACTAAATCATGACATGTAATCATTATTATTATAAATTGCATGATATGCTTCCCTCTGAGTATATCAGGGGTGCCGTCAGTACAGCGAGAAAGCTGCACAACTGGATCATAATAAAGCCAGATTTAGACCAATTATAGAGAGTCTGTAAGCAACAACCGCTGTATATTAACCATATGACGTATGCATTAACAAGTAGCTGATAGGATGTTAGCCCATGATGACATCATCATTTTATTAATATCTTTTTTGGCTTTTAATTTTTTTTTTTTTGCGCAAATGTTGCTCAAGGCAAGAGCATGTGCCCAAAAACATCTGTGTATTAATGATGCAAGTTTTTATGGCCGATTTTGATTTCCTTATAGACAAATCTGCAGATGGCTGAAATGTGTGGCCAGTTTTTATTAGCCTGTATTATATAATCTAAAACTAAATCCCATGCATACACATGCAGCACACTTTTCCATACTTTCTATTAGCGAGAAATTACAAAATAAAAAGCATTATTCACTCTTTAATTCTTTTTGATATAACATTGGTTCAGTGAAGTTCTATACACCCATCAGCCATAACATTAAAACCACCTCCTTGTATCTACACTCACTGTCCATATTATCAGCTCCACTTACCATATAGGAGCACTTTGTATTTCTACAGTTACAGACTGTAGTCCATCTGGTCCTCTGTGTACTTTGTTACCCCTTTTACCCACAGGACCACCACAGAGCAGGTGTTATGTGGGTGGTGGATCATTCTCAGCACTGCAGTGACACTGACGTGGTGGTGGTGTGTTACTATGTGTTGTGCTGTTGTGAGTGGATCAGACACAGCAGTGCTGCTGGAGTGTTTAAACACTGTGTCCACTCACTGTCCACTCTATTAGACACTCCTACCTTGTTGGTCCACCTTGTAGATGTACAGTCAGAAACGAGAGCTCATCTGCTGCTGCACCGTTTATGTTGGATATCCTCTAGTCGGTCTTCATCAGTCGTCACAAGACGCTGCCCACAGGGCGCTGTTGGTTGGATAATTTTGGTTGGTGGACTATTCTCAGTCCAGCGATGACACCACCACCACGTCACTGTCACTACAGTGCTGAGAATGATCCACCACCCACATAATTCCTGCTCTGTGGTGGTCCCATGGGGGTCCTGACCATTGGAAAAAAAAGCAATGGGGGGCTAACAAAATATGCAGAGAAACAGATGGACTACAGTCTGTAATTGTATAAGTACAAGGTGCACCGATGTGTTAAGTGGAGCTGATAAAATGGATAAAGAGTGTAGATACATTGAGGTGGTTTGAATGTTATGGCTGATCGGTGTGTATGAAAAGTAAGAGACGACTGGTCAGCATACTTTCTACTGAATTGTCAGACTTGAACTTCAGACTAAAATCCTTTAGCTTTAAGTGACTCTATACCTTAATTATGTTTATTTTATTTAAAGAAAGAAAGAAAAAATGATTGAGCTTTCCATCTTGTCACTAATCTATCATAACACTACTGAAACCTTAAAAATGCCCAATGTTTCAGTAGTGTCGTACTCGAAAACACTAGTCAGTACATGACTAGCAAACTCAGCTTTAAACAGTTTTAAAACACATAAAATCCTAATATTTTTCATTAAAACAAAAGTTTACTTAATTGCAGAATATATGTGTTTTGGTGGTGACAGTTCTTAATGTTACACACCGACTTTGGGACACTTTTACAATGGTTATCTAACTGCTTTCAGTGAGGGGTGTGGCTAAAGTCAGACTCCATCTATGGAATAAAACTCTTTGTGTTTCAGTAGTGGCATTAAAGTGTGTGTTTTGTTAAACTCATGACATATCTTTCAGCTTACCTTGAAAAGAAATCAAAATGATTGACTAAAACAACACCTAAAAAGGAATATTTATTTTCACAAGTTTACCTCCCAATAGAAGGTGTCATATAAATGATAGCTGCACTTATCATCAAAACAATAGTTGCACAAATAGTTGCACCCAGAAAGAATCAAGCAACAGGAAACTTTGAAACTTGCTGGGTAGGTTTGACATTGTGAGACATGCACATGATTCAAGTTTCGCGCTCGACCATGCATGTGACGTAAGCAAGGACGGACCTTATCGCTGTACCTGACTGACCCAACTGCCATGATTGCAGACATTCAGCGAGGAGCGATACCCTCCGTGAGTCATCCTGTTAGTGCCAGCATCATTGCACCAAGTGCCCCATCAGTCCATGTAGTCCTATTCAATGTTATATGAGCAAAAAACACCATACAAGCATACAATGACATCAGATCAGCATTATTAATCTGAGATGCTCGATAAATATGCACCAGTGTTCCTAGACATCAATGTATGTCCAGGCCATTTTCTGGTCAGATAATTCATTTTTAGAATCATGATTGTGACTCTGCAAAGGGTCGCCCATCACCCCACTGACTGAGCATCAAGGAAAGCATGAGGCCACAGAGTCGAGATATGATCTAGAGTGAGGCTAACAATATCAGCGCCTTTCAGCACACAAGCCTCGCTGCACCATCTTGACCCATAGAGGAGAATAAGAAGAAAGCAGGTTATGATGGAAGGGCTTTGATGTTAACACCAGGCTTTAGGGTTTATAAGCTGTGATTGTCTTCATAATTAGATTTACTGCTGGAGTCCACTCACACTACACCTTCAGCATGGTCTCGTGGAGCTTTATACACATTCGCACAAGCGGATACACACTCACACACTCCTCCTCATACTCCAGTGGTCAGTATGGGTATAGATGCCTGACCTCAGAGTGATTTAATGCATTGTGACATCTCAAATTTCCCCGCCATTCGTTTTGATTTGACTTGATTGTTTTGGACTGATTCAGAACTATATTTAGATGCAAAGAACCTAATGGATCTGGCTCATAAATCACTCGCTCACTCATGTTTAGCAAACTAAAGACTCTCCACAAGGGAGAAGAAGCTATTAGCATTTAAAAAAAAACATTTAGGTGTTTTGTGTCTGTATACATGCATGGCAGCCCTGATAAACGAAAAATATTGACTGATTCAGAACTATGTTTAGATGTGAATAACCTAATAAATCTGGCTCATAACCCACTCGCTCACTCATGTTTAGCAAGCTACTAAACAGTATTTCAGTATTTTGGGTTTCTTATTTGTTGGAGGGGGTAGGCACAGGGTAAATTTATGGTGAACCCCGTCAAACATCCTTACAGGCTAACTTTAGCCCATGAGTCCCACTTGACAGCCCTAATAAACAAAAAAAATTACTAAGGGTTCACATTGTTAAATAGTCCAAAACAGACCCAATATTATAATTCATCTTAATCTGTACAGATGGATATGGGTATATATGGGTGTTAATTAGCCATGCACTGATGAGAATGTTACCATGTATTGTAGCCAACATCCAGCGTCCAGAGAAATGCCAATTTGAGTTGGCTGGATAACCTATTGATTGCCTCACCCTTCAGAAAGGCAGACCGGCAAATCTGCACACAAGCTCCTTCAGAATTATTCACATCTCAATATAAGCGAACAAAAAGGGAAACACTAGCAATTGCAACAAAGGCAGCTGGAGGAATTATCATCAGAAAGGGCCGAGTATGATCTAGTCTGAATAGAGCCTTCTATTACAGCGTGGCAGTGTGTGTTAAACCCACTGTGTGTGTCAGAGCGGAGCAGCCCTCCTTTAAATTAGCTTCCTAACGGGGAGGAGAAGGAGACAGTTAGCTGCTGAAGTCTGAGCGCAGCCTAAAATACACTGCTTTACAAAAACGTTCAGCCCTGTGATCTGTTTGTTTGTTTTATTTATTTATTTATTTATTTACTTATTTATTTATTTTTTGCTGTATTAAAAAAACCCACATTTTATCACACATAGATTTACTAAATCACATATTTTAGTCCATATGCACATATACCATCTATAATGCATACACATAAGCATGCATATATGTATGTGCTAAACTGGTGCGTTACAACAGGACTTTATGCTAATCCTAATAACTAATAAACAACTAGTTAAATAAACAAAGAGTTATTTAACCATGGGACTAGAAAAACATGAAGCTTTTTTTTAAACATGAAGTTTGATAACATGATAACTTCTCGACTGAGTGTGGTAAATTTTTGCCCTAGCTACACATTTCATTTGCAGGGTGCAAGTTAGTTGCTGATCTCACAGGTCTACATGTCTGTGGTTAGCCGTTAAGTTAAGCAGATGGACTCTGATGATGGAGTGCACAAACGTGTCTTCTTGTGATGTAAACCATGAATTCAAAACGAGCCGTCTGTGTTACATATATGGACCATATGAACTTAGGAGATGAAACATTAACACTGTTTACCAACTACATAAAAATATCTGATTTCCAAAAAAGGGAGGAAAGTTTAGCTTTTCAGGAAATGGGCCGTTTAAGTTAATGTAACTTTGCAGGCTATCTATGCGCACAAAAAGCTACACGACACACTATCGGAAAGAGGTCCCCTATTAATATAACCAAATAAAGTATATTTTAAAGTATTAAAGTATATTTTTTCTCTGGTAACACTGTTATCAGATTCATTAGCATTCTGTTGGCTTTCTGTGTGTAACATTTTGGGGCTCTGTGTTGAGCTGCTAGTGAGCAACTTTTGAAAGGGCATGGGTGAGAACCTCCTGCTCAGTTGACACCTCCCCACAGCCAAGGAAGAATGAATATCAGCTTTCTTGATATCCAAAAATCATGTAACACTGTTTACCAATTAGGTCAAACTATTTTATTTCCGAAGAAGTAAGGAAAGTTTGGTTTTCCGGGAAATAGGCTGTTTAATTTAAACCAGGTAAGAATGTTCCTTTGCCTTTAGCTTGCTGTGCCTTCCCTTCAGATTCACTTCAGATTCACTTGTTGGCTGTTGCTCTTGAGAAGGTGGTGAAAGAAACAGTGATGATCATTACTGAGATGAGCTACGATGCCAGTGCAGGTCGGTGCTAAGACCAGCTGAGCTTACTGAGGATTTTCTCTCCTGCTGTCTAAACTTACAACCGTCAGATCCAGATCCCATATGTGTGTGTATGAATACTTATGCAAGAAGGCGGTTTTAGTTTATTATTGATTTTAAGAAATATTTGCTATTCAGAGTTATTTGCCATTCATATCGCTTGGTTTTGGACTGGCTGTCAATTGTATTTGATGCCACTGCCGGTTTACTGACACAGCACTGAAATCAAAGGTGTACTTTTAGGGCCACATCAGCCTCACTGGCTTAGTATCAAGTCTGTTTGCTGCAGTGACCCAGATCCAGGCTTTAGGTGACTACTGATGTGGGAATCTATGTCTTTTATCCTGTAATATCTACCTGCAGCAGTATTCTCTATGACCGCTGCCTGACTAACTTACGGTTTAATAAAGTGTTTAAATAGCCCCAGGATAGCTTAGCTGCAGCTCGGGGGCTGCTAGCAGTGAGCTGCATGGTCATGTACCAGAGGTGAGTCAGTGCCCTTCATCACTTCATCAGTGCCCTTACGCACTCGCCTGTCCCCATCCCCCCATTTTACACAGACCGTCTCACCCAGAGTCTTCTCTCAGCTCTTTGCGGCAGTGCTTCCCTCTTTCATGCCCAGCGTCACTTCTTATACTGCCACTGACACTCATATATCCCCCCAGTGCCTTTCATTCGCTAATCACTAGGGATGTTCATGATCAAAGCGTTATGGCCTGATCCTGATCTGAGCCATTTAACATTCAGTAACTGCTGATAACACTTATCCAGTCCAGTCTAAAATTTGTAGTTTCCTAGATCACACAGTTCACACTTCAAGTACATCATTAAAGTTAGTAAAACCAACACTAGGGATGCTGATAAACTATGATGTGTATTTTCTTAAATGATCATTTCATGGCATATTGAAAACACTTTCATATTTATATACATGCATTCATATTCAAGTTGTTTGCACATATTTGAAATGCTCCTTTTTCACAGCCTTAAATGTGTGGCTAGTTTAGCAATTTTAGCAGAAGATGGCTAGCGTAGCCACAGGCCATCTAGTAGCAATCAACTGCAGACAGTTTTAACGGAAGGTTCATCTGCTCATTTTCAGTGCTCATAAATCTGTTTTTGAGCTCTACTAGAATAGATTTGCTACCATTTTCCCAAAACACGGTATTTTCCCATACTATACATTGAATTGAATTGAATTGTGTTTATCCTCCTGTCTTAAACCCTGCCTCCATATGAGTCCAGTGTGCTCTGACTGGTAAGCTCACCCACTTTTAATTGGTCCATCACCCGAGTGGCAATCTGCTACAGGTTCTGCCCCAACACCGCTGTGGCTATTCTTACAATGGTGTCAGCTCTGCCATATCAGTTTGAGCCGGAGTCCGATCCTGAAAGAAAGGCAGAACAAGATGGTAGGCCTGATCCACCTCCGTGTGCTGGACTGTAGCAGGACGTTTCAGAGGCAATTGCCATAGTGTGAAGGAAGTAGCTGAATTTGCAGGTGTATGGAAGCGTATGGCCATACGGGTCTACCAGCAGTGGCTAAAATCCCAGTCTACAGGGAATTCTCCGCAGAATTGTGCCAGGGAAGGCATCCACCAAATCTGGCCCAGCTGTTCAATTCTTTGATGCAAGAGTGGCTAAACATTGATGTGGCCTACATCCAGAAACTTGCCCAGTTCATGCCAAATCAAATCACAGCTGTTATTCATGCTCATGGAGGTATTACATGCTATTAGGTACATCTCAGTCAAAAGGTACAAATTTTATATCTATATACCTGTAAAATAAATACATTTACTTTTGTATTGATCACCATGTGCACAAATAGGTAGCGTTATTGGTATTTTGGTATGATAGATGATATTTATGATACGCCAATGATAAAATTGACCCAAAACTGTCTCATTTTATGATCAGAGCAGACCCTACCATGAATAAGGACCTTGTTTATGCCCTCACCGGTTCCACCAGGCACTGTAGGGCTAAAGCTTGAAGTACATGGCCGTCTACCTGATCCCCTGGTGTCCTTCCTCTGTGTCCTCTAACTCTGCTGAGTATGTGTCTTAGCCGGCCCTCAATAATAAGGTGTGAGTCTGGAGAGTCTGACCCGTTTCCCTGGAGGAATTTACCATTTCCCTGCTTCCTTCTAGATCTCTCTCCCACTTTTTCACGTGTTTCTCTCTCCCTCTCCCTCTCTCTTTCTACATGTTGAAACACATTTCACACGAAGACAATCACACTCACGAGATTGAGGGCAAAAACAGACCAGCTCACTCTCAGAGACGGTGATTTCCTGCCCGGCTGCCTCTTCAATGGCATATACAATAGGACTAGCAGGATGCGTTAACATAATTCATGTAGATTTGTATGAAGAAGGAGAATCTCATGAATTAAACCGGGGTGTGAAAATGAACCTCAGTCCATCTGAGAGCAAATCCGTCTGAATATATTGTTGGTGGTTCAGCTGCATAGATTTTGCAATCTTACCATATTCAAATATGTGCCCATTTTTCTTTTGTACAAAATAAAAGTCTCATGCTCTTTTAAATGTAAAAATTCCAGAAAAGCTGCGATTGATGTTTAAATTGTCCATTACTGTGTAAATAGTTAATTTGGTCACATTTATGTGTTTTATGAAATGTAAAAAATAAAAATTCTGAATTTTACCAAAATAATACAACAAAAAAATCTGATGGGTGAATTTTGAGATTTAATGATCCAGCAAACTAAACAGGTTTTAGAGTTTATACTTCAGGTCCTGCACATTTTCACATTATCATGAATATTAGCTGATTAGATTGAATCAGGTGTCTTGATGATTAGTGAAATGCACATGGTGGAGCTATTTATAGTCAGCGCGACTTACAGCACGTAATAACATCCTAATATCAGGAGACTGATATAACCGAGTCGCTGAGCTGTTATGGCATGTTTTATAACTGCTTACGTAAAAGGGAATTACACTTTCTGTAGCGCTGTTTTGCAACATCTCCAGTCCAAATGCTGGGTCATGCGCTGTCCGTGACCCTGGCAAATCGCTTTAGCATGAATGTGTAAGCTGTGTTTTCTGCACATCAGGAAAACTCTGTTTAGTCCAGCAAACCGTCCACTATGAACAGACGTTTTTTGTCCTGGATGAAGAATGAAGAGATACCATCAATAGAGCACCTTAGGCTTTTGTGTAGCATCATGTTTAGGGTATGTTGTTGAAACGCTAAATGTTGTAAATGATTTACAGAACATGCTCAGTTCGTTGCACTTTTGTGTGGAATGAGAACAGGGCTGCAAGATATACTCTAATTTAGATCTTGTAGGTTTCAAATTGTATCAGCCCAGACACTGGAACCTACATATGTTAACAGCAGTAGAGAATACTAACACCATAAGGCAAGCATGCAATGTGTCAGTTAAGAAATAATAGCAATGCTCTTTGAACACTCTGAAACAATGCGTTTTCTTAGCTCTGAAACAATTTGAATGTTGTCCATCCGGTAAATGCCATAGATTTAAGCTCAGTATGCTTTATTAGTGACACAGAACACTGCTTTTACCCAAATAAGACATGTAAAATGTAGAATGCTAGGATATATAGGCATGAATCAAGTAATTTGAGTTAGGATCAGGACCTGTTCTTAGGTCTTGTGTGTTATGATTCAAAGCAATATATATATATATATATAAAGCGGCAAATGAAATTGAAGCTATATAAGTTTAAATGTAGCAAAATTAATACAAACAAGATCCATATAATGTTGCATATTATATATGGAGTCTATTCATATTAAATAACAGTAGGTCAAAGCGCAAATAGCAGTGCTAAAATTGTTGATTAAATCGTGAATCTGCTCCAGAAGGCTGCAGTATAGTATTTTGTACTGTGTGTTATAAGCATCCCGAAAACAGGTTTTTCTTGTAATCCAACAGAAGTAAATTTATTTAGTCTAAATGAATATGCAAAACATCATTGGTCTGTAGACATGTCTTAAAAAACATTGCAAGCCTTCATAATAACAATATATAACAATACCATCACAATGCTAGTATTAATATCGTGCAGCCCTACCTCCGGCTAGTGTATGTGTGTTGGTAAGCAGCATGTTGTGACATGCCAGCCCCAAATGGCATTAGCAGAAAACGCTGCTGATTTGCCTGTGTAACCCTCCTCTCTACAGCTCTAATTAACACTTGGCAGTTAAGGTCTTCTGCTCCTCTCCTGCAATTCCCTCAACTAAACTCCAACAGAAGGTGCCTTCACTTTATCTGCTTCTGTACACAGTATATATATATCACACACACACACACACACACACACACACACACACACACACACACACACATACACACACACACATATATATTTACATCCTTGTTTCTATGATTGTGTCCATTTTTATCAACTGTACTTGCCATATAGGAGCACATTGTAGTCCATCTGTTACTCTGCGTACTTTGTCATCCTGTTTCTTAGTATTTAGAACCCCCACAGGACCACCTCAGAGCAGGTATTATGTGGGTGGTGCTGGCGTTTTTAAACACCTTAGTGTCACTGCTGCACTGAGAATCGTCCACCAACCAAAACTATCCAGCCTTCCATGATCACTGATGAAGGACTATAGAATGACCAACACAAACTGTGCAGCAGCAGATGAGCTATTGTCTCTGACTTTACACACACACACACACACACACAAACACACACACGCACACACATATATATAAGAAATAGTTTTTTTTTATTTTATTATTCATTATATTGTATTTGGGCAGATCCATGGGACATACACTTTTGTCCACGAAACATTGTTTAGAGTCTTGGTTTATTGGTACATGTCTATGAAAATCTTCACATAAACTTTGTACATTTAATACATTTAATACATTTTTGTACCATTTACTGATATATATTTAACATTTAATTCAAGTTTTTATACAGGTTTTATATAAGAGGTATTTGGTTGGGTCAGTGGTCGGCTTATTAGTGTCTGACTGTTTCCTGTGAATTGTAAAACCTTGTAACTCAAGGAATCACTTTTTTGATAGAGCCGTTTGGTGTGGATGGTGTTTTGAGTGGACTGGTTCAGAGTATTTATCATTATTATCATTATTATTATTATTATTATTATTTTAATTAATGTATGAAATGTGAAGAATAACAGCCCCAGGGTTTGCTCTGCAGTCATTTCAGCATGCTTTAGTAGCTTTAATACAAAGACCACTGTCCTAGTTTTTGAAATCAATAATTAGGCCCTGCGTTCCACATGTGCAGAGGACGCGGTGTAATGATTGTGTTGTTAGAGTCCGATTTTCCCGGCTTCTGATGTTTTGCTAAATTTATTTTTGATTGTGTAGAAAGCTCTGTGTTCGTTCTGTCTGAGGATATTTACAGCCAGTTTAAAGCTCCCTACAGTGCTAAGAGTCACAGCAAGATAATTGTAAGGTGTTTTGTGCTCGCAGTGTGTAAAGTGCTGTTTTCTTCCCTTTTTCTTTTTTTTTTTTTTTTTCGATTTTCACTCTAAAAGCTCCACAAACACAAGCAGAAGAGCTGAATGCATTGCACTGTGTTTCCTGTACATATGCTGTTTTCATATGGAGAGTGATTGTTGAGGCCTGGCCCCAGGCATTCTCAGCAGACAGTAATGTGGACAGCTGGAGCTGTGCCTCTGATTCCACAGTCCCAGCTAACCTGAACTGAAGGGCTTTGCATTCGCTGTCTGTAAAGTGATATTTCCTCGGAGAGGAGTCATCTGAAATGAATAAATGCCATCTCTCTTTCTTCATCTTTTTTTCATTTACTTTTTCTTCCTCTTTTTCATTCTGTCTGTCTTTCTCTCTCTCTCACACACTCTCTTTCTCTCTCTCCTCCCCTAAGACTGTTGCAGGTGTTGGTTTGAGCTCAGTTAATGTGTTTTTACGGGACTCTGTGGGTGGTAGTGTTTTGTTTTCAGGGAATACTCTCGGTGGGTTTCTCTGGAGGAATCAGATTTTCTCTCAAGGCATGTCATGACAAACTCATAAAGAATGGTGTTAATGTGGAAATTTCCCCCCTTTACGTAATAATAAAGCTGCCAGCCTCGCAGTGTGCACTCCTGATATAGTACAGTCCATTATTAATGATACTGCATCATAAAACAATGCACAGCATTATTGTTCGTTATATATTCTTCTTTTATTTCTTCTTCTGTTGTTCACTAAAGGCTGCCACACACCGGATGCACTGCACAACGCTTCATCGCATTGTGTAGCATAGCATCATGCCACGTAGGAGGTACTATAGAATGCCAGCAAGGAGAGCTGATAAATGGCTCAGGTTCATTTTCAGACTCTACTGGTTGAATGGAGCTTTCAACATCAGTCATCACACTTGGCATCAGTTACTGCCTCTTCACAGTCTGGCTGTTTTCCAGCTGAAAGATACAAGCTGAAAAAGTCTAGGCTAGTAATGGTAGCTGAGCTAATAGACCGTTAGCATTTGTCTGTGTGCCCAAAAGACTGGCTGCCTGTCTCTATATGCATTTCAACATGCCACATGTGATCTACTGTGTCTTTTTGTGATGTTAATATGGCATTAATTTAAAACAGTAATGGAACAATTTGCCAAGACGTGGTGAGACGTGGTAAGTTTAGCAATGCTCGGAGTTGCATTTGCACCATATCTCTATTTTTGGATGTTGCACGGCAGCCTAAACTCTTTTTGGGAATGTTTGCAGCTTTTTGATATCAAGATGATTAATGAAGATGACATACACTAGCAGCACCCTATTAACCATGTGGGATGCAATAGCATTCACCTAGCAACATTATTGCAATGACACAAGACACCATTGCACGGCCCTACAACTACCAAAGATATCAATATAGCAACCACCTAGCAACACCCTAGAAAGCACCTGGAATACACTTTAAACCATCTAGGAACGCGCTAGCAACCACCTCAGATACCTAGCAACACTAGCAAGTACCTGGAATACCCTGGCTACCACCTATCAACACCCTTGCAATCACCAGAGACACCAACTAGCTAGGCACCTAGCTGACAATAGCCAAACAACGACCTCGGCTACTTTAGCCGTGCTTCAACTGGGAGTTGCTTCATCTTCTAGACTACTTATTCTTCTGGGTTGCAGGGAGTGCGGGAGCGCTCATTGGGCAGAAGGCAGGAAACACCCTAGACAGGTCACCAGTCTGTTGCAAGGCAGACACACAGACATACACACACATATACACACACACCTAGGGCCAATTTAACAACTCCAGCTCGTCTGGCTGCATGTTGTGGGATTGTGGGAGGAAACCCAAACAGACACAGGGAGAACATGCAAATTCCATACAGAAGGACTCGGATCGTCCGGCTAAGTAATCAAACCCAGCCCCTTCTTGCTGTGATGCTACCCACTGCATCGCTGTGATGCTCATTTTGTTTATTTATTTATTTATTTATTTATTTATTTATTTATTTATTTTATATATTTTTTATTGTTGTCACCTTTAGGGCTGTTCAACCCAGATCTCAACAAGAGATGAGAGTGATTCAGGCACACATAGATGGCGAACTCATGGACTCCACCAGATTTGACATTACAGACTTGTGGCTGTTAAATGAGGACAACATTATCAGTTTCCATAAAAAGTCTTGAGTTTACAAACAGAGGAATCATTTTAAGATCAACAATAACAGATACAGCAGGAATACTGAAAGAAACAGCTCTGCATCTGGACAGTCACACGACCCTGTTTCCCCTAAAAATAGACTTTCAGCAACAATCACACCGGATTATTACTGATGGATTAATTCTAACCACAGCAGCGGATACATTTACATCTGAATACAGTCTTCATAAACACCACAATCACAACCACAAAGAACAGAGATCAGGAAAGAGAGAGAGAGAGAGAGAGAGAATGTGAAGGAGAGACAGAGCAACTGAGAGACACAGAGGAGGAGGAGAGAGATGTAATACATAGATATACATGAATGTTTTATGTTTATATAATTTATATAATGTGGAAGACCATCTGGAGGAATCCTCTGTTCCAGGCTGTGAAGGAGATGCTACCGATCTGTTAGTGGGCGTGGTTGATGTTCATCTTTAAACGAGGCTGAAGCTGGCTTCCTATTTGCCAGGTTCTTAATAGCATGTCCCGCCCCACCTTAAATGCTTCAGCTGGTACAAAATGTAACTGTGGCTCCATTTAAGGTGGAACTAAAAATTCACAAATCAAGCTGGCAAAAAACAGGGCAACAACTTTAACAAGATCCCAGACAACTTTAACTCAGAGATGTTAGTATGCCCTGCACATTCCACTCCAGACAGTTTCTCAAAGCTTGGACAATATGGAGTAGCTTCGCTCAGCATTTAACAGACTGGAGAGACTGAATAGAGGAACAGATTATCTGAGAGTCTGATAGTGAGAAACAACTTTAGTGTACTTTGTGCTGAGGTTGAGATGAAAAGCAAGTAGCTAGTATAAGAAACATTAGCTACTAGCAAGCATCAAGTAACTAACGCTAGCATTGCATAGACACGTTGTCTTTGTCTATTTGTCCTTATTTGTCTATTTGCACACATTGTCTTTGTCTATTTGTCCTTATTTGTCTATTTGCACTACACTCTATATATATATATATATATATATATTTATACACATATTCTTGTAACTGCACTGGAGAAGAAGCCTGACCGTGTTTCGTTATACTGTGCAACCCTGTACTGGTATAATGACAATAAAGTTGAATTGAATTGAATTGAATTGAATTAAGTAGAATGAGGACCAAGTTTTATTATATGGAGGATCGTATTTCCTGTCTTTGTCTCTTTCAGCATAATGCTCCTGTGTGATCATCACAGTGTCTCACTGTAAACCAACCAATCAGAGCAGAACTCATCAAACTCTTCAGGAAAACAGCGCATTTCATTCCAGGGCCAGATCACAGAGTAAAACTGACATGTAAAAACGCATCTGGGTATTTTTCACCCCAGTCAAAGTCACATACCTTCTATGTAAACATCAATGTAATAATCTGAACAAATACATTCTATATGGCTCCTTTAAACTATCTATTCAGTGCTCTGGCAACAGTTCTTGTTCACAGTTCATGAACGAGAGAGAGGAATGAAGAGAAAAGGAAAGAGAGAGGGAGAGAGAGAAAGAGAAAAAAGAGAAAAAGAGAAACAGAAAAATATACAGAGGGAGTAAGAAAGAGAAAGAAAGACAGAGAGAGAAAGAGAAAGAAAGAAACAGAAAGAATGAGAAAGAAAGAGATAAAGACAAAGAAAGAGACAGAGTGAAGGAAAGAGAAAGAAAGAAAGAGAGACAGAGAGATATGGGGTGAAAAGCACAATAAGTGTTTAGAAATGATAATTAAGTGGCTAAAATCTCTTTTGGGACGTAAATTATTCATGTTTTATTTGGTAAGAAAATTTGCATGTAGAGTCAAAAGTGGAGAGAGGTTTGGATGGTGTGGACTAACAGGTCTGAGTATGTGTTTGTATGTGTGTGTTTGTGTGTGTGTTTTGTGTTTGGAACGTGTGTGTGTGTTGTGTTTATGTGTGTGTGTTAATATTGGCTCCCTCCTGAGAGCTGAGAGCTGAATTGAGTTGAGTGACAGACACAGGGCTGTTCCTCTGCCACTGAAAGGTGATTACCCGTCTGAGGCTCGTAATGAATGGATTTATCCTGCAGGTATGGAGCGAGACAGATGGATAGACAGGCGAGCAGACAGACAAACAAGCAGACAGTCAGGAACCCAGGAGGAGATGGTAGCAAACAGTGTTCAGTCATCCCAGATGTTTCCGTTCACAACCCGGGACACATTTCATTGATTTTAAAAACCAGCCCCAAACTGTCATAGAACTACAGCGATTTTCTTCTTTTATATATGTAATGTAGGTATATGTACAGTTGTATGCAGAAGGTTGAACGCCCCCTTAAAATAAGCTCACATCCTCTACTAGAACAATCCATTTCTTTCTGCAAATGAAAAATTAATTGCTGAGTTTGGGAGACATGTTGGGGAAAATAAAACAAAAGAGAAAACGTTGACATGGCTGATGTCCATCGTGAAACAAGGCTGAAGTAGGCTTCCTGTTCACCAGCTTCTCAATCAAATGCCCCATTCCACCTTAAATGCTACAGCTTGTACAGGTACCAAAATGTAAATGAGGCACCATTTAAGGTGGAACTAAAAGTTTGCAGAGCAAGCTGGCAAATAGGAGGCCAAACTTACTGCGGGTAAACAGGTTAAACTGACACTGGCGCTTTAATGTACATTAATGCAACGAGATTTCAAAGTCATTTTGATTGTTAGATGAAATGATTGATCAGCCCATTCAAATGATGGTAAACTGGTGCAGGCTTAAAGACCCAGGAAACCTAAATCTAATTATGTAAATCTAATCAAAATACCAATAAGTGATCGGTCTGCTTCACTATATTATTTCTCTCCTCTCCATGTAAACTAGACAGTCCTAATCTTGGTTAATGCTTCCGTAATCATTTCCTAACCAATCACAAAGCTGATGTTTCTTGCCCCGCCCACACAAAACAGTTTTAGAGAAACTTAATGAGCTAAAGCTAACCAGCATGACCAAAAGCTAGCAAGCTAGACCATCTGTCTGTAGCAGCCTGTCACCAGTTCTGTTGTTTATCCATAAACCAACATTGTTCATTTATTCCTTCTTTCATGCATTGATCCATCACTTTGTTTGTCTGTTTATCTGTCTGAACAATTGTTCATTTGTTCCTTTGCATGTTGCTTCATCCGTCTGCCCATCTGCACACATCTGTTCGTCCATAGGTTTTTCCGTTCAGGTAGCATCACATAAAAGCTGGTTAATGATTTTAGTTCTGTATGAGGGTCACACCTACATAGTTCTCAGATAGGTCTGATCAGCAGGTATAGGTATATATATGGTACCTATATCTATTTATTTATCTTATATATATTGTTTATTATATAGTTATATATACGTTTAGCTGAATGTTTAGTATAACATGCACATTTAGTATCATACAAACACTTGTAGTGTTTTACTCTGTCCTCCTTGGAACTTATGAGCTGGCCATATTTAATTGTCTCATGGTTGTGAGATCATCAAAGTGGCCTGTTTTTGCAGTTCACTTCCCATATTTGGACTATATGGCCTGGGAAGTGAAATGTCAACAATGTTTATGTAATACATTAAGATCCCCACCATCCCTCACTGCATATAAGGCACCACACCAGTCTCCCTTGCTGAACCTTGTGAGTGGTGGGCCCATATGTTCCCCCCACATTGCCTTTTCAGGCTGAGGTTACGTGGGCTATCCAGCCACCAGGCGCTTGCCAAGGAACACTGCCCCCAGGCCTGGCTCCAGGGGCTGGTCCCAGTAACCCTTTCCCAGACAGGGTAGACGATATACTGTGTCCTTTTACTGGTTGGTGCTTGGTTCTTTGCTTTCCCAACTGCAACTACAACCCTAGCTGGACTAAGAGTTACAGTATAAGAAGATGAATAATTGAATGAGATGAATTAAACTGTAATTCTGGATGTCCAGAATAGAGTTTATGATACATATCATACACAAGCACACATGAGTAGCTCTTGTATTGTTTTGTCATGGTATAGACACTCACTGTATCAGATGAGTATACTGCTAACATTGTAATTTATGTGTAAATTGTAATTGCACCCGAGGCCAGATAATCTGACTAAGGTGTTTTATATTTGAAGCAGGTGATCAGCTGCATTGTTTGTATGTGCATGTGTGTGTGAGAGAGCTTAGAATATGATCAAAGGTCAGGAACTGATTAAAAATCAACAGGCACTTCAAGAGGTGAGCACTGTGTGTATGCCTGCATTAGTGTGTGTGTGGTGTGTAGGTGAGGTCGATGGTGAAGCTTCATTGGCATGCGCACATGGACGTGGCAGGTCTAGTCTGTTTTCCATTCAGAGAAAGACACAGAGAGAGGCTACGTTCACATTACCAGGCTGAAGTGGCACAAACCCCTATTTTTATTCCTTCTAATGTGACACAGATGCAGTGTTTTCAGGGCTGTGTGGACACTTTTCCTGTCCGATCTCAGCCACTTTCAAATGTGGCTTTAGATTGGACATGTATACGATTGCCATACGACTTTCATCAGAACAGAATTCATGTGTATTTTTTATCACTGCACGTGCACCATCATTCAGCATTAACATGGCAGCTGCGCCGAACCTGAAGTTAGAGCTGGTAAATGGCAGAAGAGCAACACATCTGATCCTCGCTAATGATCACTCTTATAATAAGCAGCCGAGAGCTGTTCAGAGCAAATTACCTTCGCAGTAAAGACTTGTTCTGATGGTTGGCTTGTTTGCTGCTCATGTTGCATGTGCATCATTCACATGACGTTACTGATTAGGGCAGGGGTTCTCAACCCCCAAGACCCAATGATAATAACTACAAAGCATAGCGGCCCACCAGAAAACTAAAATCAACTTTTATAAATGCAGTTTCTTCAAGAAACTTGGGTAAAGAACAATTTTGACATGTCCACTTTTAAACAAGGGAGCTGTGAAAGTGGCCCAAGAAACCTCTCCATCCAGCAGCTATGGTCTCTCAAGCTGAAGATGTTTAATTAGCCTTCCACTGCAACATTTCTATTTGTACATGTGAACATTAATATACATGTAGATTTATATTAATATACTTAATGTAACATTCATATGGTTATATTTGACATATCTGGCCCACTACAAACTACTGCCTCAACCTGAGTACAGGCCCATGGACCACTAGAGGGTGTTTCATGGCCCACTGGTGGTCCGCCGCCCACAGCTTGAGAAACAAAGGGTATGTGCATGCGGGTTGTTTCAGGATGTTCATATCGAGTTTTGAGCCACCTACCTACACAAATGTGAATCATCATGTTAGGGCTCGAATCTGAGATAAAAGTTGGATTTGAGCAATGAGGCTTATAATGTGAACATAGCTAATGAGACACAGAGAGAGTGTTTGTCCCAGACAGTAACGTAGATCAGATCATCAGTACATCATCCATAGTAGGTGCTCATCACTAGGCACCTTTTTGGGGGAAAACAATCTCATGTCATGCGTAAACAACAACAGCAAAACAGAGAACATGTTTCTAACTTTGTACTTTGAGCTAACAGGTATAAATTAATAACGCTGTGCTGAAGTGTTGCCATGTGGTTGGTTGTGAATTAACAATGCTGATCTCAGATTGATTCCCCTGTCCAGGTTGGGGCTTAGGCTAGACAACTGGAACGTAGGTCAATTGTGCCCATGTAGTCCAGTGCTAGCTTTTTTGTAGGGCTATTTGTAGGGCAGGACTGAAATATTTCACATATTATTTTATTATATTTAAAAGTAGAATATTTCACCGGAGAGTCAGTCAGATAAATATACATGTTCAGGTGAGAACCTTTGCCCATGCGGTGGAGTTAATGCACCAGGTTGATGCTAAGAGACTGAATGGGCCTCAAGATGGACACATTGGCCACACACGTTGCACCCAGAAGAAATCATCTGACAGGAATGAAACTTGGTGGGTTGGTTTGACATCGTGAGACATGCAAATGATTCCAGTTTCACGATCAGCCGTGCGTGAGATGTAAGTAAGGATGGGCCTTATCTATGTACCTGACTGACCCTACACCCTCCAAGAGTCATCCTGTTAGTGCCAGACCGTTACGACGACTGCCCTTAACACCACGTCAACGGCAGCAATACTGGAATGGTGTTGTGCCAGACTGTCATGGAGTGACTCAGAATGGCACTGGTCATCTTCAGTGACAAGTCCCGCTATTGTGTTTATGGAGACAACCAACAAGTCTGTGTGTGGAGGCACCCTGGTCAGATACAAGATGCACAGCTTGTTGTCACCTCCACCCCTACAAGAACTGCATGAGAATATTCAAGCTGCATGGGATGGATTATCACAGGACACCTTTAGGAACCTCTACAACTCTATGTCAAGATGCCTACCGTTAGCAAACATGGCGGCCTGACACCATTCTGAGAGACACTACTTCTGTATGTGTAGCTCAATAAATATTACCCATATCAGTGTAAATGTATCATCCTTTATTGTTCCTGGTGAGCTTTATCTTCCTTCCCAGTAGCACTGCAGTCCCACACTTTCTTATGGGGTACAAATGTTCTTTTGACGATAAGTCTATTCTCAGTGTTTGCATGCTCAAATGGAGATTAAAAGGTTCCTATTGATCCATAGATCTACTGATCCATTCAGGTTTATACAAGTAAAATACTACAATGAAAAAGAAAAGACGAAGGGAAGAGGTTATGAGCTTTTTGCAAGACAGTGACTGTATCTGTGTATAGCAATGTACAGTGAATAGAAACTATACATCTGCTGCGTCTGCCGAACAAAACAAGAAATGTCTTTCCTCATTGCTGATCTATATACAGAGCACAACGCTGTCCCAATGAAGAGTGAAGAGAGGTCTATTGTAGATCCACACCTTCTGAAAGAAAAAGGAAAAAGAATGAGAGAGAGACAAACAGATAAAAGGAAAGTCTATTCATTCAGTGGAAGAATGAGAAGACGTCACCCGAGAGAGAGAGAGAGAGAGAGAGAGAGAGATTCACTGTGAGGTCTTTTTCTATTGGTGAAGAATAACAGCGAAGCACGGGTCAAATCATTCCTTTCTTGCTTCAAATCGATGAATGAGAGAAAGAGCAAAAGATAGCGAGGGAGGGCGGGGGATGTAGAGACCGAGCGAGGGAACTGTGAGTGATGGTGAATTTCAGATGAATCCTTCGAGAGCAAAGAGGAAGTCCTGTGGGCTCCGTTTATCGTTTTATTCCTTCATCCCTTCATCCGCTCCTTCATTCAGTGCTGTATTGTCACATTCACCAGCACATTTCACTTCTGCACTGCTGCACTGTTAAACATTCACAACACTGCTCATTCTTCTGAATGCTCAGCTCAGCAGATGCAGAAAACCTCTATTAGGAAGTGGCAGGGAGGAGCGATAGGAGGTGAAAGACAGATAAAGAGGAGAAAGACAGAGAAGAGATGGAGAGGAGAAAAGGGTGAGAGATGTGAAAGACAGAGGTAAGGAGGGGAAAGAAAAAGAGGAACGATGGAGAGGAGAATACACAGGTAAGGAGGGGAAAGGGGAGAGATGCAGAGGAGAAGAGAGGTAAGGAGAGAAAAGGGAGAGATGGAGAGAGGAGGAAATGGGTAAGCAGAGGATAGAGAGAAAGGAGAGATGTAGAGGAGAAGATGGGTAAGGAGCGGAAAGAGAAAGGGGAGAGATGGATAGGAGAAGACAGGTAAGGAGGGGAAGAGAGGGAAGAGATGGAAACAACAAAAGAATGGAGGGGTAAGAGAGAGAGGAGAAACAGAGAAGAGAAAAGGGAGAGAAATTGGAGGTGAAAGAGAAGTAAGGAGGGGAGAGAAGAGAGATGGAGAGGAGGAAAGGGAGGGATATTTGAAGTAAATAACACAGATAAGGAGGGGAAAGATAAAAAGAGAATGGAAAAGGAAAGAAAAGAGCAAAAAGAGAGAGAGGGAGGGAGAAAGAACAGGAAAGGTAGAGAAAAGTAGGGAACACAGACAGGTAGAGAGAAGAAAGACAGATATAGAGATCAAAAAAGAAAGAGAGAGATGGTTAGATAGAGAGAGATCAAAGAGAGAGGAGAGGAAAAAATGAGAGAGAAGTAGGTATATATATATATATATACATGGGGATAAATATGGAGATTGAAAAGAGAGAGTTGGAGAGGTGAGAAAGAGAAAAGAGAAGAGTGAGAGAATCTTCACAAAATAAACAGTGCAAACCTTTAATAAAGGAAGAGAAACTAGTTCTTTACTGATTACTAGTAAACCTGTAAACAACACCATTTCTGTTTGTTCTGAGAGAGAGAGAGAGAGAGAGAGAGAATGAGAGAGAGAGAGATACTTATTGGTTTAGTCTCTCCTCCTCTTTTTGACGTGTTTGTGTGCGTCAGTGCTGCTGATGTTGTGATCCTCACACACGTCCAGCGACCTTCTACACACACACACGCACACACACAGTGTGATGGAGAGAGAGCTGGTGTTTTTTCTCTTTTCCCTCAGGCAGCGCCATGGGCAGCTCATCACTGGGTCTTCTCCTCTGGGAGACTCCCCTCAACCCCCCACCTCCCAAAACGCACTCATTACCGAACGCTCCCCAGGGACGCAACAGGTTTCTTCCTTCCTTCCTTCCTTTCTCTCTCCCTCCCTCTCTCTCCCCACTCTCTCCCCATGCGCTCCTCCTCTGGTTGCTGATGGGCAATGCTTCGCCTCATCCCTTCTTTCCCTGACACTTTTTTTCCCGCTCTCGCACTTTTATTGGTCTTTTTATGGGGGCTTTCAGAAGATATTAGCGTCTGCTCTGTTTTATAGCATTGGAAGTGGCAGCGTTTTAACGTTCTACACGGCAGGAAGGCTCTCATGAAAACTCACCTCCTCTCTCAGGTGAGCTGAGACACAACAGTGACATCAGCAGGAGAGAGAGAGAGAGATAGAGAGAAAGAGAAACAGAGAAACAAAGAGCTTTCTGCGCTCTCAGCATAACATTCATCCAGCTCCGTCCACTCACTACAACTTTATGGACAATGCAATGATAATCATGGTAATTACATCATGATTAGGTCATGGTCCTGATGTTGTAGCCTTTAAGCTGATGGTTTATCGACATGCAAATCATTGTAATGAACCTTTTTTGCCAAATTTACACGATGCTACCAAGCGAGGTTGAAGGCCAGCATGTGATTCTTCCAAAACGCATAAAACACTAGTTTCAAGTTTCAGGTTTATTTGTCATTTGCACAACATGTCAGGACATTTATGCATTGAAATGCATGTGGTGAGGCTCAGGTTATTGCTCTACAGCAGGGCAGCATTAATATACTAAATAAATATACTAAATAAACATACTAAATAAAGAGATGTAAAAAAGATATATTAAATAAATACAAGATACACTAAATATACACATTATACAGAATATACAGAGACAGGGGGTTAGACATTCTCTGGTATGTACATTATGACACAGATAATCTGAGAGAGAGGAGAGAGAATATCGTCGCTGTCCAATGAAAAACATGTATCTCCACTTTTGTCCATTTTTACTTTTATGCATCATTTGAACACATCAGCTTCTGTTTACACTGCGTGAGAATCCCATGATGAATGATTGATGATGATTTTCTTTGGACAGCGACGATATATTTATATACACATGTATGTTCTTATAAAGTGACTCAGTGATGTCCATAGCAGTGATATGATATATTAATAATGATGTTAAAGTATCAGAGTGCAGTGGTATTGGTGAAAGGCTCACAGCTACCACACTACACGGATGGCTGCAATTAACATTTAAATTCGTTGTATGGCACTAACAACATCTAAAGTGGCCAAATTCCAGGGCCGGTGCTGTGCTATCCCACACATGCATGCTTGTGGCTGTTAGATAGTAAACTTCTCAACATCACGGCTTGCATTTCTTATGGAAACAAACATGTAACGTAAAATGATGTTTTGGCAGTACTACTTTATTTAAAGGCTGCCTATACTAGGAGTTGCGTAGACTAGTTATACTTGTCGACTGCTTGGCAATGATGCCTTAAGCTTGATGTCAACTAGTTCCTAATCACATGAGTATGACACTAACAACATAGTGCCTCAGAGAAGACAACAGGTGAAGAGCTTGCTGATTTCAGGGTCTGTATCTCCATTTTCCTGACAGCTAGCACTGCAGATCCTACGCTCGTTGGAAAGGACACCTGTAGAGTTTGGCTGTTCTAACATTTGTCCATACAGTGCTTCAAAAATCAGATATTAATTGCCGTCATATCTGGTTTCCCAAAGACTACAACAACAAGTCACACGTCCTTGGAGACTTAATCCTGTACTGTTTGTCGCAGAGTTATTCTGCTCTAAATTTCTCTGTTTCTCTGGGCATCTGCCGCAGGGGAGCATCTTAGGAAGACCACCTAGGGGGTGCCTAAGTTGATTTGTGAGCTTTGGTGTCTCTGGTTCCCTAAAGGCTACCAGCGCAAACTAGGGCTCGTTGAAAAGAGCACATCATGCTCTGTAGAGTTTGACTTTGTCATACATTTTGAAATTATGATTTTTATACTCACTCGCAAAGCATTTTTTATGCATGTGATTTGATTCATGACATCATGACTTGACTTGAGTCACATAACTGTAGAGTTGAAAATTCTGAAGTCCTGCAACCCCTAACCTACATACAAATCTTCAAAACACACGCATAAGTATGGACACAGACCTTTAATTAGACTATTTCTTATTAGTTTTATTACTTATTAATGCTTCATAAAGGTATTATAAATGGAATAAATGGCACTTCATTTTATGCCGTCTTATGTCATCACTGTGTCATTGTTCATAATTTTAGTTTTGGTTTCTGTTAGATTTACATTCTTCTGTTTTCTTAAAATTTGCGATATATATATATATATATACACAGATCATGTATACTGTTCATCTGTATTCGCCCTCTGTCTGAAACACTCTGCTAGAGCTTCCTGTGTCTTTAAGCCCCGCCTCCCTTTGAGCATAGGGTGTTCTGATTGGTCAGCTCACCAGTTCCGTCTGGACTGGCGAACCACCAGTGCGGGTGAGAGCTGTAGCATTGTGTGAGGGCATGGCAGGCTTGCTGGTAGGTGGGCAATAAGGATTGTGTTAGGAGATGACGTCACCTTATAACAGAGAAAAGGGCTGGAATTCAAATTTCCGGTTTCAGACACCTGAGAAAAGTGGTCTCTCCCTCTGTCATGTACTTATAACTTTGCAGACTGTTTACATGCACAAAAAGTTCCATAACACACAAAAGGAAAGAGTTAAAATGGAAAGCCCTACTAGGTCCCCTTTAAAGCAGCTGATGTTGTCTGGCAGCACCTGTCTATATATATTTTAGGACTGCTTTATAAGTATGTTATTCAGTGCTTATATGTATGGTGTGAACTGCTTAGGTAGCCTTTAAATGATCAGTTTTTCACTGGTGCCTTCATACATTTTAGAAGAACTGAATACTGTGGTAAATGTCATATATCATGAATATGTCTTCAAGTATGGTAATGTTATATTTACACCACTCTTAACTAAAACTCTGGGTTGCCAGTTAGTCTAACAACACTTCATGTGTGCTCATTTGCTCTTTTTGCTGCACTGAAACAACACACGGTGAAATATTAAACAAACCAGGCCCTCAGACTGCTGTTCTAGAGGTGCAACAGCAACCTTTCTAACATACCCTATAGCCAACCATGACATTTATTTCAACGCATTCATTAGCCATAGGAGCTATAATTAGTTGGTGTACTTTGAGGAAGATTACCTAATGATGTGACGTGCCAGGGCAAAAAAAAAAAAAAAAAAGCTGAATAAAATAACGCCAGCTGTGGGTTCAAGTCCAAAAAGCTCGACCGGTCGACATATCGATCTGATTTTGTAATTCTGTCTTTAATACCCAGCCCTCGTGTGAATGAGAGCAGCGGCCGTGCCAGGCTGAGGCCGTTCCGCCGCTTGCTCTGGCTTTGCGTAAGGCCTTTGTTTTGCATTCAGGAGGTGTTTAGTGTGTTTTATGCTCAGAAAGGTCAGAGAGGAAATACGTGCCGGTGTTCAGCATTCTGAAGGCTTTTGATCTAGCACAGCACCCGGGCGGAGTAAGACCTGTTTTTACTCAAACATGCACACGGTTCCTTTTCATGACCTGCTTAAGCTTAAGCTCATATTAATGCTGACACTGAAGTGTCGCTTTGGGTTCTAATTATAATATAACATCTCATTACTGTAGTTAGAAAAAATAACCTAAAATATCCCTAACTTGGATGCACATGACATTACTTGCAAGTCATTTTGGACCGTTTCTATTACTTTATTCCTCATTTTACCATATACAGTACAGTAGCAAATTTAATTTCTTTGATATCTTGTCAATACAGTCAGTAAGTTCTCTCAATTTTAGGAGATATTTTCTGAGAAGGTTGTATACAAGATAATCTGCTCACATAAAGAAAAGCAGCAAAGTAAGATAATAATAGTGTAGTAAGAATATGGCAGAATGGTGGGGCGGCGCATAGTGCTGTTGCCTCACAGCCAGGGTTCGATTCCCGGGCGGGACGTCCGAGGTCCTTTCTGTGTGGAGTTTACATGTTTTCCCCATGTCTGTGTGGGTTTCCTCCTACGACTGCTGTCAGGTAGATTGGAGATGCTAAATTGCCCTCTAGGTGTAAGTGAATGTGTATGTCTGTGTGTCTGCCCTGTGACGGACTCACACCCTGTCCAGGGTGCATCCTGCCTTCCGCCCACTGAACGCTGGGATAGGCTCCAGCACCTTCTGCAACCCAGAAGGATAAAGCGGTTTAGAAGATGAGTGAGTGAGTAAGAATAATAATAACTAAGAATAATAATAATAGTAGGAATAATAATAACCATAGTTTTCTAAAACAGTGGTGAAATTGGCGCTAACATATATGCAAGATTTGGTAGACCATCATAGAGTGTCACCATCAGATAAACACTAGTTTGAGAGATTGAAGGATATCAAGCTTCATATTGCTTCAGACCTGAAAACATCCATCTGAAAGGATGTGTAGCTGTCAAGAAGTCCTTACTGCAGNAGGAATAATAATAACCATAGTTTTCCAAAACAGTGGTGAAATTGGCGCTAACATGTATGCAAGACTTGGTAGACCATCATAGAGTGTCACCATCAGATAAACACTAGTTTGAGAGATAGAAGGATATCAAGCTTCATATTGCTTCAGACCTGAAAACATCCATCTGAAAGGATGTGTAGCTGTCAAGAAGTCCTTACTGCAGAAAAGGAAACAGACAAAAAAGAAGGAACTTTGCAAATCAAGCAAGGTGCTGGTGTTATCAGAACAATGGCAGACCCCCAACGAGTTAAGACCTCAACACCACTGTGTTAGAGTTTGCTTGAACTGTAAGAAGCAGAAAATGCAACTTCTAAGACTGAACTTTGGAGGTGTGTCTGCAGATTTCTTTCAAAAACTGAAAGAATGGAAAGTCTCCTGAAAAGAATGGAAGCTGTAATAAACTCTAAGGGTGGACACACTAAATACTGAAGCGCTCAATGGGTGTTGAGACTTCTGTGTAGTGTTCTATGTTTCCTGAAGCTGAAAATCAATAACTTGATTAAATGAATAAATAAAGAGTTATTATACTGACTGTATATATAATTGCAATATAGTTCCCCTGATTATGTAACGCTGCCACTACTCATAACCATGGACATCCGTGCATCTTCCATTAACAGCTGTCTTGGTTCTTTTTCTCCACTCTATCCTTCCTCTTTTCCCTTCCAGAGAGTCGTGTATTCTTTCTTTTACTCAATCATTAATTCTTTCCGTGCTTCCTCTAGGATGAGTACAAGGACAAAATCCTTCAGCTTTATTACTGCAGGCTTCTTCTTTTCCTTTCACCTTTTCACTCACCTTTTTGTGACTGTGAGCACACTCTTTCAAAAAGAAAAGAAAAGGAAATGAACACAGTTCTTGTTTTTCTTGTTTAGCTGAGACCAAGTGCATGTGCATGTTTTAAGTCATCCTCCTTAGCTCCTCTCATGCATCCTGTTAATTCAGGACATACAGAGGTGAACCAGATGAGCCTCAGTATGTCTGATTGCTGTATTGACACACGTGTCTATATGCATCTCTGCCTTTGTGAGGGCTTTTACTCGTTATGTAATACTGTAACCAAGTAATGTTATACCTTACCTTAGGGCTAGACACGGCAGGTGGATAGTTATGTATTTATTTATTTATTTATTTTGGCATTAGAAGTTTTGCAAAAACAAAACATATTTGCATATGCAAATGAGGTATTGGCCATTTAAATATGCAGATATTTGCATATTAAAAACAAATCCACTCTTTGCATGATGTTCGAATTAAACAGAGAAAAGACAAGTCTATGTACTGCTATGATAAAAGGTCATTTTGCAGAGTGTAATATGGCATAAACCTGGCTTTAGCAGCAGTGTGTTAGGAAGTCCTGGAATGTCTAGAATAGGGTTAGAAGTGAATATGCACAGTTTCAGGATTGCATCATGAATTCATGGAATTGCATTCCAGAAGCTGAGGTCTTTGCTTCGGACTATAAAGAAAAACTGATTTGGATAATAGGGTCAGATCAGTATTACCCAATGCAGAAAACATGTACAATTTGTGTGAATGTTGTTATTAGTTATAAGGCAATAGCTTTCCAATGATATATGACAGTATATGGGACAGTATATGGGTTTCGTTTTGGACTTTTTCATGAATTAGCAACCAAAGGGAATTTAAACAGTAGCATCTGTGGTTAAAACAGCACCTGTTTTAGACCCATCAGATTTTTCAGGCCTTTCATTTACATTCCTTCAGGAACATTCATATAATGTACTGTACCAATCTCTAGGACTACAGTCAGGTTAATGCTGCATTCACATGTTTACATTAAAATACATCATTCTGCACTTTATAGCTGTACGCAGCCATGCAAAAGTTGCCATGATGACAGCATTCCTTTTGAAAATGGATGCATATTTTAAGGTGGAAAAGGCAGGAGAAGCTCTGTACTCCCTGTTTATTTTTGGCATATAATGCTAAGTTAGTTTGAATTCTACAACAAGGTGTTTGCCAACCGTGACTCCCAGAAAAACTACATTTTTGCTGCTTCATTCAGCTACAAAACTTAAACAAATTGAACTCTTCATGGAGTTCCCCTCTTACCACTGCGCTCTGCAGAACGTTGTTGCATGCGGTGACAGTTTTCTTTTGCAGTTCTGTCGACAACAGAACAGTGGAAAATCTACTGTAAAGCATCTACTGTAAAGAATCTACTGTAAAGTTGTGAACCTAGCATAAGACATACTGATTCTGCTGTGTATTTGTTGTTGTTGTTAATGTTGTTGAATTACTTGAAATAAATCTGTCGATCTGGGTTTAATGAAAGATGATTTGAATAACAAATATTCACAACCTCATTCTGTCAATAACTTTTATTATTTAACAGCATACGGTAAAACCGTTAAAAGAATGTTCAAGCATTTTAAAGCCTAATCTTTGAATAGTTTCTCACTGACATTCTTACAGATATTTATTTGTTTGTTTTTGTATCAGAAGTTTTGTATTAAAGGTTTCGCTGTTACATATGCAAATGAGGTATTGTATAATTGAAATCCACTTTTTGGATGATGATTGGGGGGGGGGAGTTAGGGAACCAGCCTTGTGACCAGAGGGTTGCCGGTTTGATTCCCTGAACCGACGGTAACGACTAAAGTACCCTTGGGCAAGGCACCTAACCCCCATCTGCTCCCCGGGTGCTCCAGGCAAGTTTGCTGACTGCCCCCTAGTGTGTATATGTGAGTGTTTCAGTTCACGGATGGGTTAAATTAGGAAGACAAATTCCTCTGTGCATGAAAATGGTCCTAAAGTCTCTCTGGCCTCACATAAATTAATTA
Source organism: Semaprochilodus insignis (assembly GCA_034552555.1). NCBI lineage: Eukaryota > Metazoa > Chordata > Actinopteri > Characiformes > Prochilodontidae > Semaprochilodus > Semaprochilodus insignis. The sequence goes on along the minus strand of CM067486.1, from coordinate 28,852,485 downwards.
TAAAGATGGAATTAAACAGAGAAAAGACAACACTGTGTACTGCTATTCTAAACCATTCTTCGGATTCGTATAATATAGCATAAATCTAGCTTTGAGCAGTATATTAAGAAAACCTGGATTGTCCTTTAGAATAAGTGAACATATACAACATATATATCAATGCCGCCATTCTAGATGCTGAGATTTTTGCTTTTGACTGATCATCTGTATCGTACGGTATGATCCATCTATAATGGAAACCAATGCACAGGTCCATTAATTCCATAAAAATGTTTTAAATGCATAACTAAATAACTATATAACATGAATTGGAAATCACCAGTGGTGCACAATAACAGTTTTTTCATGTGTCTGTACTTTACTGAAGTCCATTCTGGGGGTCTTTTTACTTTAACTCCACTACAATATCTTACTGATTACTCCACTACATTTTGGCCAAATCTGTCCTTCCATTTGGCTTATGTGTGCATAAAAAAGTGTGTGTGTGAAGTGAGTCCATCAATCAGGGTACAGCGGTCACTTTGTTTTGAGCTTGTTTTGACCTGTTGGACAGAGCTTGGTTCTAGCTAATGAAAACGGTTCTCCTTCAGTGTTTTGTGTTTATGATCATTTGAATAGACTAAAGAAGCAGACTAATTAAGGACCTTCTATTAAAGACTGGTGGACTGAGAGTGACAGTAGAGCCTCTTCAGTAAATACTTTAGTACTTTTACTCCAGTGGAGGTCTAAAGGGTGGAGCTTCTACTTTTACTGGAGGAATATTTTACCTTGGGTATCTCTGCTTTAACTCAACAACATGGTTTGTGTACTTTGTCAACCTCAAACAGCTTATACATTCTATCAGTATAGAGCAAATAAAGACGTTTCCGTCGGTTCATCCATGGTGATCAGGTGGAGCCTGTGAAACTGCTGCCTACACCACTACACTGAAAAAAAAAACTCTTTGAAAAATGATTTCCATCTCTCAGCAACTACATAATAACTGTTAAAAGCGTATTTCAGTTCAGCAGCTTTTTATTTCTTTACAACAAAAGTATTTTCAGAATGACTCTCCATGATAATCAGCCATATGTGGCAGATAGAGATTATGTTACTGCACTGTGATATTGCTTTAACTGAAAGAGTTCAGTAATCATGTTAGGCCTCATATATGTTTCTTTATCTCTGTCTCTCCAGTATAAGCAGGTGGAGCAGTACATGTCCTTCCATAAGCTGCCGGCAGACATGCGACAGAGAATCCATGATTATTATGAGCACCGGTACCAGGGCAAGATGTTCGATGAGGAGAGCATCCTAGGGGAGCTGAACGAGCCGCTCAGGGAGGTGAGCACGGACAGATGGAGAGCAGATAAAACCCTAACCGAATAATCTCTCCCGTGTGCGGGAGGACGGGATGATGTTCAGCACCACAGTTTATGGCTTCTGGCTGACATTTTTGTATTAGGATTGCTGCACATAATTCAATTGATGAAATGTGTGGAATGACTAAAGCAAATCAAGGCAGGAAACACAGATAGTGTTATATTAATATATAATTCATAACTATATTAATGCATAGAGTAGTTTATAGAAGAGACGTGATACTGTAGTGGGGGTTTAAATCGACTATCATGCGCCTTTATATATACCGTTTATACTGATGATACTCCCTTTACCTTACTACCATGTTTTGAGGAACATGTCTTTATGGTTTATGACTCTATTGGTTGATTTTTAGTACTATTGTGTTTATTTAATGACTATTTTGCTATTTGACTAATGTGGTTTATAGTTTGAGTTTAATGTAAATTGTGCACATTAGACTGAAGAAGTTGGCTGTTTAAAGCATTAAATGCCCCTTTTGCCTTTAAACCCAGTGCAAAAATGTGACCATATACAGCTGCTAGCTTGGCGCTAACATGATGTTGAAAACTGCATAAGAGCAGGAATGCTAGCGTTTTTTATTGTCATCAAAATGGAATATTCCTTTTTGTCAGTAAATTTGGTAACGCTTTACATTAAGTATAGACTAACTAACATTGAAGTAATATATTAATTAACATGAAGTATTGCATTAACAATGATTGCAGTGTTTAACTAATGTTAACTAAACTTGTAACAGTTGTTGAATTATTATTCTCTCTCTGTCTCTATGCATTATATATATATATATATATATATAGAACCATGACAACTCAAAGAACCATTTGTTTGGTTTATTGTATGTTTAAAATGTTTTTCAGCATTGATGATGATCTGTTGTATATGCTTCTTTAAAGAACCTTGGTTCTGTATAGCATCTATTGCATATGAGCAGTATTGCTAGCGTTATTTTCGTCTGCTGATGAGAGATTTTTTGACTTAACTATTGACTAACTAACATGAAGTAATGCATTAACAATGTTAACTAATGTTAAGTAAACCTCTAACAGTTGTTATGTGGCTACTTAACATTAGTTAACCATTGTTAATGATTTACTGCATGTTAACTAATGCATTACTTCATGTTAGTTAGTCAACACTTAATGTAAAGTATTACATTACAGTTGACAGTAGCAGTTCACCTCCATGAATTATGTTATAGTAACATTAGTAATTCTAAACAATTATTGCCCTTTGCCCTTTGCATTATTGATGTTCTTATTGCTTAGTAAATGACTAATTTGTGAAGTGTTACCAAACTTTGAGCTCTTCTTGAATTGTTTCCTAAAGACCAATAAACAAATCAAATCCCTGAGAGAGTTAAACCCCTAAACTGTAGTAAAATGATAAAGCACAATGTCATATTTACTGCATTATGACTGTCTCTTCTTTTGCAGGAAATAATAAACTTCAATTGTCGGAAGCTGGTGGCTTCAATGCCTCTGTTTGCCAACGCTGACCCTAATTTTGTGACGTCGATGCTAACGAAGCTTCGCTTCGAGGTGTTCCAGCCTGGGGACTACATCATACGAGAGGGCACCATCGGCAAGAAGATGTATTTCATCCAACACGGAGTCGTCAGCGTTCTCACCAAAGGCAACAAGGAGACCAAACTGTCAGACGGATCATACTTCGGAGGTGAGCGAGCGTTTAACACTATAACAATATCACACCTATTCGCACACAGACACATTAGTCTGCAGAGCTAAGTGCCTTTTCAAGTATGTGTACTCATAATGGTGGCTTGGTCAAAGCAGCAGCGTGAGAAATGAGCTCTTTTCCAGGTCGGCCCAGGTCGCTTTCAGTAGGAGTGTTTGATTTTGTCACAGCTGTTTTTTTTTTCTTTGGCACAGACTTCAAATAACAAGCATGCATCAAAATTCCAGCAGTTCCAAAACAAAGGACTTCATCTAACTTTAATGTTGCTGACAAAACACAGGCATCATGGTTTTGGTCTTTCCCGGTTTGGTTTGTGAATGATTAATGCAAGCTAGCGTTTTCTGTTGTGACACAAACATGGATTTTAGATTGTTTGGATAACGTAAGATCTGACGCGTTACATTGGCAGTTATGTGTGCTGCTATGCAAGTCTACCTGATTTTCTCAGTGATTGTTTCACTGCTGTCTGTTTCATTCATATGGAAATGATTGACACATAAATGAACTCCAATGTAGTGTTGCATGTACACCGGTATACTGCTTGTCCCCTTCTCTGAGGAGACTGATTCATTGTATACATGCCTAAACTGAGGCAGTGTAGGTGTACGTGGTTTTGTGCTTGATTTGAATGTGACTGTGACCACAGAGAGCGAAAACGTGTACATCCATATGCCAGTGGTATAACCAGCAAGTGCCCTTGTTAGCCCTCTTTCACCCTGTTCTTTAGTGGTCAAGACCCCCACAGGACCACCAAGTTTTATTTCAAGGGTTTAATCATTCTTACTTCTCTGCATACTTTGTTAGCCCCCCCTTCACCCTGTTCTTCAATGTTGAGGACCACCACAGAGCAGGTATTATGTGGGTGGTGGATAATTCTTGCACTGCAGCACTGCAGTGACACTGACGTGGTGGTGGTGGTGTGTTAGTGTGTGTTGTGCTGGTGTGAGTGGATCGGACACAGCAGTGCTGCTGGAGTGTTTAAACACCTCAGTGTCACTGCTGGACTGAGAATACAGCCAACTGCATCCTGTGGGCAGCGTCCTGTAGGCAGCGTCCTGTGACAGCGGATGAAGGACTAGAAGATGACCAAAACAAACTGTGCAGCAGCAGATGAGCTATCTGACTGTACATCTACAAGGTGGACCAACAAGGTAGGAGTGTCTAATAGAGTGGACAGTGAGTGGACACAGTGTTTAAACACTCCAGCAGCACTGCTGTGTCTGATCCACTCACAACAGCACAACACATAGTAACACACCACCACCACGTCAGTGTCACTGCAGTGCTGAGAATGATCCACCACCCACATAATACCTGCTCTGTGGTGGTCCTGTGGGGGTTCTGTAGTTGTAGAGCTACAAAGTGCTCCTATATGGTAAGTAAAGCTGATACAATGGACAATGAATGTAGATACAAGGAGGTGTACCTAATGCAGTGGCCGGTGGGTATATATGTTGCACTATGTAATAATACAGGTTAGATATTTAAACCTAACATTTAGCATGTGGCTCACATGTTATAACATAATGTTATTATGATGACAACTAATGAAAATTAAGGGAATTCTGGGGAGCTACACAGATTCCTGTGGGTGGGGCTACCCAGAATGCTTTGTTTTTGTGTTTGTTACCTCTTTCTTACCTCTATTTTTTTCTTAAAATATACTATTATATAAATATAATAAAAATATAGTATTTATATTATGAAGAGATATTCCCTTCCCTATTATGAAGGGAATTTGAAGCTCTGTATAAAGCTACACTATGCAAGATCTAAGGGGATTTGGAGACCCCTGTGGTGGAAGAACATTTAGTAACATCAGTTAAGCACCAAACACCATCATGCTAGTGAATGTGCAGCAGCAGTAGGGTCTCACGTGAGGTCAAATGTCAGAGGCTTCCTCAGTGCCTCTCTGTGGGTGATCGACCTCTGCTCTGAATGTAAGCCTGCCATGTTATCTTTACATACTCACTAAATACCATTAAATACACAGACAGACAGTGTATGGTTTGGGCTTCTGTGTTTAAGTAATGAGAACAGCCAACAAGTCTCTGCATATGACCTTCCGCTCCAGCGTTAATTACAGCCAGTGTTCACCATGCAGGGCCCCTGGCCTCTCTCTGCGGGAGCCCACCCCAAATAATGGAAAGATGGCAAGCAATCTATCTCTGAGTGTGCCACAGTTAATCAACACTCCACACATGCGGCCTTCTCCCATTCCAGCTCGCTGTCTCTAGTCCATCACCAGCAGCCAGACTGGCCAACAGACAGACAGACAGACAGACGAGCAGAGAGACATATAGACACTGTCTTTACAAACACAAAGGTTCTTGACTTGGTCATATAGTTCAAGGAGAGACTTTTTCCTGGTATGGAATATTTACACTTGTTGTTTATTGTAGATGTCGTTAGAAAAATGAGAATGCCCACTTTAAAGGTTAAATTAATTACTTTTAAAGATTTTAAACCATTTCCATTTTAGATGCATGTATAAAATAGTTTTAATATCTTGGTAGGTTACATCTAACCTGAAAAACGTTTTTGATGCATACAGACCATTTTTGATGCGTACAGAACATAAAAAGAGCAATGGATTCTACAGCAATCGAGAAAGCTGTTTAGCACTAGTAATGAATTTGTTATAAAATTAACATCCAGTCAAAACATGTTAACATTCAAAAGATTCATAGATAACCACAGTCTGAACTTAATTTGATGCCGTCTGATCTTAACCCCCAAGTCAATTGCAATTGAACCCCCTCAATTGCAAACACGTAGGTCATGTAATCTCCATAGAAAAGGATTGCTAATTGAATGAGGCACTTTGGAACAGCTGCACATAAGCTTAGGATCTCCATGCCCAATGTCAAGTACTGCATACAGGGGTATAAAGCCCCCACCCCCTCAGCTTTGGTCTGTGAAGCAGTGGCATTGTGTTCTCTGGAATGACAGAACTCCATGTAATTCCTTTGGGATGAGCTGGAGTGGTATTTGTGATCTAGAGCTGATCTTTCAGCATCAGTACCTGACCTCGCTATTGCTGTTGCCACAGAAAAGTGGACACAAATTCCCTATTATTACCTTTAATTCCAGAGGAAACGTTGGATGAGCGTGTGGCTACAAACTGTGATACAGCGTATCCCTTAAGATGTCTATTAACAGTATTTTAATGTAGTCAATATTCTAGATGGATCATGTCTATGATTAGGACTAATGTAGAACTTAATTTGTGTAAATAAATGCATCCTAAGATGAGTGAGATCTAAAAAGGTGTACTTTGTGAAAAGCATCAAGTTTAATATTTTTAAAATACATGTATTACTGTACACACATTTATATGTACTGTTGTTACAGTATAAAATATAATAACGATTGTTAATATAACTATGAAAGAGTTTCCAATCTCCAAAATGGCAACTTTACAGACCTAAATGAGTTTTAATGGAAGTCAATGTTAAGTCAGACTTTTTTCCAAGCAGTTTTGGGGTATTTCTGTTGGTCCATTCATCTAGAATTTTTACACAGTGTAAACAGCAGCTTAAATGATGAATAAAAGTAAAACTCAATAAAAATGGAGATACATGTTTTTCATTGAACAGTGACGATATATACTGCATATACATGCTATATATCCCCAAGTCATTTGCAGTTGAACATTTATATTGTGCTATTTTAAAGTAAATGGATGAAGACCAAGACCACATTTTGCTCTAGAACTTTCTTTCTCTCTTGAAGTTCCAATTTCTCTGTATATATGAGGTTTTGTCATGACAGCCATGATAAACACATCATTGCTGTCACACCAATGTCATAACGTTCTGGAAAAACCTTAAGATCTAATGTTATATATTCTAAATAGTGTTAATTTCAAGTACTGTTTGGACTCACAAAGTTTTCTCATGGCAGCGCAGACAGATGCATGTGGTTGTTTAGCTGTGTTTAAGTGTGACTTTGCCACATGCCTGAATAAGATCAGCTGACACGCTAAATGCGCCACTTTGGAACCATGTGCCCTTGCTCACATTATCTTTAAGCCCTGGATCTGCAATTATTTCCCAAACGCATTAAATGCAGTGGAGCTTTTCAGTGGCGCTGGCCTTTCGCCTGTTATCAGTCTGTTCTATTCCTGGCACCAGTGCAGTGCTGGGAGAGCTGGGAGAGAGGCAGGAGCTGTGGGGAATTTGTTACCAAACAGGAGTTAGCCACTCATGAAATTAATTTATATAACGCCGTATGTGTGTGTGTGTGTGTGTGTATGTGTGTGCGTGTGTTTGTGTGCATTTGTGTGTGTGTGTGTGTGTGCGTGCGTGTGTGTGTGTGTGTGTGTNCCAACTTGCTCCAGTAAATTTAGTTTGTTTGTCTGGCTGGTGAATAGTAATGCAGGCTGATGATGAGAAAGTGTAATAAAAGTTAACATGTTAGTAACTAGTCAACACCACTACTTTTTTAACACATTTCCTAGTTTGATCTATTAAACTATGCATGGTTCCACCCTTAAGCCCAGCTGCTGAGGAGTAGAAACTATAGTTGGAGAAGCATTGGAACATGGAGCCACTGTTGCTCTCACTGGAAACTTTGTTTAGCCTGTGTGATTTTATTGTCATGTTCCAAGTTCAAATGTAGTAGGGATATTTTCACAAGGTAGTAGGGATCCATTTTGGAGGGAGTAGGGATCGGCTAAAGGGGGTTGTAGGGGTTTGTGTGAATGCAGTAGGGATCAATTTCAAAGGATTTGATCCATTTCAGAGTTCTTCAGCTACTGGTTCCTAACTGTGTGTAGTATGTTGTATTTTTGAGAGTCTTTGTGGAAGTAGCTGTGTGTGTGCGTGTTTGTGTGTGTGTGTGCGTGTGTGTGTGTGTGTGTGTGTGTGTGTAAAGGCAGAATGTGACACGTTAAACAGAGGTGTTGTGCTCTCTGTGTCTCCCTCAGAACCTCCATTACACAAATGTGGTTGGTGTAGCTCAGCGGGTAACACCACTACCCACCAGGGATCCACCACCACATGTGGGAGACTGGGGTTCGAATCCCGGTCTGGGTGACTATGCTGTGCTACACCAATAAGAGTCCTTGGGCAAGACTCCTAACACTACATTGGCCTACCTGTAATATGATTAACCTTGTAAGTCGCTCTGGATAAGAGCGTCAGCTAAATGCCATAAATGTAAATGTAAATGTAAATGAAGAACTGAGGAAACACACACACACACACACACACGATGATGATCAGACTGACTCACTATAGTACTGCACTGTAGATCACCTTGTGATGGGTGAATATTTTTTTGTATGTCCACATGTGATTTGCTCAATACAGTGTGTGTCTGTATGTGTATGTATATAGCTGTATGTATGTATGTATGTATGTATGTATGTATGTATGTATGTGTGTGTATGAGTATCTGGATATTAATGATTTAAATGCTCACATGGTTTAAAATACATGGGCAGAATTACAGAGTGTAGAGTGTAGAGTGCAGAGCTATAGGCTTGCCATGATGATACTGCATGAATGAGCATTAACTAAGAAACAAGAGAGGATAGTATAGAAGAGCCAAAGGAAAGGAAAGGAAAGGAAATGAAAGAGAAGGAAAGGAAAGGAAAGAGAAGAGAAGAAAGTAGAAGTGGGGAAAGAAGAGAATATTTTAAAGGAAAGTGAGAAAAAGATAACGATGTGAAAGGAAATGAATGGGAAGAGATAAGAGAGGTAAAGAAAGGAAAGAATGGAATGTGAAACAAAAAGGGTGTGAAAGGAATGGTGTAAAAGGAAAAGAAGTAAAGAATGGAAAGTATGTGAAGGGACAGGAAAGGAGGAGAAGATGAAAGAAAAGAAAAATGCTGTCTTTCTGTGGACTGCTGGACAGGCATTCATGTATGTGAGGGTGCACATGGGAATGCATGTGAATGAATGTTGGTCTCTCAGTGGAGAACGTTCAGAGCTCTTCTTTGGCTTTTTATGAAGAGTAGTTCTGTCTAGCTGATCTGAGACATTTGGGCCTTTTTCTCGGATCAGGGAGACTTTGCGGTGTAGAAAAATCGAATGTGCCCTCTCAAATCTGTCTTGTCATCTCATGTCTGGTCTCCTCTGGCTACGGCCCTGTCACCCTCAACAAGGTGCAGCTAATCTGTGGAGCGCTAAAGCCGGTTATGGAGAGCTCAGCTATCAACCCCCAGCTCAGAGAGACACATTGAGGGAATGAAGAAGAGAGAAAGTGTGTGTGTGAGGTGTGTGTGTGTGTGTGTTTACATGCACATGCAACTATGTGTTTCTTGTAATTTCATGTGTATGCGTGGTGGACTCCTTTATGGACACCTTTTAAAGTGATCTGACAGTTATAAAATTTGCATGGTTTTCCTCCAAGCCTCAAATCTAGTTCTGAAAGGTGAACATGGTGTTGGTTCATAGTCGTCTTCGCTTTATTTCATGCACATAAAAGCAACTTTCAATGCTAATCGCTAGCCCTTGTGGAGAAATATCATACTGCTGAATATGCATGAGTGAGTGCTTTTATTAAAGTTTTTAATAAATATTTTTTTGGTCAAGACGAAAACCTTGTTAATTATATATACAATATACACTCATCATCAAAAGAATAGCTGCACCCAGAAGGAAGTGTGGGACTGCAGTGCTATTGGGAAGGAAGATAAAGGTTACCAGGAACAATAAATGATGATAAATTTAGACTGATATGATCAATATTTATTGAGCTACATATACAGAAGTAGTGTCTCTCAGTATAGCGTCAGAACTCCATGTTTGGTAATGCAACCTGAATGCATACGTCTCCGCATGGAGTTGTGGAGGTTCCTATTGGTGTCCTGCAATAATCCATCCCATGCAGCTTGAATACTCTCACGCAGTTCCTGCTGATTTTTTGCAATAGGGGTGGAGGTGCCTCAATTTTAAGTCAGCTTTCTAATTTGAACTTTGAAACAAATCTGATTGCTTTACCAATGCTAAATTTTTGTGTTGCCTTTTGTGTTTTATGTCAGGTGGTTTACTCCATAATGGCTGATAAAATAGATGTTTAGGCAGCTGTAAATATACTTGTAATAACTAGTAATGAGCATGCAAAGTGAATATTTTCTAACACATTCTAAAGACGTCAGTAGGTGTGGCAGGTTGTCCTCACCTTTTTTACCTCTTACCTGCTTGCTCCCTAGTAAACACTGACATACCGAAAGTCATAGGATATTGATTATGAAGTAGTGTTAGCTCAGGGGATGACTTGGCAACGCCTACACCTGTACAAATTGTGAGGTGTTATCTTGTGAGTGAGGCTGAACGCTGACCAGCATGCTCGTGCCAAGGCAATTTTACATACTTAGCCCATGACTTTTGGCATGTCAGTGTACAACAGACATATTTCTGCAATTCTGGCCACATATTCTTAATTAAAGTCACAAGTTGTCTTGGGGCCATCTTTGTCTGGCCCTCCTGACACTGTTCAACATGCTGAAACCTATGAAACAGGAGAAAAGTACAGGCAAAATCTGCTCCTCAAAATGTTCCAATGTTTCAGTGTTTGTAAGCATGTTTAAGCTTGTATCCGTTTTTATAGAAATCAGTATGACATAATTTTGCATAAGCAAGTGTTTGAGATTAGCAACTTGAGACTGTTTGAAGCTTTGAAGCAAGTGTGTGATGATCTAGGCAAGTGAGATGCTAGCAGGTAGCTATACGTTTTCCTAGCTTTCCTAGCTACATTACTGTACCAGCTCCAGTGCAAAACTAAAGAAGCAAGCGTCAGACACCAAGCATGTGTTCTCTGATTGGCTGCATTTGTTAAGAGGAAAAATTGGGTGAATTGGATTCACTGCTGAAATATCACTGTAACCACTATATTATTGGAACTCATGCATGGAGCATTATGGTTAAAGGAGTCGAGGAACATCCACTCATTGTCGGTGTAACTCGACTGTCTGTATAACTGTTAATTTAGCCAGTAATGTTTTCTGTATCTGTGTGCTGCAGCTGTGGATCCAGTGTAGGCTTTGAGTGCTTGTGTATCAGCAGTGGTGCAGACTGCAGCTCTCTCGCAGTGTTAACGTGCGCATGCTGTAGTGTCAGGCTGGATCAGGCTCGCAGGGTGCCCACGCTCTGAAAGGTTAGTGTGTGTGTCCACTGCGGCCGCTCGGGGCTCAGTGGACGATGGAGATTTGAGCTGACAGAAAGGCTCCGAGCGCAGGTGAGCCTGGCCAGCGACGACCTCACGCCACCCATACCTCTCCCACCGCCATGCAACAGAAAATAGCCTTAAAGCGATAGTTTGGGAAAAAAAGAAACACAATCTACCACCATGTGGTCTATGAGCCAAAGACATGTTTGGCATCTGAAGTGTGTTTGTTTAGTTTTGCACTGGAACTACGAGGCTAATGTACACTGTCATTCACAAGTTTGGAATCAGTCGTTACATTGATCATTGTTATTCAGAATTAGCCTGTACTGTGTGGTTGATAATTTGATATTTATGCCTTACTGGGCCCTCAAGGCAGTACCAGTCAAACGTTTAGACACACCCAACTAAATGGATGTTGTCGGTTATCTTAAGACTCTACAGGCTTATACTTAACAGCTCCAACTGATGAGAGTCTAAAACAATACATATCCTGATATACCACATATACTCTTAATGTATCACAATATTTCTGCCATATCGTCACCTCTAATGTGTATTTACTTGCACAAAAAACTTTTGTTTCTTATGCATATTTTAAAAGCTCTAGTTACTCTTTCAATTTAGTGAATATTCATGAAGGACAGACCGATAGAATTGGCCCAATATTTTTTTTTTTGGAAAAATATCTATATCAACCTCCATTACAAGTTAAGAAAGCTGTTTTATCCTCCTGTAAAGTTCCATTTTGGAGGTTTTTAAGGTGGACTGTATAATTCCATGAGTGCTATTTTATAGTTTGATGTCTTCACTTTTATTCTAAAGTAAAACATTAAAATAAGCATAAGGAAAACCTTCTATGAGTTACCGTGTCTAAACTTTCCACTGGTACTGTATGAAGGGTTATGTTATGAAACGCATTCTAGACCACTTTCACATTTCCTCTTTCATGATGTAGATTTTTTAGAGTGGGTTTCACCCATGCAAGAAATATGAACGCTATATCATGATTAATATCATCTTTATTAGAGAAATAATTATCATCATGCATTAGTTGCTATACTTTAAAAAAGGCATCATGACCATATAAGTACAAATGTACAAACAACATCTGAAACTCTTTATATGTGTCAGGAATAACAAACTTAGATCGACACACGCCAAGCTAAAAGTCAATTGAGATTTATTAGACAGAGTGGTAATAAAGCACAACAGCATGGACCAGGCAAACATTACCGAGGGGACAAGGCAGAGAGGATAACTAGAGCGGCAGGCCGGGGTCGAGAACCAGAGAGCAGGAGATACAGGCAGACAAATCCAAAGGAAAAAGACAAAAACGTAAACCAGTAAACAAATAGGGAATACAATACCAGAAGGGCCAAACAAACCAGCAACCATATCAAAGGGGAGAACCGAGAGACAGAGAGAGTCAGAACCAGAGAAGATAAACAGGGAAGGCAAGAGAGACCGCTCAGTATGCAAACTGGGTTTGGCAATACTTCGCAGTGTGTGTGTCTGCGGGGTTTAAATGCTAGTGGTGAAATGAGATGCAGGTGTGTGATAATCAATACTCAAATACTGAATAAGTGTGTATATGAAAATGAGCTTTTGTGTCATCACAAAAACACTGAATTCACTCACTTTTTGAGCGTTTCCATTTATGGACTGAGGAGTAAATGGGTACATTTTGAAACTTACAACTTTTCTTTACGTGCTTTTGTTTGCATACTGCTGATGTGCACTTTTTCATCCCATTCATTCTTAATGGAAAAAAAATTCCAGAAAAATCCATTGCTATGCAGAAACCGTACACCCTATTAAAAATGTAACTGTAGCTGTATATAAGCATACCATTCCCGATCAGACTGAACATTTTGGAGTTGTAACGGTGTTGATATCTAGACAATAAAGAAGAAGAAGAAAATAAACTGGAAAACAATATGCTGTGCATTGCAAAGCGAAGTGCAACCATGATAAATAAAGGAACAATACTAATATTTTTGTCTCATTCGTTTAATTTGGTTCTTTAAGTTTTAAGTTCCATTTCTGCAGAAATAAAGACAGTTCTAAAGGGTTCCCAATTAAAGCACCACTGTGTGACACAAACTAAATGAACATCTACCAATATTGTATTTTACTGCGTAGATCACATTCTTTACAGCATTGACACGTCACTTAATGACACAAGAAAATCAGATGGGACAGCAGAAATTGCCACATATCTGTGTGAGACTTGAAGGGTTAAAAGTGGAGAATCAACAGCAAAACTGATAAAAGTGACATAACAATCCGCCAGCTAATTTTAAGACACTATACACAGTCATTCAAGTGCTATGACTAGCCCCCACAAACACGCCCTTCCCGTCATGGGAGGAGAGCGTAGTAACGTTAGTAGCCTGTTAGTGAAAAGGCCCGGCAGGGGGTTGGGCGATAAGACAGTGATGGAGCTGGAGTGCATGCAGCACGCTGGCAGGATCCAGCACTCTAAGCCTGTTTAGGATTTCATGCAGGATTTTTTCTTCTGTTATTATGATGAGTCACTAGGCGGGCTGAGTCAGAAACGCACACGGGTTCTCGTCCATAATGCTAATGCGAATGATGTACTGCGGAGGGAAGTTTGGGGGCTAAGCAAGAAGAGACTAGAGGTCACGGTGACTTTACAGGAACAGAGCGAAATAAATCTGGTGTCGCTGCCGAACGTGGCCTGCAGGCTAGATCTGATCATGAAGAATGAAAACAGAGAGAGAGTTTAAGCCTTCCTGACCATGAGAGACTTTACAGCTCTAGCAGGAAAAGTGGAGTGTCTTCCGTTCTAATGAAAATGGCACCTACGGATGTTATGAAAGTAATTCAGATCAGATGAGAAAAGGGGTTTTCTGTTGTTAATCCACTTTCTAGTCATTTCCAGTCATCCAGCCAGTATGCATATGCTGGAACCTTTGAAAACTGGAACTGTGCTTTTTACTCTGGAGGTACAGATGCATTTTAGGCACCTGCTTAAGATCGACACCAGCAGAACCTGAAGGCCAATTTATAGTCCAGGGGGCCAGTGTTGCTCATCCAATAAAAGCTATACAGCTTTAAATACATGTCTGAACCTCCAGTGGGATCTGACTGTTCACACCAAGTTCAAATGTCATTCCCCAAATATATGAAATCTGGGTTCCCACATCCTCACAGATTTTTCGCTGTATTTTCCCCTACTATTGTCTTTCTCCTGTCTTCTTTTGTCCACCCTACTTTCATTACATTAAAATAGGTTTCAATCCGGCATTCGGGAGTCTCTTGTCATAACCAGAATTTAGCTTGGAGGTCCACAAGGCTCACACTTGCAAGGAAATGGCTGCAAAGCTGAATAAACAGTGAATTGAATCACGTTTGCTGTGTCAGCACAGCGCAGCACATTACAGAAAGTTTACCCAGACTAGGATTTAAAGTTTTAAAGGAGCAATATTTTTATTTGAAAGAATTCCAAGAGTCACTAAAATTATTAACAGAATATGAAGAAATAACAGTTATGACGATGTGTCAAAGACATGTATGTATCGTGTTCCAGAGATATCTACTGAAGTTAGAATGCTAACCAGCTAGCCCCTGCCCGTCCTGTCTCGTAATACCACTTTGCTTCTCAAGAGGTGATAGTGACTCATTGGAAGCGATGACTTGAGATCAGTCCAACATGAGAGGATGAAGAAGTAGCGCCCCAAAGCTTTATTCTAACCTCTTACCAATCATGTTGAAGGTTCTGCTCCCGGTTAGATCATTTAAGGATAGGTAGCCACAGAAAGGAAGAGTAAATGCAATGATGGTTGAAACTCTTAGCAAGTGACTATTACAGCAACAGTTATACATGTTTTATTCAGCATTTCGGGCTGGATGATTCTGGTCAGATTTCGACAGAATTTGTTGGGTCAGGTTGGGACAAAATTTTGGCAATATTATTATAATAATATCTATTTTGTTCGCTGGTGCATGGGGTAATAATCAAAAAACAGACGTTGTTTTAGAGGGCCAAATTTTATATTATGATCAAATATTACAGGAAAACAAGAATGTTGCCTTTTAAATTGTATGCGATTATATATAGATTAAAATGTAATGCATAAGATTGTGCTTAATAAAACTATGCCTGATATGACTAGGCACATGTACTAATACAGGGAAAAATGTTTGCATTCTGGTTGATACAGAGATGAGAATGACCTCTTTCTGGATTGTACACCCATCAGGCACAACATTAAAACCACCTCCTTGTATCTACACTCACTGTCTGTTTTATCAGCCCCACTTACCATATAGGAGCACTTTGTAGGTTTACAATTACAGACTGTAGTCCATCTGATTCTCTGTGTACTTTGTTATCCCCCTTTTACCCTGTTCTTTAATATTCAGGACCCCCACAGGACCACCACAGAGCAGGTATTATGTGGGTGGTGGATCATTCTCAGCACTGTAGTGACACTGAGGTGGTGGTGGTGTGTTAGTGTGTGTTGTGCTGGTGTGAGTGGATCGGAGACAGCAGTACTGCTGGAGTGTCCACTCACTGTCCACTCTATTAGACACTCCTATCTTGCTGGTCCACCTTGTAGATGTGCAGTCAGAGACGATAGCTCATCTGCTGCTGAAGAGTTTGTGTTGGTCGTCCTAGTCCTTCATCAGTGGTCACAGGACGCTGCTGGCTGTAAAGGTTTGGTCGGTGGACTATTTTCAGTTCAGCAGTGACACTGAGGTGTTTGAAACTCCAGCAGCACTGCTGTGACTGATCCACTCACACCAGCACAACACACACTAATACGCCACCACCACGTCAGTGTCACTGCAGTGCTGAGAATGATCCATCACCCACATAATACCTGCTCTGTGGTGGTAATGTGGGGGTCCTGACCATTAAAAAAAAGGTGATGGGGGCTAACAAAGTATGCAGAGAAGCAGCTGGACTACAGTCTGTAATTGAAGAACTACAAGGTGCACCTATGTGTGAAGTGGAGCTGATAAAATAGATAAACTTTATATTAGAATCCTGTTATACCTTTATGTAACAAAACTGATATTATTTGTATGTTATTGAAAACATTCATTCCAAACATTTGAACAGTGACTACAAACCTTTGAGCGTAGTGTGCATTATGACAGCCAATAATCCTGCAGCTTCAGCACTAAGCTTGAACTTCACACGCCACTCAGTATCAGGGCTTGAGTTCACTTTTGTAACAAGGCTCGGTAGGTCTTGCTCTCTCTCTTTCTCTCTTTCCCTCTCTCTCTCTCTCTCTCCCCCTCTCTCTCAAGCTCAGCGTCTCATCTCGTGTGTGCTGGCCTCAGCCAGAAGAGACCCCCGGGTGGCGGGGATTTAGATGAGCTGAGAGCTGCTCTCCACTTCAGCGGGGATGTGGGGATTACCCAGGGCACAGAGACAACCCCCCCGTCTGTCCCTCACCCCGAGCCCTCACACCGAGCAGGGGCACACCAGAGCATGGCCCATAGCACAAATGCTGCAAGAGATCAGTGTCCATTAAACAGATCATTCACAGGAACACTTACTCACGTGTTCGCGCCTACACCACCAATCAAAACTTTGAAAGCACTTCTTATTATTAATTTCTGCCTTGTTTAGATAGACCAATAAGCCTCAACATTATAACCACCTCCTTGTATATCTACACTCATTGTCCATGTTATCAGCTCCACTTACCATATAGGTGCATGTTGTAGTTCTACAGTTACAGACTGTAGTCCATCTGATTCTCTGTATACTTTGTTAGCCCCGTTTGACCCTGTTCTTCAATGGTCGGGACCTGCAAAGACCACCACAGAGTAGGTGTTATGTGCATCGTGGATCACTCTCAGCACTGAGAGGCATGGCGGTGGTGTGTCTTAAACATAACAGTGCTGTCAGAACAAAACCTTGTATCTTGAAAATGATACTTTTACAGGAGAAGGAGAACACATACGTTAAAAACATACTTTTTAATGCAAGTCCATGTTGCCAGACTGTTTGTCCATTCATCATGAAATGAATGCACAATGTCAGGGACAACAGGTCCATTTCAAATTACACTCATCACCAAAAGAATAGTTGCACAAATAGTTGCACCCAGAAGGAATCAACTAGCAGGAATGAAACTTAGTGGGTAGGTTTGACATTGTGAGACATGCAAATGAAAGTTTCACACTCTGCCGCACATGTGGTATAAGCAAAGACTGTACTTATCGCTGTACCTGACTGACCCAACAGCCACAATTGCGAATTTTCAGTGATCAGTGATGCCCTCCATGAGTCATCCTGTTAGTGCCAGCAGCATTGGCAGACAGATGTACGACGCAGGACTATATATCCTACATCGCCAAAGACTTCAATGATGTCGTGTCATGGAGTGACTCAGAATGGCAGTGGGCATCTTCAGTGCTGAGTCGAGTATTTGTCTTGGTGGAGATGATCAACGAATCCGTGTGTGGAGGCACCAGCGGCAAGGTGAACGGTCTGTTATAACACCTCACACGTCCAGAACGCCTCCACCTCCACCCCTACCGCAAAATCTGTGTGAGCATATTCAAGTTGCATGGGATGGATTATCACAGGACCCCATTAGGAACCTCTACAACTCCACGGCGAGACATCTGGCATGTTACGTTAGCAAACAGGGTGGCCCGACGCCATACTGAGAGACACTAGCTCAGTAGTAGCTCAATAAATATTACCCATACCAGTCTAAATTTATCATCATTTATTGTTCCTGGTAACCTTTATCTTCCATCCCAACAGCATTGCAATCCAACACTTTCTCCCAAGTGCAACTATTCTTTTGATGGTGAGTGTTATTCAAAAACTGAAAAAAGCAATATGCTGACTTTGGGCTTCCTTGCAGGTTGTATCTGTTTAATTGCATTTAGGTTTGATTACCACTTGAAATTTGATATTAAAACTTGGTCAAACTTGGTTTCCTGTTCTGGATATTAATATTATAATAGTATGATTCTTGAATCTATCCACAGCACTGCTCATCTTTCTATCAGCTAAAATAACTAAAATCTCTGTTTTGCACTAAACTCACATAGTAGTTTGCTTTATGTTATTGAAAACTTGTTACTTGTGAAGTTATGCTGAGTCATTTGCAGTCAGAAAGGACATTAGCTATAAAATAACCCACTTGCATAAAGAAGGGGAAAGTGAAAGGAACATAGGTGAAAAACTGAAGTTTCCAATAATGGAGTTTTTATAGTTTAAATGTATGAAGAAATGGGACTCCTAATAACTATACAAGACCTGGTACAGCTGTCACTATCAGATAAGCAACACTTTCATCACTGTGAGAAGAGGCTGCTGGTGTTCTCAGAACAGTAGACTGGCCACCCCAAAGTCCAGACCTCAACATCACCAAATGTGATTGGGATTATTTGGATTGTGAGTAGAAGTAGAAAATGCCTTAAACCTCTAAGACTGAACTTGGTGGATGTAGAAAAGTATCCCAACAAGTTTCTTTAAAAAGCCATAAACCACTGGAAGCTACTTTGAAGGCAAAAGGTGTTCAAACAACATATTGGGGGAAATTATATTGGTTATAATTGTATTATTATATTGGTAATTTTCTGCTCAACATATTCTTTCTGCTTTTTTCCTGACCGTAAAACTTGTGCTAAATGGCAGTTTTTGTGTATAAAATAAGTCAAGTGTGGTCTCAGACTTCTGCACAGTACTCACAGTACACAGCTACTAAAAGAGAAAGGCATGTGCACATGAAGCAAGTGACATGCACACATGTACACACATATGGGCACACAGACAGCCACTGAACACACAAATTGCCCATGCAACCCTGTAGAATGAGGAATGCTTGTTCAGGAGTCAGATGGGATTTGCAATACAGCACACTCGATTCCCCAGCTAGTCTTTCCACAGCCACTCAGAGAAGGGCAAAACTTGATCTCTGAAGTCCACCTGAGTCCTCCCAGACCCCCTGCACGCTGAGCATGCAGAGGGCAGGTGGGAGCCTCGGTGAGGTACCGTCAGCTGCAGCACTGCCAGAGTGGCCCCGCACTGCGGCCTGTTAAATGGTGCATAATTCTCCTGATCCGCCGTGACGGATGAGGTCTGCCAACCCTCTAAGCTCCGAAAATGGCATTAAGTGCTTCAGCTCTGGATTACAGAAAATTCACATTTTTAATGCAAAAAGAATTTTTTAAAAAATCAGGCGGTGGGGAGCTGCACTTTTCTCTTTGATAGAAAGTTCCCATTTTCAGCTCTCTGAGATGTGACGGGAGCGAGAACAAGGCGCGAGCGTGAGCTGACGGCGCCGTTTCAGGCTGAACTCTCACGCGGGAAAAATGAGGGGACACTAATCCTCTTGCACAGGTTCATAAAAGGTTCACACAAAAGAGCGAGACGTTGCATTTACATTATGTCTGTTTATCGCATTGAATTTACTTCACTCAAATGTCTGTGTAATTTCCACATGAACAAAACACATCAGCGTAGTTTTAACACAGTTCATTTTATTCATGTGGCAATTGTAATGAAAGACGAGAATATTGAATGACGTAAACTTACGTAATGGAAGTTTGAGCTACATATGGACTGGTATCAAGTAACATTTAAAAATGTAAGTATTTAAGAATAGCATAGAATATGTTTGTGAAGGAAGCAGCATTGTATTACATTAATAAGGCAACAAATGTATGAAAATGGCTCTTATGAAGGCTCTTATGTCAATATAAAGTCGTTTACGTCATACAGTGTCCCGTAAATATGAACAACGAAACTGTTCATGAATCCTCAAATTTTGCTTTCAAATGTAATAATTACATATCCAATGCATTCAAATGCATGTCATATAGAAGCTTATTTCTGAACAATTCACGATATGCAATTGAAAACAGAATGGACAGATTGTCCTTAAAGATTTGAGTCAATGAAAATCAGAATGTGGCTTAGAAAAAGAGCAAGTCATACGTAGTAGGCCGTGACATCTGTGGTTCTCCCTGTGTCTGTTGTAGAGATCTGTTTGCTGACCAGAGGAAGGCGTACAGCCAGTGTGCGGGCAGATACATACTGCCGTCTGTACTCCCTGTCTGTGGATAACTTCAACGAGGTGCTGGAGGAGTACCCCATGATGAGGAGAGCCTTTGAGACTGTCGCTCTGGACCGCCTGGACCGCATAGGTAAGTCTCCCTCAGAATTCCCTTTCTTATCACTCCTAGAAATCTGGATCTGCCATTTATCGTACACTTGATTTACTTATGCATAATTATTAATAGCGTCTGATTTTAAGCAACATAATGTAATGATTAAACCTTAAAATAACTCTGACTAATAATAGAGAGAAGCAAAACAGAACTATGGATCTTCAGCTAGCTATAAGACGTAGTCAGCTCAGTATTCCCAGTATGGAAAGAACGACTGTTGTGAAAATCCAAACCTCTAACACTGTTAGCAATTAATGAATTCTCATTTCTAATTGAGCAAACTTATGCAGGGTTGTAAAGTGTTTTTGCTGTCCTGGCATTAGCTGTAGTGATCTGACTACAAAAATCTGACAGCCGAGTGGTGAACCCTGGCAATGTTATTTATGAAAGATTATACTGCAGGCTGTAATCTTATCTGTGTCGTTTCTGTCTCACTCAGTTTTTCCAGATGCCAAAAGCCATCTTACCTCAGTCCTGTTTCAGGCTGCATGTCCATTGTGCATTATGTGCAATATAGCTTATATCTTGTCATCAGCAACATTTCATTCAGTTACAAATGTTCTCCACATTCAACCGCTTAGCAAACTGTTTCGCCTTTATGGGTTAAAAATGCAAGCAGAAAAACTGCAACTTTCTGTCATTCCTTTATGTTATTGTTTTTAAAGTAAGTGTTCATCTCTGATGTCATATTAAATAAACCTACCAGAATCAAATTTGTGTAAAATCCAGCAATTGTACTCTACCTTGTCAGTCGAGATGCTTCTTTCACTGCTGATGTCTTTGCCGGTTTTGTATGCGTCAACTTGTCAAAAAATGCACGTGTACAGCTGTTCCGTGAGGGGGACTCACAGCACACTTCGTGATTACGACAGAGACGTAAAAGTGCATTACACTCCAAAACTAGGAGGACCCCAAGAGTAAAAATGACCAATTCTCACATAATGCTTCTTAACATTTTAGCCTATTAAATTAATAATGCCACCTGTTTGACAAGTTCCACCCTGAACCCCAACTGTGTAGTGCTATGACTGCAGCGACCTCATTCAAATACAGCTCCTAAATAACTCTCTTGATGAAAGACATTTCCAGCTACTGCTGTGCCACAAATGTGTTTATCACTGTAGTACATTGAGTCATTCAAAAGCAAATGATGCTGACATTATCAGTGATTTAGCAGACTATGCTGGACAGTGCACGCATAAAAACAAAAAGCAGAAAACGAACAAAAGCATCAGTAAAGCGGAAAGCTCCAGGTCTTCTCGAGAGCATCTATTTTAACAAGAATCCACAAGCTATATGATAAAGAGCGAGAAGCTACATTCTCTTAATTTAAGTTTATCTTAATACTTTACTTTAGAATAGAAGTGAAGACATCAAACTATAACATAGCACTCATGGAATTATGCAGTCCACCTTAAAAACCTTGAAAATGGAACCTTACAGGAGGATAAAACAGCTTTCTTAACCTGCAGTGGAGGTTGATATAACAACCAAATTTGGATCAATTCTATTGGTCTGTCCATCATGAATATTCACTAAATTGAAAAAGTAACTAGAGCTTTTAAACTGGTGGAAAAAACAACTAAATATATATTAGAGGTGGCAATATGGCAGAAATATAATATTGTGATACATCAAGAGTATGTGTGGTATATCAGGATATGTATTGTTTTAGACATCTGATTAGGTGGAGCTGTTAAGTGTAAGCCTGTACAGCCTTTAAAATAACCACAAACATTCATTTAGTTGGGTGTGTCTGAACATTTGTCTGGTACTGTATATAAGGTATATAAGCTTATTTTGCTGGGCTCATTTTTGGGAGGATATACAGGACTCAAATCTGACTGGCACTGGAATCTGAGAGTACTTTTGACAGATGCCAGATTTAGCAGCTCATACCTGCTAAAGTGTGCTGCTGAAATGCTGACTGACTGGTTGGAAATCAGTTCCTAGGTTTTGTTTGTGCATTGGGTTTCTGAGTTTCCCTGGCTCTAAATTAATCATCGATTCAAACCACATTAGTATATGGAGGCATCAAATTTACAGTATATGTGAGACTGGTGTAGCTGGTGAAGCAGCATGTGTAGTATATGTTCACTTAATGCCTGGCTGTGCAGCGTCATTTCCCCATCAGCCTCTTGTGCTCTCTGCCTTAGAGAGCCAGACGGCTGAAGGCTCAGGCGCCACAGCGGCCGGCTGTGTTAGTGCTGTCACTGAGGCCCGTGTTTATCTGCCACCGCAGGGGCCCAGACACCCTTCACAGTAAACACAGACACCTAGCACAACCAGCCCACACATACTGCCGCACAAACAACAAACTGAATCATTTCACTCCCATCTAAAATAGTCTACATCAGTCTGCAGCCTGGTTACCAGAGAGGACGTAGTGGAGTGTGTTTCCTGAGCAGCACTAGGAATAACATGAGAAGAAGAAGTGACAGGAGAAATATTTTACAAACTAAATACCAGCTGTGTGCAATATGCAATGTGACTGAACTATTGTGCAATATTTGCTGCTGCACCTCATCACCTATATACCACCTGTGTACATCTTGTACTGACTGCCAACATCACTATACTCATTCTCATACTCTGACTGCCTATATCATCAATATTTGGATAACTGCCAAGATAATCAGTATTTATGTAAATGATATAAGAGAACAATAACGGTGCAATATCTTAAGTAACTGTGCAATTGTAAATTGGTATAGTTTCTGTAAAATTGTAAATTGGTATAGTTTCTTATATTTTTGCCTAACAATAGAGATTTATTTATTTTTATAATTTCTTATATTTTATATTTTATATAATTTGCAAATTATAATTATGACAGTGCAGATTTCCCCATATGGGATAATAACAGGCTATCTTATCTTAGCAAAGTGATTGCAAAGTATGCAAACTTTTAAAAATTGGCAAGAAACATTCAGGTAAATCAGATTTACACAACTGCCCACTTCAGATCTACAAGGCTAAATTTGCTAGTAAACAACAGAAGTCAATAATCATCCAAAACCTTTCCCCAAATACATCCCCAAAACCTCTCAAGACATGCTCAAACCACGCCCCTCAGTTTACTGCAAATGCTAAATAACGAATTCACCATGCAGTACAATTGCACACCTTTAGACAATAGGTGTTGTGTTGTATTCCGACTGCCCATCCTCTGCATACAGGCATATGGACCCTACAGACAACATTAACAATCTTTATTGTTCCATTTTTTGTTTCTTGTAACTTTCAATTTTGTACATTGAAAACTTATATTTTTAACTTATATGTGTATATATATATAAACAACAACAAAAATGGTGAATGAAATGGTGGTGTCTGTGTCACGTATGTGCACATGAAAAGAGTTGAATTGGGATTTTGGCACCTGTTGCCTGAAATGACTGCCCACAGAATTTGGCTGCACAGTCAATTTTTGTTTATTTCATAGCTCTCAGTAAGAACTCAGTAAATACTGCATCCTAAAGCACACTGACAGCTGTGCTTAACCCTAATGAAGAACTAAAGTAAAGAAACAAAATTTGGACACAAAACATGTCTTGGCTGATAGAATACAGCTAAGGTAAGTGTAAAATTAGAAGCAGATTATAATTCGTTTTTGCAGAACACTTTTTAAGGTCAGCAAGATTTGGAAATCATAGTGCATAATTCCTTCTATGCGGTGACTTACCTGAGTGAAATGGGGAGGGGCCTCTGAGATTACAGGAAAACAAGAATTGTGTCTTTTAGTTGTACGCATACTAAAAAGTATGCTTATTAAAACCTGGGACAAATATAAAGATGTTTTATGTTGATGTTTATGTTCTGACACCTGAGCTATGGTTTTATTTAAATGATTTCTTAGCTCATTATAAAGGGTGGAGAGCTTCTATCTTTAGTACAGATCCTACAGATGAGGCAGGATAGGAGATGTTTTATTATGATTCGAATTTGATTGAAAGTCATTGCTGTGCATACAGTCTTGATTTATGGAATGGAAAGCTGTTCTTCACATTGTGCCATCTTTTCTTGCCATCAGAACAAAGAGAAACAAATGTGTTCCCGCAGCATGTAAATCAAATGTAGATCTAATGGATTACATAACTGTGTAATTACTTATGTAATTATGTAATTGCATTTAATTAGTATCTCCGAAAATTGACTGTAGTTTTATTACAGTTTCACAGCAGTTGTTCCCTGCTGATCTTCATACCTGGCTTTGCTCGTTCCCCTGTTCAACACAAATCCAGCACGTAGAACTCACCTTTCTCTCTGGCAGAGTGGACTTACAGACCGCAGACCTCACTAATTAATTACAGCATTAATGGATCTGATGCAATCTGCTGATCTGTAGTGGAATGCGCCGGGGTTAGCGCAGGTCGTCCGGTGGCCTTCAGCTTGCAGCCTAATCGCCACTTTCTCATATCAGAAAATGGCCACCCTGATGTGACTGCTAATTCTGTTTCCACTGTGTGCCCCTGGTTACTTTGTAAACGTTTCACAGATGATGTTTCGATTATTGCTCATGGTTCTTGCTTAGTTTATCGTTCAAATAAAAAGAGTGTAGCATTCAGTTCCTTCCACATAAAGTTCATTAGCTTGACTGGTGTCGACTTGTCGATATCCAATTACGGAAAGAAGTCAGAGCAGTTGTTGGAGAGCATTATGTCACTTTCCCGTAATTATGGAATCGTTCTTAGTGTTCATATCTGCTTTGCTGTAGTGTGATAAGAGTTTGCATGATAGTGTGTGCCCTTCAAGCAGCCCCTAGTTTCAGATCCGCAATCCAGCAGCTACCAAACATGGAAAAATGCCATGCGTTCTGACTGTAGCCCGTGTCTCTCCTCCTCCTATCGGCCGGCACCCTGCGTTCGAGGCCATGTTTACTTGCTGATTTCACTCTCTGCCTTATCTAGCCTTCAACAGTAAGGACTAGTCAAACACAGACTGGCTTGCCTGCAGGAGCCATCACACCCCCTACCAGGCTGTGCTATTTCCACACAGGCCGTCCTCCCTCCCTGCTATCAGCCCCTCAGCCTGGGGTTCTTCCCAGAGCTGTGGGCTTGCTGAGACTCTACTCCTGCTGAAAGAAAGGGAGTGCAGAGTAGTGCTTGGTACAAAAGAACAGAATGAAAGAGGTATTTAAAAGGAGCCCTGATCATAGCAATTCTTGCTTCGTGCACTCTTTAATATTCAGCGCGCCGCCTGAGGGTGAATAATGTCTTTGTTTAGAGGTTATTCAAAAAAGCCATGATTATAATACAGCTTTTTTTGAATGAGGGAATCTCTGTGGGTGTACCAGCTAATGCTGGAGGGCTTTGACTGGGATTTCAAATAACTCATTTACCAGGTAGACATTCTAGTTAATGATGTAGAAAGACTTATTAATGCACACTTGAAACTATCAGTTCATGTAGACAACGCTATGAAATTACATATTTCATCTGTATCTGCTGTGACTGGGGCGTAGTTCTGCAATACGGTGTCTGATTCTGGCTTTTCTCTTGCATCCATTAGGAAAGAAGAACTCTATCTTGCAGCACAAGGTCCAGCATGACTTGAATTCCGGCCTCCTGAACTATCAGGAGAATGAAATCATCCAGCAAATTGTCCAGCACGACAGAGACATGGCACATTGTGCCCACTTGATGCAGAATCAACCTCCTCCTACTCCTCCATCACCTACTCCTGTCATCTGGGCCCCACTTATCCAAGCCCCTCTACAAGCTGCTGCAGCTACAACATCAGTTGCTATTGCATTGACCCACCACCCTCACCTGCCTGCCACTCTTTTCCGCCCTTCAGCATCTGTTTTGGGCTCAGTAAAAGAGCCTCCCAGTCGCTTAAAGAGGTTCCAGGTTGTACCTGTGTCAGCAAGTCCAGGTTCAGCTGGAGATTCCCCTTCCAGCACTCCTTCAAAGCCTCGCACTGGAGCAGACACCCCTCTACTTGCGTCCTTCCGAGCACACCACTCAACAGGGCCAGTTGGGTCAGGCAGTGTCACCCAGCAGGTCTCTAGCACCAGCAGTGGTTCCCAGCCTGGAATTGGTGGTGTTTCAACGTTCCCAAATTCCGGCAACTTTTCCACATCTGTGTCCCCCACATCAAGCACTGCACAGCTCCATCCACCCCCAAAACACAAGCAGCCCTTCCTCCCAAGTAGTCCGCCTCTGACCAACCGCCTCCAGCAAGGTGGGACAGGTGGAACGGCAGATGGCTCATGTGTCGGAACCTTGTCTGGGGCGGTAGGTGGAGCGGTGGGTGGTGCATCATGTGGAGTGACCTCAATCGGGTCCTCTGGGGGTGCATTGTTTGGAGCGACCTGTGGACTCTTAACCACAACGTCTTCAAATACTAGCCCTCTTTCCACAGGATCATTCAGCAATGCTCCCAGTCAGCTTATCCACAGTCAGCAATCTCAAAAACCAACACAGATGGGTTCGCTGCAGCAATTTGCAGGTGGGGGTGGCAGGACTTCTAGCGTGCTAAACCTTTTCCATACACCCCCACCTGGATCCCCGTCCTCCAGCCATACTCACATTGCCCAGGCCCCTGAAGGTTCACCTTCATCAAACATCCAATCCACCTTGTCAAGCCTAAGGTCCAGCTTTCTTCCCCAGTTGCCTTTAGAAAGGTCAGCTTTAGCTTCGCTAGCTCAGTATGGCTCAGCTAATGCGTCCCCCTGTTATACTCCGCTAGCCCCCAGCCCTACAATCCAAAGCCCTGTGACTGGAAGAACTTTTCACTACAGTGACCCTTCCAGTGCTGCAGGCTCCCGCAGTTCTCTGCTCATGCCCCAGTCCTCTTGCCCTGGCCAACTACCAGGCCACCATGTCTCTGGGACCGAATCTCCATTAAGCCGTTTCTCTGAGGATATGAAACTGTTATCCAGCTCCCACCCCACGCTAAGTGGAGAGGTAGCCCAAGCTCTGGGTCACCAGTCGTCCCCTCGATCCTCCATGGATCCTGGCTATTGCCTCTCCCCTTACTCTTCCCCAACACTGACACCCAAGCCCTGTAGCTCCGTATCAGGGCACATCGCTCCCCCAGTACAGACTCCTCCCGGGTCACGGCACCACATTCACTCTACAGGGACGTCGCCCTCGCTTCCGCCCCGGAGGTCTTCCGAGGCCCACCCATCTGAACTGGAACCACTCTGCTCTAAGCTCCCCTCCAATTTGTGAGGCTAGATCACACCCTCCTGTTCACCCTGGACTTGTAACTGAGTAATAACAACCTTCTTCTGTGTGACACTTTTTCTTTCTTTATCTATCTATCTAGACTACACTGTGTTTTAATCTTAATTATTTTAGATATCTAAATATTACTGTGATTAAAATAAATAAATAAAAAGACCATTAAGGCTTAACCAGGTTAAATTAGAGCTCTAGATTACTCTTCTTTTGTTTTTGCTTTGTCATTCTCTCTCTCTCTCTATCTCTCTCTCTCTCTCTCTTTTTTACACATTAATATATATGTGGAAATATATATATTTAACAATATATGTTAATCAATCGATAGGAGGGTGTGAAACGCTACATATAGAAACATTTCGAGGAGGTTCATGCCAAATTCATTTGGTCAGCGTGTTCGAAATGGACAACACAGAAGGACTGTTTTGCAGGAATCTATGCACTGAAGCCTGCATGTAAAAAAAAAGACTCTTTTTTCTGTGTTCAGATCTACCTTTTTAGTCAAAAAACTAACATGTGCTTCAGACGAGCAGATCTCTTTTATCACTACGCCCTATCCAGGATCACATATTGCTGATCCTTAAATGTATCTGTTGGATTGTATGTATTTATTCACTGTATAAACTTTGCAAAACCTTCCAAGGTGGAGAAGAGAATTTAGGCAAACCAAAAAGATTTTTTCTCTTGAGTAATTAGTACACTTTTTTTTTTTTGGGCCTAAACATTGTTGAGTTTCCTTTGAACCACAGTAATACTATTGTAGTAATATTCAGAGTGGGCTTCGGGTCCTCTGCTTTTGATGGGGAGAACAGAGGAAGAAGTTCAAGATACAGGGAGTCTTCAGCAGTGTCCTAACAAATTCACTTTTGTCTTCCAGGTTCAAATGGCAGGTCGTTGGACGTGAATGGCATTAGACTGATGAATGACATGAAAGCCCCTGTGTGTGTGTGTGTGTGTGTGTATGTATGTATGTATGTATGTATGTATGTATGTATGTATGTGTGTATGTGTGTATGTGGGTGTGCTTGTGTGTATGACTGTGTTTTCTGAAATGGCTTGATGCAAGCAACAATCTTGTTGGACTGACCAAGAAAAGTTTTGCCTTTTTACAAGAAAAAAAGAGAACTTCCATCAAAGCCTATGTGTAGATGGTTCTATGGAGAAAGAGAAAAAAACAAACAAACAAAAATAACTTTTTACACCTCATACCAGTTCTACAGAGCCAGCAACAAGTCAGCATTACATGAGATTACAGGATGTAGCATAGACGTATTTTCTTTCTTTCTTTGACAGCTTTTGGTCAAGAAAAGTTCAGAGTCATTTATTTATTTACAGATATCTATTTGTATTTATTTGTGCTTTATCATCCATAGCTGCTAATGGATCAATTAAAGATAGTATCAAGTCAGATGAATGTACTGTACGAATAAACACTTTCAGCGTTATCAGGATGGAGGAGGTTACATCACATGGCTGACCGTGAGCAAGCCTGCACAGTGACCTGTGAGCTGAAATCATTGCATCAGGTAGAAGAATAGATGGGTCCCTATCAGAGGCACTCTTATGACTACAAATGTCCCGATGTATCGAAACAGCCTCGCACCTCCCACATGACACCTGACCTTAGTCTACCCTCGGAAACAGGAGATGACCCTAGCATTCCTGTTCCCACAGCCAGCTTCCAAAACGTGCTAAAAACCTGAAACTGTGTGATTGTCAGGCACAGCTGGAAATTGTAAGCGCTTGGCAATAACGACCTCTGACCTACCTATCTAAACTAGTAATAGCATATCATTCATTTATAGCAGTATTTCATTATAAGGAGATTTTTTAAGCATATACAGTAGCAGTGGGCAGAACTAGGAGAATATCTTTCTAAGGTATTTAGAGCCTTTATACCAGTATGCCAGATAATGCAATGTACAGACAGTGCAAAAAAGGCCAGTCCTGAATGGCAGAGTCAGGGATGTTTCAGTCGCGTTCTGGTGGAAATGAAATGCAGAAGTTGCAGTCCAAAGTAGTTGTTTTCAAAGGAGCAGAGAATAATACTAAAAACAAGAGCGGCTCTGTTGAAATTCAGTCATGAAACTACATTTAGCAGCACTTTCGCCGGGCCCAGAGAAGCCACTGCGTATGCGACACAGGTTTATCTATATACTGTTCAGTTCTGTTTTTGATATTTTGCACAATAAAAATGTTTCAGATTGACTTCAGTTGTTAAATAGTGTTCTTATTAGTGAAGGGCCATTCCAGAATAATAAGCCATTGTTAACCCACAAAAGCAGATTTTATTTAAGGATCTAAAATGGTTTTATTTGAAACAATAAACACATTTGTAAAAATGTTATCGTTTATATATTTGTCTATTTGTCATGAAAATTTAGCACAGTGCAAAGGGTAACAAGTTTTATTTAAAAAAGGGAAAAAAGGAAGTTGAAAATGACTAAAGTGGAGATACAAGGTTTTGAAACAATGTATTAGTATGACAGTATATTGTCGGTCTCCAAAGAAAAACATGTATCTCCATTTTGTTTTTACTGTTCTGCAACCGTGCTTGACATTGTGTAAAGATTTCATGCGGAATAGACCAAAATAAATGCTCCAAAATTGCTTGGAATAAAATCTCTTTACGTTAACTGACATTGAAAGTAAAGAACTTCTTTGCCTTCCTCTGTAAACTTACACATTTTGGAGATACCAGTTTTTCTCTGGACATAGAACGATGATATAGAACATTTTTATCATACCTTGATATAAATATACCACCCATTATTAATATATAGTGAAATATACTGTATAACACCATTTGCCAGTAACTCCATACACCAAATCAACATCATTTGAAATTTATGTCATATAGACAAACATAAATGGTCCCAAATTATTTATCACTTGGAATGAAATAAAATGATCTAAAAATTATTTGGTATAAAACATTACATTAACATACCCTACCATTTGGAATTACGGTATTCAAACCAGTTCTGATGCAGATTTATGCATGTATTAAATGAGTCTAATATAATGGTGATATTCTTTAGGTTTCTAGGGATATTTGAACAGTTTGTAGGTAGCTGTAAAAATCAAGACATTTGGCGTTTTGGTCATGAAAGCTGTACATTGTTCTATAATAATTGAGCATGTATCTATTCATAAAATTAATATCCAGAATGCCTTATATTGAAAAACAGTGGTGACAAAATCTTGCCAAGCAAATAGCATCACATTATGAAACTATTCTACAGAAAATTACCATACCATACCATACAATACATTATATAATTTATATTACATGTAATTATTTAATAACATTTTTAATTACATATTTTTACCATAAATGCTTGTAAATTGTTAATAAATCATTTGTTTGTGTTTTGGCATTCTGACATTTCAGAATCAGAATCAGAATCAGAATCTCTTTATTCACCAAGTATGTTACACATACAAGGAATTTGTCTTGGTGAGAGCAACACGTATGACAAGTAACAAAAACAAGTAACAAAAACACAGAACACAGATTATTTACAGTATTAAACTAAAGGAAAATTACACTAAACAATAAATAAGGTAGAGGATAAATTAAAAAAGTAAAAAGTACTAAAAGTAATAAAAAGCTGAAGAAGCTGAGAAATGTGAAACAAATTTAGTTGAAAAATCTTATATATAGAAAGTTACAGATGACCTGAATATCTACAGAAAGAGAACATCTGTACAGGTGTGCAAATAATCATAGTGCAAATAGGCAGAGTGCAAATAGCTGTTCAGTCCGGTTTGGGTTTTAAGGTTTACAGTGGAAGGTGTCCACTGTGGTTGAGGAGCGCTACAGCTCTGGGGAAAAAGCTGTTAGCATGACGTATTGTGCTGGTTTTGATGGACCGCAGTCTTCTACCAGAGGGGAGTGTCTGGAAGAGGAGGTGTCCAGGATGTGAGGGGTCAGATGTAATTTTGCCAGCACGCTTCCTCACCCTGCTGGTGTAGATCTGCTGAAGTGATGGCAGGTTACATCCAATGATCCTCTCTGCTGTCCTGATGATGCGCTGGAGTTTGGTTCTTTCTTGTGAGGTGGAGGAACCAAACCAGATAGTTATGGAGGCTGTGAGAATGGACTCGATGATCGCTGTGTAGAACTGGATCATCAGGCTCTGTGGCAGGTTGAATTTCTTGAGCTGTCTCAAGAATAACATTCGTTGTTGAGCTTTCTTGATGATGGAAATGGTGTTTTTCTCCCATTTCAAGTCTCTGGAGATGGTGGTGCCCAGGAACTTGAGTGACTCCACTCAAATCTACACTATCTAAGTAAGTTATTGCGGAGGAACAATTATTAATATAACATGTGCTTCCAAACTTTTGAATGGTATTGTATATTAAACTTACATTTTTCTTTTCTTTTTTTGGGCTAGAAACATCTTTTTTTTTCCCCACAAAAAAACTGCAATATCTGCACTTGAGAAAACCTGGCCTACGTGAAGTTCACAAGTTGTGAAAATCTTTTCAACTTTTGAGCGGCGAGTGACGCTGACAGAGAGGGAGGCACAAATGCAAGGAGACACTGATGTATTGAGGGGGTGATGTGTAGCGACAGACAGCCAGGGGCTTGACATGTAGACGAGGACCCCTGTGGGCTACTCAGGATGACGAGCTTGTAGCAGGGAGGCCTTTTGAGGCGGCTCCACGGCAAGTTATGATTGTCTCTGAGCACTTGTGGAAATTTCATGATGAGGGCAAGTATTGATTGCATTATTGGACACAGCTTTGGGAGGTTTCAAGAGCTAGTTAGAGAGTTTCTGTTTTTTTTTTTTTCTCTGTCCGAGAGGGGAGAAAAAACAGCTTAACGCACCTCGGGGGTCGATGGCAGTGGAGGACTCGAATCTGACAAGGCTGTGGAGAAAGGCAGAGAAAAAGTGAGAGTGATTGATTAGAGGGTAGTCTGACCCAACCGAGAAACCTGGTCATTAGCAGAGATAAGGACTGCAGTGCATCAATAAAAGAAGGCAGCAGCTGTCAGTCAAATCCAGCTGTCACTCTGGTCCTGTCTCTTGTCTCGGCTCACGCCTCCCAGACCACGAGACACAATCACTCTCACCTCCTCATGGGATAGTGTGTAGGGGACACTGTGGAGCTCCACAATCAAACTTCAGGTTAACTTTAAAGGACCCATATCATCACAAAACAAAATTTTATTTAAAAAAATAAAAATAAGAATATGATGTAGTATGTTAGCATGTTTATTTTAAGTTTAAAAACATGCCACTGCATGTAGTCTATAGAATCTGAAAAAAGCTTCCAGTTTTTAATGCATCCTTTTTGGTTTTATGGCAAATGCCAGCACCTTTGCATACATTGTATAAAATGAAAAGTCAGCTCAACTTAAAATTAAGAGGTAATGCATTACATGATGTATCTTTGGTTAGCTCAGCTTGAGGGCTGTAGTTCACCCAACTCAAACATCCAAAATGATAACTTCACAGGAGAGGGAACATAACTTTACATACTTTACTTTTAGTGTACGTCAACGGTACCAGTCGTTTTAGGACATTTCTTTTGGTCCATTCATTAACAAATTTACACACAATGTAAAGGGCAACATGCATTTTCACAAATATTGTGCCAAAAACTGAAAAACAACATATAAGGTATATTTTGGAATGGTCCCACCAGGCCTTTCATCTTCTTAGGTTCAGAGATATAGAAGACTGCAGCATCTCTGGCGTTTAAACTTACAGTCATCTGATGTTGGGAGGAGTGGAGTCTGTTTTTATCTAAAACCAAACTTACGTTTAAGCTGAATTCCAGCCATCGCGTATTTAAGTTTTAATGTTTTGGTGTTTTATGTGTTGAACTAACTAAATTTGCCATTGACGCCTAAAACTTTCAATTCCTTGTTTAAAAAAAAAACTTTAAGGGCTCATGAGTTATGCAGTGGTCAAATGCTGTGTTTAGAGTGCAGGTGATTCAGATTTGTTTCTCTGATCAGATCTTCTGAGATGACTGTCCGCAATTTTATTTGCAAATCATCATTTTGGATTTTTGTGTCCAGACATTACCTACATATCTGCATAAGTCGCTGTGGTAATGTCATAGGCATCAGTAACTACATAGCAAATCCTAGCACGTCTGTTACTTCATTGTTTGTCTCGTTGTGATTGGAGCAAAAGACACTTTGAAATCCAATTTCAACAGCCAGAGTGAGGCGCGATTGTAAAATCTGGTTGAAATTGCATTTCAAACCGCCTCCACATGCGCTTCAGATTTCATGTGGCTTTTTACTGTTCAGAAATAAACCCGGATGCAATCTGGATATCACAGAAATCAGATTCGGTGTGGCAATATGAACAGGGCCTAAGCATTTACCCCAATGTCATAAAAATGTGAAATTGCAAGATTCTAAACCTCAAAGATGTCACAACCACCCAAAACTGGAAGCCTGAGAAGAGAAAATGCCTGGTGGGACTGTGTGATGGAATGACTGCCAGCTACTGGGGGGAAAAAAAAAAGGATTCTTGTTCTGTTAGCTTACTATTCAATTAACTCCAAATTTTAAGGCACTAACACTAACTTCTTTAAATTAAAACAACTTTTGTGTTTTTTTAATATACAGAATACTGCCTGCTTAACTAAGATGCACAGCATCAAAATATAAGATGCTTGGATTTCTGACTAAGCTAAGACAACTTCATTGTCTTCAAACCAAGTTAACTGTGTACAAGGTTATAGCTTTAATTATAGTTTTAAGTTGGTAGATTTTAAGGTACAGGATAAAATTTGAGTTCTAGGACATTTTATTAATTTTAAATTTGAAATCAATTTTTTTATAATGTACCCCTGTCTGTTCAGCCTAGACTTTGGTCCATCCATTCAGGTCAAAGTTATGAGGATTGTTTTAGGCCTGCTTTTTGAATGAAGAACAGTAGACCTCTAAAGTTGTGTCATCATTCTGTGTTCTGCGTTATGCCCATATTAAGAACTTCGGTACTTAAGCTGTTTTTTTCTCAATGACATTTCTCCACATATTGCTCTACAGAAATCTCCCCTCCAATCATCACCAGATTCTTTACATTTTGAGCTTGCTGAGTGGTTAACATCTAACTACAAGCTTATTTGACATGTTAAGACTATAAACATAACCAATATATACCTAGCAAATCAGGAAGCTTTCTTAAATGCGATAATTAAGTCGCAGTAGGCTGCAGTTTGAGGAGCTAGTGTTGGTATATAGCAGTGTTGAAGTTTAACAGCAGACTTACTGTCACAGGACAAGTGAGTGTTAGTGCTTGTAGCATGTATGTAGCATTATTCTGTTTCATTCTACAGGATGAAAAGAGATTGGAAAGTGGTCATGTACAAGTAAATTCTGGTTGTTTTCCAAAAGATCAAAGGATATGGGCCCTTTAAACATAAGCCCAAAAGCTAGCCTGCACTTCTGAAAATAAGATCAGGTTTCCGAAAGAGTCTCACCTCAAGTTGACAGCCAGCATCCTGTCCAGCGCTTCCCTTAACACTATAATCTGTGTGTGGAATCAAAAAGGCCCAAAAATTTCCCACCATTGCAAATCACCCATAAAAACTACACCATCACAAACAAGCACATTAGCTCCTGCAAGAAGCTAAACTTGGAAGGAGTCCACCTGGCAGTGTCCGATTCTCAGATTCGTGGTGATTTTCATAGCTCAATACAAAACCGCTTCCAACTGGGAGGGCTCCCAATTTCAGCACCTAATCTGGGCTTGCTTTTGTGCCGTGGTTCCGAGTCATGAGGGAGCGCTCATGAAGCGCTGGTGCAGACAGTAATGAAATCAGCCTCTGTGATTGAGGATTAGATTTCACACTAACAGGGTTGCCTATCGGAGACGAGAGGCAGTTGGAGACTGGCGCGTACGTGGTGACCAGCACCATCAGTACTGATTTGCGAACCCAAATTCATTCTGGAAGCTGCGACTAGCGGAAACATGCTGACGAATGAAAGGGTTAGCATTCGCCACCTGAGTAAAGGATGCATTTGAAATCTGAGTGGCATATACTCAAAGGGAAAGGGTGAACTGGCCTTATCCTGCTTTAGCCCTGCTTTAACCCTGTACAGAAAAAGCTTATTACATATACAAATGCATATAGGTTTTGTAATATGCTTACAAAGTATAAAAATACTGGAGTCATTTCACAGAGGAGTCCTTAAACTGCTAAGATGAATTATTCACTAACTACTGTAAAACTAATGTCTTAGTTATGCTGGAGTGGTAATGTGTGGACTCACATACAGGCCTGTACAGTTTAAAGGGGAAATAAAAGGGGAAATTTCAAAATTACTGCATAATTAGGTTGCTAAGATGTTAAATCATTCAGAGTGGCTTGATGTGGTGCATTACTTACTCGGATGGTCATTGCAGTGGTGGTGAACTAGGAACCAAAGGTCAGTGTCCTAAGAAAACCATCTAATAAAAACATGTATCTCCATTTTTGTTGATTTTTACATTTATGTATCATTTGAACACAGCAGCTGCTGTTTACACTGTGTGAAAATTTCATGATGAATGGACTGACAGAAATGGCCCAAACCTGCTTGAAAAAAAGTCTGGTTCCATTGACTTACATTACAATTAAATTAGGTTTTTGCCCTCTCCTGTAAAGTTGCCATTTTGGAGATAGCATCGATATAAAGCTTTTTTATTCACTATCCAAAATGACAAGTGAATCTACATGTTGTATGAGGTTTTATAAAATATCACATAAAATGGATAACTAGTGTTTTTTTGGGACACTACTTTGCCACATAGCACCCTGTATGTACCTCTCTGCTGTGAATACATTTTAAGGAAATGTCTGAGGTCAAAACTATATTGCAAAAAAAACTTGTGACCAGGTGAGGAAGCTTGTAGAGTTGTCTTTAGGTGTCTGGTTCCTGTTAACAATGTTGTGAACAGTTCTGACTCTGTAGGGTTCGCTAGAATCACTGACTTTACAACTTAATGACTTAATTATTTGGAAATTTTGTGAAACTGGTTGAATTCCCCTTTAAGGGTTTAACTCCAACAGTATTGGAACCTCAATAAAGTCAATAAAGCTATGAATGATAGCTTGGAAACTAATCCTTGGTGCAGGATCAGGAGATGTTTTACATGGTTTTAATAGAAATGTCACCCAAATTATGTCAATTTATTATCAGAATTATTGTTTGGTTATTAATCCTGAACTATGAATTATAGAGTAAATACTATAAAATGTTTATAGTTTTAAGAGGAACTAAAGTTGAGACCCACGTGAGTCCTAATAGTGATTATGTGGTTAAAGACCAAGAGATCACTGAGTGTTACCGAGTACTATACTGGTCCTGTGCTGATTTGACATGTACGGGTAACTATTTCTAGACGCTGGGAGGAATGCCGTGTCTTGGCAAGACTCCACACACTAAATTCACTACCTTCGAATCAGCTCCTGCGGAGCTAAACGTACCCCCACAGGGTTGGATCGGATTCCATTTACCTCTGTTAAGATGAGATAACTCTGATTCAGCGCTGGCAATTTGACTGTGTAGGCCTTCTGCTAGACTTACAGATTAAAAGATTAAGTTGTTTTGGCTATGATCCATTTATAGGCTGGCTGAAAGGGTGCTGGTTGGGTGTCAGTAGGAATAATCCTGAGAACAGAGTGTGAATTCACAGCAACTCCCCGGAATCTTCCTGGCCTTAGGCGATTTTTGGCAGGGGGCAGATGAGGGCTTGCACTTACTACTTTCCCAGTTTCCATCTTTCAAATGGATGTCATTTGCTCATACAAACATAACGTCAGTGTGTGTTTATGTAAACAGATTTCTATATCATACAGTATACACACTCATCGCCAAAACAATAGTTGCACAAATAGTTGCACCCAGAAGGAATCAAGCGACAGGAATGAAACTTGGTGGGTAGGTTTAACATCATAAGACATGCAAATGATTCAAGTTTCATGCTCGACTGCCCATGTGATGTAAGCAAGGACGGACCTTACGCTGTGTCTGACTGACCCAACAACCACAACTGTGGACATTCAGCTAACAGTGATGCCCTCCATGAGTCATCCTGTTAGTGCCAGGATGCTCGGCTGCATAACACAGGACTACATGCATGCAGACTGTTACAACGACTGCCCTTAACACCATGTCAGCGTTGACAAAGACTGCAATGGTGTCATGCCAGACTGGAGTGACTCAGAATGGCAGCAGGTCATCTTCAGTGATGAGTCCCGCTTTTGTCTTGCTGGAGACGACCAACGAACATGTGTGGAGGCACCGTGGTCAAGATGAATGGTTTGTTGTCACACGTCACGCGTCCAGAAGGTCCAGAAGGTGTCATTCCACCTCCACCCCCACCGGAAAATCTGCCGGAACTGTGTGAGAATATTCAAGCTGCATGGGATAGATTATCACAGGTACCATTAGGAACCTCTACAACTCCATGCCGAGACGTCTGGCATGTTGCATTAGCAAAAAAATTTGTGTAGCTCAATAAATATTGTCCATATCAGTCTAAATGTATCATAATTTATTGTTCCTGGTAACCTTTATCTTCCTTCCCAACAGCATTGCAATCTGACACTTCCTTCTGGGTGCAACTGTTCTTCTGATGATGAGTGTATATATATTTCCATAAAGTTTATTTATTTTTCTGTACTCGTTGTACATTTGATTGTTTTAATATTGGTGTTGTTCCATCACACCATTTGTTTCAGTGTTCAGTATTTGGAGTATTTATCGTTAATGCTTATTTCTTGAGAGGTGCATTGTTAGCATTGTACTCTCAGTACATGAAGGAATACTTGTCATGTAATAAGCTGGCATTTGATTTATTTTATTATATGATTTTACAATTGGTGAGACAGTCGCATTTCTGTCATGCCCAGACACCGACAAAAAGATAGAATGACAAAAATCTGTGAGCAAGAGGACAATATATTAGAGTATATCAATATATTAATTATTTTTTATTGAAACTCCACGGGAAATAGCAATAAGTCTGTTATACAGGTGTGTTTAGCTGAAGTGCAGATGTTTTGGGGACAGTCCACTCACCTGCATAGCTGCACTGTTGTCTGTGGATGGCTTTGTTGACGGAGGCCTCTACAGAAAGGACTGACGATAAGCACACAATCTGGATATTATTAAAAAGTATTAAATAAAATATGATTATTCGATTTCTGTGTGTTCTTTTCTCAGAGCCTTTGTGCCAATTCAATGACTTTAATACAATGTTCACAGCACACGCATACACTGGACAAAGTCTTGATATGTAAGGTTATTTATCTGGGCAGTTAGAATTCATTTGTTTAACAAATCCAGTCAAAAGTTTGGGTGCCACTGGTCGAATTCCACATTGTGTTTATTTTCTAAGTGGAAATAAGTTAACACTACTATCCTCTACAGGGAATATACTTCTCCACACTTGAATACATGATTTCTATTTATTTACTGAATTTAACATGTTACAAAACATATAAACATAATATGTTCCCAGTGGAAAAGTTCTGACACATTTTATACACCCACCATCCACTTTGTTAGGTACACCTCCTTGTACCTACAATCACTGTCCATTTTATCAGCTTCTCTTACTCTATAAATGCACTTGGTAGTTCTACAATTACACCCTGTTCTTCAATGGTGAATGGTGCTGCTGGAGACCTCAGTGTAAATAGTCCACCGACCAAAACTATCTAGCCAACAGCGTCCTGCGACTACTGATCAAGTGGTGACCAACACAAACTGTCGTTTCTGATTTTACATCTACAAGGTGGACCAGCAAGGTAGGAGTGTCTAACAGAGTGGATGGTGAGTGGATACTGTGTTTAAACACTCCCACCAGCACATCAGTGTCACTGCAGTGCTGAGGATGATCCACCACCCACATAATACCTGCTCTGTGGGGGTTTTGAACATTGACAAACAGGGTGAAAGGGGGCTAGAATCTGCAGAAGCATGTTCTCAATAAAGGATGCCTGAACTGATTTTTACTCCTCCTTGAGGAAGGCCAGTATTTACACACACCATCTTATACCTACACTCTCTGAAAACAACGGTACTAACCCAATGCGCAATACAGGGGGTCCTAAGGGGGGTCCTGATGGTGTCCATTAACAGAGAGGTCCATAAGTATTCGGACAGTGACACAGTTC
This sequence comes from Semaprochilodus insignis, assembly GCA_034552555.1. Classification (NCBI taxonomy): domain Eukaryota; kingdom Metazoa; phylum Chordata; class Actinopteri; order Characiformes; family Prochilodontidae; genus Semaprochilodus; species Semaprochilodus insignis. The sequence continues at coordinate 28,812,805 of CM067486.1, read as the reverse complement.
TTATAATTGTGCCTCTGAACACAACTACTGCACCTGCCTAGAAAACTGCTTATCTGCCAACCAGGGACTAAATAAGACTGATTAAACCCTTGAAATAAAATTTCTGTCACACAGTCTCCTTCAATTTAAAGCCATTATGGTATTCAGAGGCAAACCTTACACATATTGTGTAACTGTCCAAATACTTATGGACCTGTCCATACAATAAACAGTATATACCTTTAGATATGATGGTTACATTATGTAGGGTACCACAGTACACACCCAGTAACATCCTGATTCGGTTCATTCTCATTGAAATGCAACCCTTGTTTCCCTTCTCCTTTCTTTCTCTCACTCTCTTTCTCTCTCAGCTATGGCCAGTCCACACCTCTTACCTGCCCTCCACACACACACACACACACACACACACACACACACACTTCCTTTTGTGATTATAAGGAGACACATGAGATTGTGCAGCTTAGGTATGGCATTGGCAGGCAGTGAAAGCGGAAGTGTCTAACTCTGCCCCCGAGAGCACTCCACCATCTGCCTAATTAGAATTCCCCCTTCAGCTAACCTTCCCTTACTGCTACACCAACTCATTCACACTGAAAAGCCTTTGTTTTAGATTGTCTATTATAATTACCAAGGATTCTCTTCAGGTGACACCGGGCTAGCTGGGGGGAGTCTGTGTGTGTGTGTGGGTGTGGGTGTGTGTAGTGCTCTTGTGGTCCTCACAAGCATAGGAAATTATGGCGGTTTTCTCTTAAGCACAGTTTTTTTGCTCATCTAATACAGCCGAAAAATTTGGATACTGAGGTTAGGGTTAGACTTAGGTGTAGATGTAATAATATTTAGCTACAGTGATACAAAAATCAAGAGAAACCTTTGGAAGTCCTCCGGAATGCCCAGACTTTGTTGGCAAATCAGAGAAAAGAAAGACCCAACATAAAATAGCAGGACCAATGAAGTGGTCCTGTCTTTATACAGACCCTTCTAACAAACTGTTTTATTGTCTAAAAATGTGTTTCTTGTTTGCTAAGCTTTTAAAAAGGCTTACAGTTATTTCATATAGATAAACTTAATGTGTAGTCTTATTACATAAGTATTTGTATAGTAGCATCTTACTACTGACTTGTGCAAACACGGATGCATGAAGACTCATAGAAGCAACCGGCTTGCATTAAAACAGACTTAAATCTTGTAAACAACTGTGACTGTGTGAAAATTATATGTGCAGCAGGGTTGGTTGTGTTATACTGCGCTGGGCTGTGGCTTAGTTGGAGCACTGTTAGTGTCTACCATGTACATGGATAATGGTGACCTGCCTGGTTCCTGACTGTTTCAACCAGCACTAGTGGCATCTCTTCCTACTGCTATGTTCAGTAAAAGAGCTTCAATCTAAAGCACTATGATCCCACGCCTTCCTCATGCTACAATATTTATATAATGCAAGTGGGATGTATTATGAAGTTATACAGTATATAGATAATTGCAAATGTATATCACCACTGTCCAAAGCAAAACATGTATCTCCATTTTTGTTGATTTTTAGGTTTATGTATCAACTGAACACAGCAGCTACTTTTACACTGTATGTAAATTTTGTTATGAATGGACCAACAGAAATGGAGCAAAATCAAAAAAAGTCTGGTTCCATTGACCTACTAATTTTTTTGCCCTCTCCTGTAAAGTTGGTACTTCTTTGAAACTGGTTCTTCTTTGGACAGCGGCAATATGTACATATGAGAAATATGATTATTACTTATAAGGCTGGGTTACCAGACAGGGATCAAACCAAAGCATCCCTGAATAAATACTCACCATTAATATTTAACTAAAGTCTAGGACTATGGTTATTCCCTGTACTAGAAGCAGTATGTAATTACTATGTAACATGGGGCATATTATTATTACACATAGGTGTGTGTGTGTTTGTGTGGGGTGGGGGGGGGGGGGGGGGGGGGGGGGTGTATGTGTGTGGGTGTGAATGAGACTCTTGTGAGTCCCTCAGGCATCCTTAACAGTATGCCACAGTGCAACAAGGTCAAAGATCCAAATAGTCACAGGCCTCCAGACCTGAGTCAAAAATAGCCTCAATAAGCTTGAATGATTGGGGCTTGTCCTGATAGATAGCTTGCCTTCCTTCAGCCTCTTCTGGCCCAGCGACTGCAAAACTGAGATGAGAGAGCAGAACTGGAAAAGATCAAAATACTAAGAAAATATCATATTAGGGTTTACAGTATTACAGCATAATTTGTCATTTTTCCCCTCCTATTTTCTGTCCTACCAACATCTACATCCTGGTGTTTGTTGTAAGTATTAATTATTTACTATAAGCTTTTCACCACACCACATCCATAATCCATAATAAGCATCAACAGCTGAGACTGCTTAAACATAATCCTGTAAATGTCCTTAAAATGAAGCAGACATAAAACGTTTAGAGCTCTTTCACTACTACTACTAAACTACAAGCTGCATTTCTGGAAAGGTAACGTATAAAAGCAATAAAAACTAGGAAAGCACATTTCCTGAAGAAACCCAGAATGGTGGCACATCTTAACTGGTTCTTAAAGGAGTGCGGGTCAGTATGGCTGTGGATTAGAGTTTGGGGATCTGTCCTGAGTCAGTACATTCAATTTGGTGGATGTAGGTTAAAGGAGACAATAGGGTTTGGGTAGGGCCAAAAATGAATGGGACTCTATGGGAGAAACGAGGGAAGGAGAAAAGAGACAAACAGACGAGTGTGGGTCAGACAAACATTGAATTCATCCTCAGGGGTCTGCCCTGAGATAGTGTATGCAAAACAGTGTCTGGCTGTCGAGCAGAAGTACAATAATTAGGTGTGAACTTTTCCACCCTATTCATTCTTAATGGGAAGTTTTTCCAAAAATGTATACATACACACCATTTCCAATCAGACCTAATTGGAAATGTGTCGATATCTCGAAAACTGCAGGACAAGTTACTGGACAAAGATCTCCTGACCAAGAAGAAGAAGAAGAAGAAGAAGAAGAAGAAAAAAAAAAGAAGAATTGAAGTCAGATAACAATATTTGGGCATTGCTTTGTAATTTGTTCATTTCCTTGAACCTTTATTTAATGGACAAAAGTACAAAGTGAAATGACGTTAATTGTTTTCAGCACACCAACTTTGCATTTAGCAAATGTAAACCCATTTTGAACTTGATGCCTGCAAACCACTCAACAAAACAGTTGGGATGGAGCAAAAAGAAGAATGAATAGTTCATAGAAGTTACACCATTTTAAAACATTCCACAATAAGCAGTTGAGTTGGCAGCAGGAGAGAGGAACCTGACTGGATATAAAAGGAGCCTCACCAAAGGTTCAGACTTCGTAAGCAAAGATGGGTCATGGCTTATCACATTGTCCCAAACTCTACAAGAGAATTGTCAAACAGTTGAAAAACAAAGCAAAGAATTCAGGCCCTTCAAATCTACAGTCCATAATACTGTGAAAAGATTCAGGGAGTCCGGTGAAATCTCAGTCCATGTAGGGCAAGGCTGGAAGCCACTTCTTAATGTGTGTGACCTTCAAGCCCTGATGCTATGTTAAATATAGCCACATGAGCTCAGGAGTACCTCGAAAAACTGTTGTAGCTTAACACGGGCCCCCACTGCATCAAGAAATGCAACTTGAAACTCTGTTGCCCAAGAAGAAAGCCATATATCAGTTCTATACTGAAACACTGCCATGTTCTATTGACCCAAGCTCACTTCAGATGAGTGCTGTGGTCAGATGAGTCCACATTTCTGCTCATGTTTGGGAAAAATGGATGTGCCAAAGACCAAAGAGACTATCCAGACTTTTAACAGCAAAACTTGCAAAACGCCAACATCTGTCATGGTATGGGGGCATCAGTGCCCATGGCATGGGTGACTTGCATATGTAATGTGGAAGCATACATTGACAGATTTTCCCAGGAAGTCTATCGTTATTTCAGCAAGAGAATGCCTGGCCTCATTATGTGTGTACTGCAACAGCCTGTGATGTATGGCGCATCATGAAAAGGAGGATCAGACAACAACGAGCGCAGCCTGTTGAGCAACTGAAGTCTTGTATCAAGCAAGAATGGACAATTGTTATCTTCAGTTTCCAAACTACTGCTTCTACTGAACTACTTATGCTACTATTGTTACTACTAATGCTGCTGCTGCTACAAATGCTATATATGCTACATATCCAATTTTCAGATTTTCCAATTTTCAAATTTTTCCAGATTTTTTTCCGTTAAGAATGAATGGGATGGAAAAGTGCATGCCCATCTACTATATCTCTGCTGGAAAGCCAGACACCATTTCCGATACACCCTCTCAAGGCAGACTCCCAAGCACGACTCCAGTGTTGGTTTGACCCACACTCATCTGTTTGTCTTTTTTCTCTATCACTCTATCATCCCATAGAGTCCTGTCCCATTCATTTCCGGCCCCACCCAAACCCTATTGTCTCCTTTAATCTACAGCCACCAAACTGCATATATTCACTCAGGGCAGATCCCCAAACTCTAATCCACAGGCATAATGACCAGGACTCATAATGACCAGGACAGCAACCACATCCTAGCTTGAAGATGTAAGTACTTAAGCTGCACAACCACTCTGTTTCCTTCAGGACAATCACTTTTATAGTTATTATTAATATTCTGGTAATAGTACAAACAGTTAAGCTCTTTATACCTAAATAGATGTTTAAAAATAATACACATGAGAATATTTAGTGGCTGGACCAGCAGTCCCCATTCAGTCCCAGTGAGGCAGAGAAGCGGGGTGTTGCCTATCTGGTCTATATTGGTGGTTTCATTAGCACAGTAGGACAAATTCTCAGTCAGTAAGCCGCAGTACTTTGTAGATACTTTCCACCAATCACACAGCAAGTATGGCACCCTGTGAGTGGAGGGGAGATGGCTCTGCTTTTGATTGACACTGCATGGTTATGAACTGTCTCTAGGCTATTTGGGGATGGCCTGGTGCTGCAGTCTTTTCTGTGGGGATAATCTGCTGTAGGCCTGTTTGGGTCACACGATACAGTAATGAATCTCCCTTCACTGCCATGTGAACTGGAGGCCACAGTCTTGTCGTCTTCTCAACCCGGTCACTCATCATGTTCTCTTCTTTTTATCCAGAAACTTTTGCTCCCTCTTTATGAGAATGATGTCTGGTAATGGAAAGGAAAGAAAAAAAAGCAAATTATAAAAGCTAATTAAAATGTTTTCGTAGTGGTGATTCATGGTATACAGATTTAGGATGGTTTTGGGCCATGTTGAGGGTACATATCCTAAAGCAAGTCAGACAGCAAAGCAAGTGGGAATAACCTTTATGTGATTGGACTTGCGATTTAAAGATTCTAAAGTAATTATTAGTTTGTATGATTTTTTAACAATCATAAATCAACAGAGATGGCTATAGAACGTTTCTCGTATGTTATGGGCAGTGCTGTTTTTTGGCAGGTGTCGCAGTAGTGCACTCGGACATTCAGTAACTACCACACATCCGTATTAGAGCTTTCAGCTCGCCGTGAAATCCTGCCACCAAAGCCTTCTGACATCTGCCACTCGCAAATGCTGTGTGCGTGCCAGCGGTTGGCTTTTTTGCTAACGCACGTTTGCGCTGCATTATTATTCTCATCATTGTTAGAGCTCCTGGGAACGCTGCTGGCATATGGGTCGATGACATTGGTTAAAAGCAGGTTGAAGGCCTGCTACCCCACTTCTGTGGATTATAAAAGGCCTCAGTGAAGATAAGGACAAAGGGATTTTTGCTACTACTCAAAATTACACGCTGGGCACTTTTTGTAATACATGATGTCCCAAAAAGCTAACAGAGTACCGGCCCGGACTAAACCTTCCCTTCCCTCAGGCGGCCTCTTAAAATCTATGCGCACTGCAGAGATTCAGATTTGTGGTAGCACTTCTAGTTATTATGGGTTTATGTATCTGAAGTGGGGTCAGAGCTTTGAAAAATATGCAACATATTTCATGACACAAAAAATGATAGGAAGTGAACACTGTAGCGCATTGTTTTATATCAATACAGCAACATAACAGTTTGCTTTTATTGCAGTCTCATCAAGTGATGATACCAATATGTTTTTCAACATTTGTTTTCCAAAATTGCAAGGAAATATTTATATTTTTGAATTAAATATGCACCCAGAAGGAAGTGTCAGACTGTAATGCTATTAGGAAGGAAGATAAAGGTTACCAGGAACAATAAATGATGATAAATTTAGACTGATATGGGCAATATTTATTGAGCTACACATATAGACGTAGTGTCTCTCAACATGCCAGATGTCTCAGCATTGGAGTTGTAGAGGTTCCTAATGGTGTCCTGCAATAATCCATCGTATGCAGCCTGAATATTCTCAAACAGTTTCTGCAGATTTTGTGGTAGGGGTGGAGGTGGACACCATTGCAGTCCTTGTCGTCGTAACGGTCTGTGTGCATGTAGTCCTGCATCGTGCAGCCGTCTGCCAATGGTGCTGTCACTAACAGGATGACTCATGGAGGACATCACTGCTCACTGAATGTCATGGCTGTTGGGTCAGTCAGGTACAGTGATAAGACCCGTCCTTGCTTACGTCACAACCTTCTGGGTACAACAATTTTTGCAACCATTCTTTTGATGATGAGTGTATATATATTTTGAAAGTAGTGTGAACAGTTGTGTGAACTATTATATTTGTTATATTTGGACATTTCTCTGTTGGTATAAGAGTAATTATAACATAATGGTGCTTAATGCAGGTTTTTGCCAAGGGCAGATTCTAGAATCGCCACTGCTAACATGGCAATAAGGTCCACATATTTTTCCCAACCTGCCATAAAGTCAACTATGATCTCTTGGACTCCTGCCTACAGATGGCCGTGGCATCACTGGGGACCAAAGTGGAATCTCCCAGCAGCTGGGCCAACAGCAAAAGCTCATGTGTTATTCCTTATCAAAATATTGTGAGATCTTTTAGGTGTTTAAACCAGTTTTTTTGGACTAAAAGGGTTTCAGTGTGTCCAGTTTTATACATGCACCTCAACACAGCAGTTAATTTGGAACCCAAAAGACTGTCCAGATTCCAAAACACAAAAACGGAGAGGAATGACGCTACTTCAAACTTGCAGAGGACTGAACCTTGTGGAGGAAGCTTTTGCGAGCATTGCGAGGCCAAGGCTGGCTCCAAGAACCTGCCAGTGGAGCAGTGTGGTGGTCTGCCAATATTGACTGTGGCCCTCCAGCAATGTTTCATGTAGGTATAGTAGTCGAGGTTAGCTGAGGCCAAGAGTTGGAGCCCCGCTGCACATGAGAAGCATCCTCGGTGGCATTGACAGCACGGTGGGCAGCTGAAGAAGCGGAGCACAGCCGAGGGAGTGCCACTAACCTCAGGAGTGCGAGGGTTGATGCGATGAGCTGTTGAAAGGAAAGGATGGCGAAACAGTCTCTCCACTGCAGCTTCTGAGGAAGTGCACATGGTCCCAAGAGAGGACATTGCCCCACAGCAGATTCTTTTACCTGGACGGCAGACTTTACGAAATTCATGCTGCAAAGAGACCATGGGGAATGCAGTGGCCCTCAGACTTTGTGAGGTCACAGTGATGACTGACCTTTGAGGGAGAGGATATGTAGTGTCGCACTACTGCCTTGCATGACTGTGAGAGCTTCTAGGGGGGAGATGTTTAAATCTTGTTGTTATGAGCTTATCCACGTACAGCAATGTTATTTCTGTTATTCTGTGCTTGATTGTGTAGGGTTGTGGGAGAATTTGTGTGGGTACCAGTGTCGACCATAGAGCAGTCCTGGTCATTTCACCAGCGCTGCAAATATCTTTTCCTACTAAATCAACAGTGTGACACAAGATGGTCTAGTCCTGCCCCTGTTTGTCTTTGGATTCTTCTGATTCTGTTTGTGATTTCCCTCCTCTCTCTTCCATGTGCCTCTGTTGTTTTGTGCCGTGTGCTTTTGTTTATTTTGATTCTAGCTCCTCCTGTCTCCGCCCCATTGTCACACCCCACACCTGTCCCTAATTTGTGGCTCCTCCCCTTCCCAGGTGTTTATCGTCAGCCGTTGCTTATTTATAACCCTAGTTGTTCTCCTTATGTTTGCTTGGTGTCTTGTCTCCGTGTTGGTTGTCCTGTTGCTCTGCTTAGCCTTCCTTGTTTGTCTTGTTCTTTCGTGTTGTTGTTACTTTGGTTGAAGCCTTTGATTTCTAGTTATATTGGACTTGCATTGTATCCTGCTTCCTCATCTCTCTCCACATTGCGTGTTCATTTCAAAAGAAAACAAGGTGTCCCCAAACTTTTAGCAGGCAGTGTAGGTATGAATGAAAGATCCCTGAAGTCTTAGCTCACTTGCATTTCAGTGTGCCACCTCTGTTATGCCATCTCTCCCTGCACTGCTAAACTAAGTCATCAAAGTCAGATACATTGAGTGCTTTGGGTGATAATGTTTTGGGCAGAACTGTTCAAAAAGTACAAAAGAAGAATGGTCATTCTTATAAAATTCAATTCCGTCCCCTTTGACGACTGATTGGTGAAACCACTGGTTTGAGATTCGCACAGATGATGTAACAGGGTGACCACACAAATGAGAAACGGGCCTGTACTGTAAAGATATCTGAGGAAGCTTTGTGGATTTCTTTGTAGATAAATTTACCCATACAATCTCTCGAATGGTGCGCAGATGTTTTGAATCTCCTTGAAGGCCTACTCTGAGCTTCTAAGGGTGAGAGGGTCAATCTCATCTCACTGAATCACATGAAGAGAGAACAGCATGGCAAACAAGGTAATACATCTAAAGAAGATACGAAAACCTGTCCATTCTTCATCCCTGTCATAAGAATGCCTTATTTAACAGAAGAAAGAAGTATTTTGATTTAGCTACTTTTTGATTGGTCTGTTTGTTTAATCAAATGGCCCCGTGTTCACATAATGTCAAAGAAAGCAGGTAAGTTCAAATAGTATTAAAAAAAAGAAAAGAAAGAGGAAACATTCCCAAATCTGATTATAAAACTGATTCCGAGACCAATTAATTGAAAAGTTCTTTAGGGAACTGACAGTGGCTCTTCAATGGCATCACTCCAAAGAAACATTTTTGGCACCTTTATTTTTAAGAGAGCGTGAGAGTGATGATTGCTCCTCTTATCCGCTGAAAGCGCACGAGAAATGAGGATGAAGTATATTCCTCCCAGCAAGAGGGATGCCACCATGGGGAGTAACATCTGCAGTCTGAAACATGGAGAAAGACAGATATTTGAGAGAACTGAAACATATTGAAATGACATGCCATCAAGAAACCCATTAAAACCTTCAGACCATCAATCTCAGACTAATATTTCTATACTTATCCATTAATCTTACCATGCTTATCCATGCTCATATGTACATCTCAGCAAATAATAGCTGCACCCAGAAGGAAGTGTCAGATTGCAGTGCTATTGGGAAGGAAGATAAAGGTCACCAGGAACAATAAATGATGATAGATTTAGACTGATACGGGCAATATTTATTAGGCTACACATACAGAAGTAGTCTCAATATGGCGTCGGGCTGCCATGTTTGCTAATGCAATGGAGTTATAGAGGTTCCTAATGGTGTCCTGTGATAATCCACCCTATACAGCTTGAATACTCTCACACAGTTCCTGCAGATTTTGTGGTAGGAGTGGAGGTGGAGTGACACCAGGCCACAAACCGTTCATCTTGATGCTGACCACGGTGCCTCCACACACAAACTCCTTTGTCATATCCATCAAGTCAAAAGTGGGACTCGTCACTGAAGATGAGTCACTCCATGGTAGTCTGGCATGACACCATTGCAGTCTTTGACGATGTTGATGTGGTGTTAAGGGTGGATGTTGTAACGGTCTGTGTGCATGTAGTCCTGCGTTGTGCAGCAGGATGACTCATGGAGGGCATCACGGCTCCTGACCAGTCAGATACAACAATGGTCCAGTCAGATACAACAATGAGGTCCATCCTTGCTTACGTCACATGCATGGCCGAACATGAAACTTGACCTACCCACGAAATCTACCCACCAGGTTTTTTTGTCAGTCATGCTGAATGTCCTGCTCTGGGTTAGAGCATTAGAATTTAGAACGATTTGCCAATTGTGTTTGCACACTGAGTAATTTGTCTACTGTATTTAACTCATCCGTGAAGTGAAACATCCAAATACTTACATACATACACACACACACACACACACACTAGGTGGCAGGAAGCATTGTCCAGAGCAAGCCCTATCCACACCCCTGGGGAGCAATTAGGGGTTATGAGCCTTGCTCAAGGGCACTTCAGTCCTGTCGGTTCAGGGGATCAAACCGGCGACCCTCCACTCACAAGGCTGGTTCCCAAACCTCCAGCCCGAAACTGCCCCTAAGGGAAGGAGGAAAGGAAGAGTAAACACAACAATGGCTGAAGCTGTTGTCAAGCAACCAGGGGCTGTGCCTTTCCTTGTTTCTTACGATAGGGGTGAACACCACATCTTTGTGGTGACGTCACCCCCTATGGTTTGGAATGTGAATTGGACGGATTGCGAATCTAACAAATTGCTCCTTTAATGGTCACGTTTTGACTGGACATGTAATAAATGAAGGGTGGCCTCTGATTTTGCACAGCACTGTGTTTGAATAAAAACTTGAATGTGGTTTGCCTAGAAGAAGTGATCATGCACTAAGCAGTCTCAGTGAATTGGAATTCTGACCCGTCCACAGCGGTTTAAGCTGTTTTTGATGCACCCTTTTGTGTGTGCATGTCTGTGTGTATGTGTTTACAGGCTCTTTAATCAAAGACACACTCAGATAAATACAAGCTATCATGCCGATAAACACAGTCTGTGTATCAGATTACACAGTCAGAAACGATGAAGCTGCTTTTTAAAAAAAGCACATCTTGTGAATTTCAGACACTCATTACTTTAATCCTCTCGGGTCAAACTCATCCAATTTATTCTGAGCCCTTTGGTCTATACGCAAACACAGTCTCCGAGTGTTGGGTAAGGAAAGGGGAGCACGGCAGTAATCTACTGTAATTAAACTTCAGCACTGAAGCTGCTGACAGGTCCTAAATTCTGAGCTCATATCAGAGACAGAACACGGATGCAGTGTAAGTAAACAGTAGATTCTGGGCTGAACGCGTTGGCATGCCAACACGTGGGACATTTGAATATTTGAGGTGTTATTTAGAGTTTGCTTAAAACATCAAGATCCTGTCAGTGGCAGCGAGAAGAAGAGAGAGATAGAGAGAGGGAGAGATGAGTGTGAGTCTGTCACTGACAGTGTGGTCACAGATGTGACACTTGGAAAGATCTCTTTATTTGGATCTTCCTCGGTGGTGGCTGCCGATGGAGTCAAAAATAGCTTCAGAACTGCAGAGAGAACGCAGGGAAACAAAAGAGCTTCAACTATCGAACCAACTCCAGAGGAGAGGAGAGGAGAGAAGAAGGGAAGCAAGGAGAGGAGATGAGAGGGGAAGTGAGGAGAGGAGAGGAGAGGAAGAAAAGGATAGAAGAAAGGGGAGAGATGAGAAGAGAGGAGACAGGAGGAGAAGAAAAGAGCTTCAACTACTGAACCAATGCGAGAGGAGAGGAGAGGAGAAGAGAGGAGAGGAGAGGAAAAAAGAATAGAAGAAGGGGGAGAGAAGAGAGGAGAAGTTGAAAGGGGAAGCAATGAGAGGAGAGGAGAGGAGAGGAAAGGATAAAAGAAGAGGGACAGGAGAGGAGAGGAGTTTTAGCCACTGACCCATATGACCATATGCTTCCACACACCTGCAGATTCGGCTACTTCCTTCACATTATGGTCTTTGACACACCCAAATGCAATCACTCCTTTTAGCTAATCATTATCACCTTCTTTGGAGCCATTTTCCACACATGGAACGAGACATTCACTGCACTGTACCACCTCTTCTCAATCTATCAATCCTGTCACACACCCCGCAGGTATTTATAGCCCCATCATCCCCGTGCAGCGCCATCTGCAGAATCCTGAAGTTACTACCACCTTAAACACACAAGGTGACTAATTTTTTGTGTCCGGTAAGCTTATATATGTATACTGTATATTGTAACACATAACACACATAATCAAGTCTATTTGAGATTCCTTAACATCTCTGAGTGGTTTGAGGGAAGTGTGTGACAATGCAGTTTGTGTAATAATTGTTGGGGTGTAAACTTGTAAGCTCCAGTGCAAAACTAAAAAGCAGACTTCAGATATTAAATATCTTGGCTATTCGGAGTTGTGTGAGTTTTGCTGTTCCTTAAAACGATGGAGAAGTTGTTGTAAAAAGAAAGTATGTAGAGGGAAAGGTCTGGTTTGCCAGCGCTACAGTGCTGAAAGCGAGAGTAAATGTCGGGTTGTAAACTGACACTTGTTTCCAGTTCCAAAACAAGGCAGAAATAATCACATACACCCTTTTTAGTGTTCCCCTGTGGGCTTACACTATTGGCATCTCAGTACTGCTTTATTTCACTCCTCTGTTCTGTAGTGTTACAGTTACAGTAACAGGCACAGCCAAGCCATTCACAGCCATCAGCACGGCCTGCGGCGGCTCTGGGACCTTCCAGCACACGACCTGCATTTTCCCTCTTTACTTAACCGGGGCAAGAAGATTCACCAGCACGAGAACCTTTGATGTTCTAGCCTTAAGAGTTGGAGGGGAGTATGTGTTTGTTTAGTTATACATAATACATCAGGGAGAGAGAGAGAGAGAGAGAGAGAGAGGGAGAGAGAGAGAGAGGGAGAGCTGTGTGTTTTCTAATCTTGGCCTAACCGCTGGGATTATACAGACAGTTAAAGTCTGAATATTTTATGAATGTGAGTCAGATGCACAGTCGTTCATTAATGGTGATTTCAGACTCTTTCATTACTTTTGTCACTCTTTTATTGTTCAGTTCATTTGTTCTTTCATGCTCTCTCTCTCTCTGTCTCTCTGTTTCTCTCGTTCTCTATATCTCTGTCCTTCCAAATGTCTCTCTTTCTCATTCTTTCCATATCACTCCTTTTCCTCCCTCTCTTTTGCATGTCTCTCTCCTCTCTCTCACTGTACTCTCTGACTCTGTCTCTGCTCCTCATACTTACTCTTTCTCTCCCCTTCTCGTTGTTCTTTCTCTTTCCTTCCATCTCTCTCCATCTCACCCCTTCTCTCCTTCCATGTCACTCTCCTCTATCTTTTTCTGGCCCCGCATTCTCTTTCTCTCCATCACTCTCCATTTCTTATTCTTCCTCTTTCTGTTTCACTCCTTTTTCTCTCTTTCAGTCTTTGTCCACTCTCTTTCTCTGACTGTCCTTCTGCTCCTCTTTCTTCTTCTTCTCTCTTCATCTCACTACTTCTTTTGCCTCTGTTATTCAATCGCTCTCTCAGTTCAATCTCTGACTCTCTCTCCCTTTTCTCACTAACTCTTTCTCTATTTTTTCTCTTTTTTACCCCAGTCTCTCTCTCCATCTCACTCCTTCTCCTCCCTCTCTTATGTATGTCTCTCTCCTCTCTCTCACTGAATTCTTTGTCTGACTCTCCTCCTCTCTCCTCCTCACACTAACTCTTTCTCTCTCCCTCTCCTGGTTCTCTCTTTCTCTTTATCTCTTCTCTCTCCATCTCACTCCTTTTCTCCTTCCATGTCACTCTTCTCTCTCTTTCTGCTCCCTCATTCTCTAACTCTCCATCACTCTCCATTTCTTATTCTTCCTCCTTCCATTTCACTCCTTTTTCTCCCTCTTTCCTTCTTTGTTCTCTTTCTCTTACTATCCTTCTCTTTCTTCTTCTTTCTCTGTTTCTCTCTTAGTCCTTTCTGACTATCTGACTCTCTCTCACTCTTTCTCATCTTCTCTCACTTCAGCCCAGTCTCTCTCTTCTTCTACCTCTCTACATCCATGTCTTTATCCCCCCCCCCCATCCCTCTCTTATTTGCATATTGAGAGAACTGTTAAACTGGACGTTTTCACTTTGAAGTAGATGAACTGCTGTAAACATTGTTTCACACAGAAGCCAGAAGCGAAAGATTCACTCATGTCTGAATATTTATATCCTGCTGTTCATTAAAACATAAAGCATGTGATGCTCAGTTAAACTGAGAAACCCACCAGCACACAAACACACGCTGAGCTGCAGGAGGAATGGATTTAGAGGTCTGAGTGGATTTATAAATCTGAGTGAGCTCTCTGAAAACATCACTGATTAACTTCTATTATAGTATTTCCCCTTCCATGTATTAGATACGCTCTCTCGCTGCCTTTCTCTCTCTCTATCTCAATCTCTCTCTCCACTCTCTTTTCTCTCATTCTTAGCCATCTTTTACCTTAGCATTTTTTCTCCTCCTGCTCTTTTTCAGTCCCTCTTCTTTCTCTCCTCCTATACGTATCTCTTATCCATCTCTACCATGTCTGTCTTCCTCTACCTCTTCTCTCGATCTCTCTCTCTCTTTCTGATGGCTGTTTTGTGAGACACTGTGACTAACTTGCTGTGTCCAATCAGAACGCATAGCGCTGAATTACTCAGACTGCAGTAAGGGAGTTGTCCAACGGTTTAAATAATTCCTGCATAAAAATACAAATCCCTGTGCTGTGCTTCCGTTGGCAAAGGAGAGAATTGGTTTTCCCTCTGTTTATGTCTCCTCCCTCTCTCTCTTCCTCTTCTGTGAATGATTTCAAACCTGCGTATCCAATAAGCTCCAGGCGTGTGGAAGAGCCCTCTCATCTTTCTTTCATCTCCATTCTTTAGCGTATTCACTCCGGCTCCAATGCAAAGACCACCCCTCATGACATCAACAACACCCATAAAGGTGGGGGGTGGGGGGACTTGCATTTACATGCATCAAACTCTAATATGAGAATGTCTTTGTTATCCAAAACAACAACATCTTTGGGCACACAACACCCTTAATACACACACACTCATCATCAAAAGAGTAGCTGCACCCAGAAGGAATTAACCGACAGGAATGAAACTTGGTGGGTAGGTTTGACATCGCAAGACATGTAAATGATTCAAGTTTCACGGTCTCTGGCGTGCATGTGACATAAGCAAGGACAGCCTTATATGTGTACCTGACTGACCCAACAGCCATGATTGTGGACATTCAGTGAGCAGTGATCCCTTTCCTGAGTCATCCTGTTAGTGCCAGCACCATTGGCAGACGGCTGTATGACGCAGGACTACATGCACACAGACCGTTGCAACGTCTGCCCTTAACACCATGTCAACATCGCCAAAGACTGCAATGGTGTTTCGCCAGACTGTCAGAATGGCAACGGGTCCTCTTCAGTGACGAGCAAGATCTGCAGGAACTGTGTGAGAATATTTAAGTTGCATGGAATAGAAACTCACAGGACACCATTAGGAACCTCTACAACTCCATGCTGAGACTTCTGGCATGTTGTGTTAGCTGAGAGACACTACGTCTCACAACTGCTCAATAAATATTGCCCATATCAGTCAATATAATATAGTGGTACAGTATAAGTACAGTAATACAGTTATGATAACAAAACAAATAACTCCAAAAGGAAATATGATTTTAGTTGTGCCATTCATTCCTATTGGGAGAATATCTAACATTGAAGAGCCGCTGCAGGGAAATATTAGTTGGTTCTGTGCTGACATGTACAATCACAGAGCACTTTATTAAGTACACCTGTACACCTACTCATTTATACAGTTATCATCCAATCGTGGCATGAATGTTAGTGCCATACAGGATTGTTTGAGCATTTCTATGACTGCTGATTGGATTTTCATGCACAACAGCTTTTAGAGTTCACTCAAAATGCAATGCAAACAATCAGTGTGTAAACAATCAGTGTGCAGCAGTTCCGTGGAGGGGAAATGCCGTGTTGATGAGAAAGGTCAACGGTGAATGGCCAGGCTGGTTTGAGCTGACAGGCTGTGGTAACTCAGATAACCATTCTGCAATCAACTGTGGTGAGCAGAAAAGGCACACAGACAGTAAGGGTAAAATTTGGTGCTAACCACATAAATCCATGGACCCAACCTGCCTTGTGCCAACAGTCCAGGCTGGAGGAGGTGGTCTAAATATGTGGGGAATGTTTTCATGGCAAACTTTGGGCTTGTTAATACCAATCAATCATCACTTGAATGCACAGTCTACTGGAATATGGTACTGACCATGTGCACCACATGATGTGCTTCCAGCATAATATTGCACCATGTCACAAAGCAAAGGTCATCTTAAACTGGTTTCATGAACATGAGCTTAGTGTTCTTCAGAGGCATTCCTAGTCACTGGATCTGAATCAAATTGCACACCTTTGGTATGTGGCAGAACGGGAGATTCACAGCATGAAAGTGCCCCTAAAATGCAGGGACTGCATGATGCAATCATTTCAACATGGACAGAATCTCAAAGAATCCATGCCCCAAGGAATTTGTGCTGAGAGCAAAAGGAGGCCCTACATAGTATTAGTATAGCATTCCTAATAAAGTGCTTGGTGTGTGTATATTAATATTAATGGATTAATGGATAGTAATAAGCAGTCAGTAATAAAATAGTAATTGGATCAACACAAACAAGCGTTAAAGTCTTATTTCTGCATAAGATAAACTGGAGGTTCGAAACTTTTCACTTCTTCAGCTCTCTAGACTTGGCATGTGTATAAACTGCATGAGTTCACATTTTGAAAGTGCAGGTGATGTGCTAAACCTCCTGCAGTTTTCCTCTGATGTAACGGGCTAAAAGGGATGGCACATACACATGTGTACCGCCACAGGCAAGTTTTGCCAAGGGAAGGAAGATAAAAATATCACCATCCAAATCACACAATTAAACTTGCTTGCAGATGGTTGCAGAAGTGAAACGTTCCACACTGCCCTACGACAGTTTTAGCATATCTACTGATCTAAGCACAGCTAATACAGCTGTCAGACTGTGAAATAAAGAGCAAGAGCGAACAGTGAAACTGATATAATATCTGATTACAGGGCTAGAAAACGTCTGTATACATATAACAGAGTTTATAAAATGTCCTAGTTACAAGACTACTTTGGTTTTGGTGCATGAAGTTTCTCACTATGCACTAGCTCTTCACTAAGGATGAAAAATACCAGTGCCAATACTTTCAAAAATCTTCTTCCTTTAACCACTTCACCTCCTCATCAAAAGAATAGTCACACCCAGAAGGAATTGTCAGATTGCAATGCTATTGGGAAGGAAGATAAAGGTTACCAGGAACAATAAATGATGATAGATTTAGACTGATATGGGAAATATTTATTGAGCTACACATACAGAAGTAGTGCCTCTCAGTATGGTGCCGGGCTGCCATGTTTGCCATCTCTGCATGGGGTTGTGGAGGTTCCCAATGGTGTCTTGTGATAATCCATCCCTTGCAGCTTGCATAGTCTCCCACAGTTCCTGCAGATTTTGCAGTAGGTGTGGAGGTGGAATGACACCAGGCCTTCTGGACATGTGGCACATGATAACAAAACATGCATCTTGGCGCTGACCACGTCTCCACACACAGATCCATTGGTCGTCTCCACTAAGCCAAAAGTGGGACTCATCACTGAAGATGACCCGCTGCCATTCTGAGTCACTTCATGACTGTCTGGCACGACACCATTGCAGTCTTTGCCACCGCTGATGTGGTGTTAAGGACAGTCACCGTAACGGTCTGTGTTGTGCAGCCATCTGCCAATGGTGCTAACACTAACAGGATGACTCATGGAGGGCATCACTGCTCGCTAAATGTCTGCAATCGTGGCTGTTGGGTCAGTCAGGTACAATGATAAGGCCCTTCCTTGCTTATGTCACATGCGTGGCTGAGCGTGAAACTTGAATCATTCATGTCTTATGATGTCAAACATACCCACCAAGTTTCATTCCTGTTGGTTGACTCCTTCTGGGTGCAGCTATTTGTGCAACTATTCTTTTGACGATGACTGTATTTGCACTTTCCTAATGCACTGGGGGGTAGCCAGTGTCAGAAACTGTAAACCTATATGGTGGGTGTTAAAATGGCCAGCATAAATATTTCATGCTGTGTTACCATTATTTGACGATTTTGAAAGTCTCTGCATTCCATTATCTCTCTAATACTTTTGTGATTTCTATTAGACAACAACAAGATCAGATGGAAAGACAAAGCAAACTTTCCTTTAAGTCTGTCCTGCCTCTCTGATATTTCTCCTTAGAAAATACTCTAGGAATCTCATATGTGTTGCTTCTTGAATTTTTATACATTGTCCTTAGATTTGCCACAATAACACCTTGTGAGAATAACAACTGACCTAAAGACAGGATTCTCAATATCAGCTCATTTATCAACACAATTTCACATGATCATTACGAGCCTTCTCAGTTTTGACAATGTGAATAACTATTATCACTTTAGCTTATCTGGACCAGACGTAGCTCATGCCTCCTTTTTCTCTAATGTTATTTCTCCTAAGAAATTTTTGCAGAATCACCATTAAGGCCATCAGGGAAACTAAACCCCTGTTTTCTAAGTTGGTTGTTGGTTGATGCTGCTCTTGTGACCACACAACACCTATGAATAACTTGCCCAAAGTTAAATTCCTGAGGTATTTTGCCAAAATCCTCCTTTTGTCTATGTAACTGGACAGTCCTTGGGTAACACAAGTAGTGTCTTCACCAATCACAAGGCTGATATGGCCTCTCTAGCCCACAAAATTGCATTCCGCCTGTAGTCTCTCTGTGTCCAACAGCTCAGCACAGCTCATCTGTCAACATGTCATCTGTCTGTCCATCCATCCATTCAAACATTTGTTTATTCAAGCCGCCACTCCAGCATTCCCTCAGACAGTTCTCAGATAGCTCTGAAAAGTGTTCATTTATTTATTTATTTATTTATTTATTCGGACGTTGTTAGATGCTTACCATAACACTGCATTTTTGTGTTATACCAGCAAGCTCATCGGCCAAAAAATGACTCACCTGTGACTAAAACATACCTGATAGCGTGTAATACCTTCATAAGCATGAATAACCGCTGTGATTGGATTTGGCATGGACTGGACAAGTTTCTGGATGTAGGCCATATCAATGTTCAGACACTCTTGCATCAAAGAATTGCACAGTTGAGCCAGATTTGGTGGATGCCTTCCCTGCACAATTCTGTGGAGAATTTCCTGTGGACTGGGATTTTAGCCACTGCTGGTGGACCTGTATGACTGTACGCTTCCATACACCTGCATATTTGGCTACTTCCTTCACACTATGGTCTTTGGCACATCCAAAACGCAATCACTCCTTTTAGCCAACATCTGCTTTGGAGCCATTTTCCATGCATGGAATGAGACATTCACTGCACTGTACCACCTCCTCTCAATCTATAAATCCCGTCACTCACACCCTGCAGCCCCATCATCCTTGTGCAGTGCCATCTGCAGGAGCCTGAAGTTACTACCACCTTAAACACACAAGGTGACTAACTGTTTGTCCGCTGAGCTTATTTTAATATTTTAAACTATGTTTCTGCAGACCTCAGTCTCTTAAGCCGCCAAAGTGCAACTTACGTGCTATAACATTTTTATCTAATAGTTCACCAAACTATTACCAGAGAATTTTGTGAATAACTGCCATTTTAATTACAATTATATAACTACAATTAAGCCTGTCATTGTATACATGTGTAATGCTCTGTTTTCAGTGTCAATATCATGCACATACAGCTTCATCCATCAGACTGTCAGATACACTGGTCGTTTCACCTCGTTTAACCCTCTCTCTCTCTCTCTCTCTCTCAGTGTCCCTCTCTATGTGTTGATGTCCTGCTAGCAGACCGACAGAAGTGGTTAGATGGCTTTTCTATCATGCTAAAACCCCTGCTGCAGATATGGCTGTCTCTGTTGGTGCTGTCTGCGAGTCTGTCGAGTGGCATCTCCATCATTAAAAGTGCTTCTGAGTGTTTATGAGAGAGCGAGAATGAAGTGTGTGTGTCCGTCAGAGAGAGAGAGAGAGAGAGAGAGAGAGAGAGAGAGAGAGAGAGCGGAGAATGTGTAGTGGTGCAGATACATGGCTCTGACACGTTCATCTGAAGAGCAGAAGCAGAGCACCATTATGAAGCCATTATATAATCATTTTGGGCATCTGCACAGTGTAACAGTCAAAGGCTTATACAGTGTCCTCCTAGGGTTCTGTCTACACAAACACACACACACACACACACCTGTTCCAACCCTACACAGTGGACAGGTCACCCTCACACACATGCAGTGTGAGGACAAGGAAGCCTGTATGCCATATATATTAACTCAGCAGCAGGAGATCAGGGATTACTAAAAGAAGCCTGGCTCAGCCATTCAGGTAAGGGACTCAGTAGAGTGTTAACTGGTTTATTGATTGGGTACCTGTGAAACGAATACCTTAGGACAAGATCTGACTGGTTTATCACCCACTAATATTATCTCACCACAAAATACTGGCTTTACTGATTTTCCCATGGGGTTGAGCTACTTGTCAACCGAGACCACCGAGGTGTTGTGAAGTTCCATCTAGTAGCGCTCATGCATGCATTAGCACACTAAATTCATGCTTCATAGTATCGGTCAACAGGGCTGGATTGGAGGGGAAAAATTGCCCTGCCATTTTCGGCAAAGATTTTGCACAATCTTTGCAATTCCCATAATTCTGGGTACCCAGTGCTCAAAGTGCACACAGTACCAGGCTTTTCTCTTGCATTTCAACACTTTTCATAGTCTGTCAGAGTCATATGCAAGTTAATACCCCTCAAATTCACTTTAACTTTTATATCTTAATCACACGTCCTCTGGCACACGCAACACCCAAAACCAAAACCTTCCCCAGGGTCTTATATTAGAGAATCTCTGATATATCTTTTCACTGATTGCCTGGATTTTAACAATAAAAGCAATAAAAAATTATTATGCTGTGTTTTTTTCCATGTTTATTATGCAAAATAAATAAATAAATGAATAGATAAATAAATAAAACAAGTATGAGATCAACAGCATAAATTGCTTTTAAGAATGAATACAACATATTGTATATGAACTGACTACACAATTAAATTCTTGCCTGTTTACATATGAATGCTGCAGACAGCCTTCACACATCTTTATCAAGGGAACCATAAGGCTAATCATTTTAATAATGATATTATGATGATATTATGAAGAGTGTCCTAGGTCACTCACAGTAACATGGACTTAGCTAGTTAGCATTAGAATAGGCAGCCGGGAACCATGCTAGCTACAAAAGCAATTCCCAGTAGCTTATACTGCGCTATTTGACATTAGCTGACTGAGTGTCCACCAGCGATAGGTGATGGTCTGGCTTTATGATAGAGTTACAGTTATGTTATGCTACAATTTTCATCATATCCCTGTTAAACCTGAAACTACTCCATGCTTCAACTACACTAGTGTTCCCCTCCTCGCTGCTTCTCTCTCGGCTTCCCTGTCACACTTCTTCTTTTCCTGGCAGTGACCAGCCCCCTCTTTCACCTTCTGTTTCCACCTGCCTTTGCTGCACAATTTTGGGAGCTGTAAATGTTGAAGCTGCAGCAAACATGTACGTTAATTATGCACATTCTGCAGCAGCCGTCTCTAGTTTATATTTATTTATCTATTTATTTATTTAGATAATTTTGTAAATATAAATTAATGCACTGAATTATATCAGTGCAAACATGCGTTGACATCCCTGGAGAATGGCCAGAATGCTGAATGACCCGTCCAGCCTTGTCGGTCATATGTTCTGGCATTCCCAACGCTGATATCAATACCATATTTAAGTGCGATAATCAACAACAGTAGCGGTTTGATATTGGTATCAGTACAGCACTACATTTCAAGAAGGGAAGGCCAATAGGTCCCGTAGGACAGACATGTCTCTTGGTTTCCTACAAAGTCAGGCTTTTTTTAACCTCAAAAATGCATCAAAACAAATACACTGTCCTGATAGAACCCTACATACACACACATACATGTACTCAGAGAGAAGTTAAGAAGAGACAGAAGAGAAAGCCTGGACCCCTGTGAAGCTCTGCTGTGCTCTCCAGCTAGACTGCTGCTGACTGCAACATAGAGTGACAAGCTCTTCTGTCTCTCCATCTCTCTCTCTCTCTCTTTCTGCCTGCAGTGCAGACTATGTGTGTCTTTGTGTGTGTTATGTCTGCACTGAGGCCAAACACACTTTCTCAAAAAGACATCGACAGGATGAGAATTGTTTGGTATGACAGCGAGGCAGTAAAACCATACGCTACTAGATGATATGCCGAATCTGAACCACTACTGCTTTTTTGTTTGTGATCAGTGGGAAACCTATCTGACAATAAAAGTTGTGGTTCAGCGGAAAAGACATTTGCTTAAATTCTCTCCTAATGTACAAAGGTCATCGATCAGAAAAGATGTGTCTGTTTTTTAGTTCCTTCACTGGAACCATTTTAATGTAGCTAACAAATAATGGGCATAATCTTAATGGGGCAGCTTAACACTCCTTGTAACAACAGGCAGGGTTCATCAGGCTTAGAGCTCACAGAGACTTCACAAGCCAACAGGGAACACAAATGAAGGAGTCTTAATGAACGACTCTCCAGGATGGGAGCTGAAGGTCTCAGAAACTGAGTGTGTGGAGCAAGAAAACAAAGCAACAGCACAAGGCCTTGCCATCCGTACTACCGCACAGGTCCAGGAGGGGGTATTTTATGACAGTTGCACTCCAAGAGCCGCTCTGCACCCTTAAACTCTTCACACCAGCATAGGCCAGGGCAGATGCCACAGTGGATTCAGTTCAACATAAGTTATCCGAACACTCACTCATCTTCTATACCGCTTAATCCTTCTGGGTCGTGGGGGATGCTGGAGCCTATCCCTGCAGGGCAGAAGACAAGAAACACCCTGGGTAGGCCACCACTTCATCACAGGGCGGACACACAGACATACACATTCACTCACACACAAAGGGGGCAATTTAGCATCTCCAATCTGCCTGACTGCATGTTTTTGGAATTAGGGAGAACATGTAAACTCCACCCTGGATGCCCCAGCTAGGTGTCAAACCCAGGCCCTTCTTACTGTGAGGCTACCCAGCGCTACCCACTGTGCCACCATGCCACCCATTATCCAAACTTCAGCCGTCCCCCAACATAAAACACATTCTTGCAAAATTTGACACAAACTTTGGGCACTGCACACCTTGGCTGATTGGCTGACTGCGTTTGTGATAAGGGGGAAATCGGCCCAAACTGTCGTTTTTAATGTGCTGCTGCCTTACTGCACTAAACGCAGCTGATAAACCGCCTCCTGCAGGTTTAAGCAGCTGAGCGGCAGATCAGAAAGTTTGTTGAAGTCATAAAGTCATGATGTTTGACACAAACTCACAGCAGCCATGGTCCCGTTTAAGTCGGTATGTGTTGGCGGGGTGAGCTTTAGCAGCTAAGTCAGCAGTGCTGTGGAATCCTCCTCCATCCTCAGCTCGGCCTTTCTGCACACACAGATAGGAGAAACTCACCCGAACATGAGCCAAAGAGTGATTCCACTCCTCTCTCAACTCCCATAGCATAGCTTTCATCCCTCGCTTCTTCTCCATCCAAGCTTTAGCAGTGGAATAGGGAGGGAAGCAAATACTGACCAGCACTGACCAGTAAAATACTTCCCCTGTGCAATATACAGAGGGTCCTGGGAGGGGGGTCTGGGACCCTCTAATTAATCTGTTGGACCCAATGAATGTCTCAAAATCAAAGTTCTGGGGGTCCCTAACAATAAATATATATAAACGCTGTGCTGTTTGTTCTTACAACAAGAGGTATCCCAGGTGGTTGCTAAGGGTTGGTAGACCATTGCTATGTCATCCCAGGTGGTTGCTAAGGATTGCTAGACCATTGCTATCCTATCCCAGATGGTTGCTAAGGGTTACTAGACCATTGCTATGATATCCCAGGCGGTTGCTAAGGGTTGTTAGGCCATTGCTATGATATCCCAGGTGGTTGCTAAGGGTTGTTAGGCCATTGCTGTGGCATCCTATGTGGTGGCTAAGATGTTGCTAGACTGTTATTATGGTATCCCAGGTGGTTGCTAAGGGTTACTAGATGATTGCTATGGTAACCCAGGTGGTTGATAAAGGTTGTTAGACTATTTCTGTGGTTACCCAGGTGGTTGCTAAGCTTTGCTAAAGCATTTCTATGGTATACCATGTCATTGCTAAGGTTTGCTAAACCATTGCTATGGTATGCCAGGTGGTTGCTAAGCATTGCTAGACCATTGCTATGGTATCCCAGCTGATTGCTAAAGGTTGCTAGACCATTGCTGTGGTATTCCAGGGGGTTGCTAAAGGTAGTTAGACCATTGCTATGGTATCCCAGATGGTTGCTAGTAATTGGGCTATTTGCTGCCTAGCTTTTTTTACCTTATTCAGTCAAAAGTTTCTCCAGGCTCACATTTTTAGAACTATAGTCCATTTAAAGTTCAACATTTACATAATGTGACCAGCACCGGAGGAGCAAATGACATCAGACAGTAAGAATGACCCCCCTGTTAGACTCCACAGTGTGTAAATATCGACCAGCATCACATGCTCACACACACACATATGCATGCACACACACAGTGTCTGTCTGTAAAGTGGTCCATTCCAGGTCTGAGACTGAATGACTTATTGCAGCACGGCTCCGTTTTCTTCTCTTTCTGCAACACATTTATCATCTTTCACTCACACACATACACGCAGACACACACACATACATGTACACATGCGCACACACACACTTACACAAGAGACACCCCCTCTGCTCTCCCTGTCAAACCTGTTGTTGCGGCGACCTTGAGGCTGTGGTGAAGGTGTCGCGTGAAATTCAGATCCACAGAAAAACACCATCTCACCTTCCACATGTGCCGAGTCTGAAAGACCTCCAGACCAGGGCTGATAACATGCACACTCCTACTGTAGTACACTGCAAGAATGTGGCTTGACAAGATCATCAGCACTGCAGTGCTTAAAATATTCAAATGATAATAGTCATTAATCTCTACATTCTACATGATCTACATTTTCCTTATGTTGTATTCTGTGTTTCGTAAAGTCGGGTTGGAGTTGTAAAGCATTTTACGTGATTATTTTCCAAGCTTTCTTCAAACTGTAGCTAAGGCTAAAGAAATAAACACGCTACTTTTGTTACCATGTTTTTACGGCAGATGTATTGTTGCTGTCATATAAAAAAGCGTGATGTTGGGAAACAAAAAAAGTGATGTTGGAAAAAATACCTACAACAACCTTTCCAGTGTCTGGATTCATTATATGGATGGAATGAGGACATTTGCTTCAACCAGAAAAGGCTATTGTGTTCCCCACATCTTTTACTACAATGACTCTTTTTGAAAACTGAATTAAAATGCACCAAAAGTATCACAAGGTGAGTTTTTATGCTAGGACGAGGCAGAAAAGAACATCGCTAAAGCCAAAAAAGCAAAAAAAATGAAGCCTCTCAACATTCATCCATTACAGATGTATCAAGCCATAAGTCACATAATTCACGATCTTATTGCCTGCAATACACCATGTACACAGCATTGAACTGATATTATGTTTACACCAAACATTATCATAGCAATGAGAGGCGTTATATTGCTGCAGGCTAAATGTGGGTTAATAAGTGACTGCATTCATGGCATCCTAATGAATTTAAAATGGGCTGTTTTTGTTTATCTTTGTCATACATGGACGCTATGTGCGGTGGGAGTGGAATGGTATGATATGTTTTGACACTTTAACAAGGTTGCATCACATTGTTTTACCTGTAGTAAAACAAGTAAAATTATATTTTCCATGAAATGCTCTCTTTAAGAACAGATGCAGAGAGCAAAAAAACCTACAACAAATACTACAGTTCAAAGCGCAACAAAGTAGAAATGGTTAAAATGTTGAATTATAAATGAGAATGCATTTAAGATTCATCTAAGGGAATTTAACTATTTTGAACACTTGGATGCATTTTTTAATTATACAGTATATATCTGCACACCGCTCCCCTGTTACTGAGCGGTAACATTGCATATAAGCACTAGCATAGTACTCTGCTGCAAGAGGGCAAGTAAGTGTTGAAGTCCTCTGTGTGCATGTGAGTGACTAGCCACCTTCACACTCGCGGTCACGGCAGCATTATAGAAAGCCCAGTGACAGGTCACGTAGTGCCACAAATGCTTCAGTTCATCTCTCTGTGACAAAGGAACATGGATAGTGACGGTGCATGCAGTTTTAATAAAGAAGCCATGGAAAAGAGAGAGAGAAAGAGAGTTAGAGAGAGTCCCTTGGGCCTGCAGCCTGCCTTCGTCTTCTACCTTCATGTACATGCCAGTGCAAGCCTGTAATTAGAAAACAGATAGCCGTGTTTGTGAAATCTGATTGGCTGAGCCACGGTCAAAGCTGTAGTAAATACTCAGCATGTGCACATGCATAGGTTTGAGGGTCCTGGCCAAATTACATGTTTTATTGCTCTTTTTTGCAAGAAGATACCGTAACAACCCACCATTGGCCATGGATGTGCGGAAAGTGTGGCCATGCATGGAGGCTGGGTTGTGGCGTAGATGGAGTGGGTTACTATCTACTGTATATCTATGGCCTATCTGCTGCCCTTAACACCAAGTCAGCATCGCCAAAGACATTGCAATCGCATCATGCCAGGCTATCATGGAATGCCAACCTAATGACAGCAGGTCGTCTTCAGTGATGAGTCCCGCTTTTGTCTTAGCAGAGACAACTAACAAATTTGTGTGTGGAGGCACCGTGGTCAGCGCCAAGATGAATGGTGTGTCCTCACATGTCCAGAAGGCCTGGTGTCACTCCACCTCCACCTCTACCACAAAATCTGCAGGAACTGTGTGAGAATATTCAAACTGCATGAGATGGATTATCACACGACACCATTAGGAACCTGTACAACTCCATGCTGAGACATCTGGCATGTTGCGATAGCCATACTGAGAGACACTACTTCTGTATGTGTAGCTCAATAAATATTACCCATATCAGTCTAAATTTATCATCATTTATTGTTCCTGGTAACCTTTATCTTCTTTCCCAATAGCACTGCAATCCCACACTTCCTTCTGGGTGCTACTGTTCTTCTGATGATGAGTTTATAACGAGAGAGCAGTCATGGTCCTGGAGGGGCCGTAAAACAGTAGCGCCAATGCCGTAGATTTTCACACATGCATAGTCCAAATTGGGTTTCTGGTTCAAATCGAGTAGCGACATCTTCTTTGCCAAGATGTCACAATATGGTAGTCACTAACACTGCCCCAACCACTCCACAGCCCAGCACAGAAAGACAGAACCAACACTGCCACACACATAATGTTCACACAGTGATTAATATCTCACTTACTGTGAGTCCAGCATTTCCCATGAAACCACACGCAAGCCAATAGGTTGGTACAGGTTGTTACAATACATTCTTCAGTCAACGTTTTTATTCACTTGATGCAGGAAGTAACGTTTAGAAACAATTGTGATCGGCTGAGAGCTGTGTCAGTCATAATATTGCAAACAATCAAATACCTGCTTAGTTGCAACATAATTAGGTGTATTTGCTGTCTTCAGATAAAGAGTAAACATCACTACTTGACTTACTGTCACAGGCAAATATGAATATGACTCGTCTTCTTCACAGCCCCCTAGAATTGCAGGTCTGTCCTGCAGCTCTCAAGGGCAGCCCTACTTGGAAGTGCCAGAGAGCTGTAGCACGGTCTGCTCTTGCTGTTCTCGGAACACTCAGCCTCGCTGCACTCAGTACACTCTGCCTCGACGCACTCAGTACAGTCAGCTCCATACCGAACCTCTCTCAGTACACTCAGCCTCAGTAAACTCAGCCTGTGTCTCAGTACGGGAATTCAATTCAGGATCCATATCACTACACTATAGACTATTAATTTACTTTACTACTTATCTAGCCTGGATTCGAAGGGCAGTTTCATCACATATGAAACATTAATGTTTTGCACTGAAGAGATAGGACGAAAAGGAAATAACAGTATACCTGATGTCATTGAGGCATTCAGCTTCATGCCTGAATCGTTTCATACAAACACCACGGAATGCTTCTCCGTGGAATCAGGGTTTGGAATGCTGTGGGTTTGCCCTGACCGCACCCCCTCATTATCACCCATTCCTAAACCTGTGTTATTAGCCAGTTTGGTTACGCATATACTGTTTTTCACTAAGGGCTTTTAAACACTTGTCCCAAATACTTGAGCCCGCACCCAGGACCGATTCTGGGTTCATCTGGAGGAGGGGCTCATTATCACTGGTTTGCTGTCACACACTAGAATTCCATCTAAACCATGGACTGTGTGGACTTCTGTGCATAGTTTGACAATATGGTAGGCAGTAGCTTCACCTGGATACTGATTCTCTGGATATACTGGTTCTCTAGAACTCCTAGGTTCGAAACAGCTTTTACACTTGACCAAACTTACCAAACTTGCAGAGCATGTGGTCCTGGGTTCAGAAAAAAGCTCTAGTGTGAAAAGTCCCTAGAGCTCCCAGCTCAAAACGAAAATGCCTCCCCTCAACTGGGAATTCCTTCTAAATCTGGATGGTGTTCTCAAATCCAGGTTCAGCAAACAGAGTCATACACTATATTGCTAAAAGTCTCGTCTGCCTTCACACGCATATAAAGTGACATCCCATTCTTAATCCATAGGGTTTATATGATGTCGGCCCACCCTTTGCAGCTATAACAGCTTCAGCTCTTAGGGGACTTTCACTTTCTTTCACTAATGTCTGTAGAAGCAGTCTGCATGCCTAGGTGATGGTTTCATACAGTTGTGGCCATGGAAGTGATTGGAACACCCAAATTCAATTATTTGGATGGGTGAGTGAATACTTTTGGCAATATGGTGTATCTATATGACAGCTAATACCATCAACAGTAATATACCACTTCTGTACCTTTCAATGAGATTATAGTAATATTTGCTGCAGAATATATAGACACAGTATTTGGTCAAATCTGTAAGCAACTGTATCTCAACCGATACTCAACATAAAGTGTGTTGATTTGAGAAGGTGAATACATCGTGGATCATACATTATACATTATTGCTTATGTCACACAGATTAGCTATGTGGTTTGTTGCCAACAATACTTGTTTTCATGGAGGCATCCAAGATTTTTCCACACGTGAGCTCAGACCTCTCGCTTCAGAGTTACGCCGAATGCAGCAATGACATTGAGCCTGTATTAATGAAGCTCCACAGGGTAAGACTGCTAATCTAGAATCTGTTCAGGTCATCGTAATTAGGCATGGAATCTGAGCCTAAATCAGCACTCCTACTTTGGGAAGTAGGATTTGGAAGTACGATCTTGGATTTGGAAATCTAAACCATGCTTCCTACTTAGTTCAAGTTATCACTTCGCCCAGTTTTGTCTTGCCTGCTTTTGTCAGTTTCTAGTATTGATAAGCCTACAATAGGTCAATCTGCCCATCTTGACCCCTGCTCTGGTTTAGATAATGATTCTTTGCTTTGCTGTAATGAACAGATTACTTGCCTCTTGTTTCCTGGCGTCACACATTACAGAATTCTTCAGTGAGGCTGTCCTTGCAAAAAAGTTGCTACATGAAACACAACAAAGACATGAAAACTTCCCACTGTTGCAACAACACAGGCATCCAGCAGAGCCCCTAGAGTCACATTCCCAGTAGCAGTTGCATTCCCCTTGATCTCTCTCATGGCCAACCACTGGAGCACAACAGAAATTCACATGAGTGCAATGCTGTTCTCCTGCGGTGCAACTTTTAGTCAGTTTTTGAAGACATCACCTCCTCCTGAGCAAGTGAGAATAGACTCTTATGGGATCACGGAGAGAGTAGAAGACATTCCTAACTTGTTAAAATAGAGGAATAGGCCAAGTCCAAGGTGATGGTCATTTGGACAAACAGCCATCCAGCCCATGGGTGCCCTTCCAGTTTTCCTTGCAGCAGCTCCAGTTTTCCTACCTCTGGCAGCTAAATCTCCATCATGGCTTAAGACGTGGTTTCCCACATGGCTGGAGTTGCTTATCAGCTTGCAGTCTCACGTGCCACCCGGACAGTGGCCTCATATGCTGCATCTACATCTGCTCCCATGCCACATGCTGCTCCTGCAGCTGCTCCTCTACCCATGTCTGAAGCCCGTTGCCGCCTTCAAATCATGTCAGAAATGTCATATTTATGAGATGAGCACACATGAACATCGCCACGATCATGTATTTACTAGGGAGAAACTCAATGGAATTATGAGTGGGATTTTTCAATAAACCCCGGGTTTTGCTGAGTTCTGAGAGAAAGAAAAAGCATCAATAGTCACTGATACTTGTATCGTAAACTGGTTGTATTCCAGTCACACATGAACGCTGCAAATCTAAGCACATGTTATGTGATAACTGAATAAAAAACAAAAATTGCTCATCTCATAAGTATGCTCTGGTTATCACTCTCTTGCACTAATGCAACAGAGTCTTTAATGCAGGAAAAACAACCAACCATTATTTCCAGCATCTGTCTATCTTCTTTCCAAAAGCACTCAAACCCAAATCAAGTTGTACCTACAACCTCCAAAGTCAGTAAGAATTCCACCAGGCCTGAAGTCTCTGCCCTGCTTCCTGTGGACACTACACCATCTTTCAAGTCCCCTCCAGACCTCTGACAGTCATAAGACTCTAGATCTTCTAGTTTACATGAAGCTGTTTCAGGCTAAAGCCTTGGTTATTTGTGATGCTGTGGATTTGAGCCTTGGAGGTTGTTCCACCAGTTGTTTCATTTTTCTTATGTCTAGTACCTCAGCATGCTAACAGTAGAGTACATTACATTACATTTGTTTTTAAGTCAGTCTTTCAGCCACATTCTGTTGTTAATCCTCTAGGAAACCGATAGATGGATATGTTAATCACTTAGGTATGTAAAGAAGAGCCTGAACCATTCAGAACTAAATTTGAACCGGTTACAGAGTGGTTTTGAGTAGTCCTCTGGTACCTTTCGACATTTAATGTAGCCAAGTACTGCAGAAAACAACCATAAACCTGCTTTCTGGGTTCATGTATAGAGGGAGCCACGACATAAACAGTCCCCCAGGAAACACTGTTCCCCAGGCTGAACAAGCTGGAACCAAACTTTGATTCCCGTCTTATTGGTACACAAATCTACATGGTAGATTCAGAATGGAACTGGCAGAATCCTGCATATATCAGACCCTCCGTCTACGTATGAGCTGAGACTTAATTAGTAGTACTGTTTTGTAGCAGCAGCTAACCTGGCTAACTGAGATAAGTTAAGCTACTCATTGTTTCCGACTAGATTACACCACTGCCCACCACTCCTCATCTTCTGCTGACCCTGGGCAGCTTAACGTTCTTCATTGTTTAGGGAACCGAAAGCTCTCTTGGCCGTTCTGGCCCCCAGGTAAGTCCACTGGGAAGCCGGTGGTTGGACCGAAGAGGAAAGGGCATTCCTATTCACTCACCAGTCAGATCACTCAAACCACTCATCCACACACAGACAGTGAGGCCTCCCATCCACATCTCATCACCGTCATCTGCCCTCCTTCTACTCCTCCCCCCACCTGTGACATCAACCCCCTACCCCCCCCCAAAACACACACACCAATAATGTTGAATTTGGAGTAGCAGGCATTCCCATAGCAACCAGGTGCTGCTGTGGGCCTGAGCCTCCAGCTCATTTGCATGCAAATTGCCCAGCTGCTACCTTGTCACTATGACAACGGCACACAGCTCCCAGAATGCATCAGGGGGTGAGAGAGGGAAGAGGAAGAGGAGGGCCAGCAGCCGGTGAGCATTTCCCCCACCTCATGCTCTGCAGGGACATGTTTACCAATATCAGAATAATAAACACAACATTATTCCGGACTTAATGTATTGTTTGGAGCTACAGGTGGGCTCCGGAGACTAGGTGGAGGAAGAACTACTGAGTTCATCAGTCCATACCGGCTTTAGACAGGGAAATAAAATAAATATCCATCATCATTTTTATTTATGTTATTATGGATAGACAGCGGGCCATCTGTCTGACCTATTTCTCGTCTTGAGTAAACGTTTCATACTTTGTTTGTTTGAAACACTGTTTGCGATGAGCTCTGTTCTCTTTAGTGTGTGTTTTTTTTTCATTTATTCCAAGTGAAATAAGTGCAGAGAAATACAGTGCAGTTTTACAGTGAATGCACACTGCCATCTAGTGGTAAACAACACTCCAAACGCAACAGCGGTGTCCACTGTCAAATTCTAGTGTTGAGGGAATGGTTCACCAAAAAATGGAATATGTCCCATTTGAATATGTCCCATCCCAAACATACATGGCCAAGTCACATTATAATGACCACCAGCTAATATCCAGAGTAATAGCTGTGTGCAGCACGGACAGCAGCTAGACGGGCTGGAAGTAACTCAGTAAGGTCCTAGTAGGTTGTCACAAGTATCTGGAGCCATGCTGACTGCAATGCATCCCACAGCTGCTGGAGGTTCCCTGGGGGAGGATCCATAGAGCAAACAAGACGATCAAGATGGTCCCAAAGATGCTCAATAGGGTCAATTTGGGGGCCAGGGTAGTACTTAAAAGTCTTGGTCATGCTCTTCCAACCAGCATGGACGTTTCTAGTCATGTGACATGTTGCACTGTCTTGCTGGAAGATCCCATCCACCCCAGGGAAGATAATCAGCATGTATGGGTGTACGTGATCTGCAAAGATGAGTTCACTCCCAAATCGGTTGAGAGTAGCTTTCACATGGATGAGTTTGGCCCAGAAAATACCACGGAAACATGGCTTCCTTCATGAGCTACGTGCTAGTGCCATGAAAAGTAGGAAGTGGTCATAATAATGTGATTTAACAGTGTAGTTGATCAGCATGTTTGATAAGACATGTTTGATGGGTGACATTTGCTTTTCTAGTTTTACACTGGATGCTAGTGTAGCTATCAATTAATGGAAGAATTTCATGCCATAAACTTTTATTACGTAGTCATTTTTCTTCAGTCTAAAACTAACTTTAAAGGAGCAATATGTAAGATGAGGCAGTCTGTTGACTCACAGCCCAACCTCTTTCTTTTTCACTCCTCACCCTGTTTAATGATGAAACGCTGCGAGTTCAGCATTCAGCTTCATCCCTAGACTTGCCAAGAGCATCTCTAGTGGTGAAAATCAACGTCAGTCTTAACTCTCGTTTTGCTGCTATTTTTGTCTCTTGTTTTGCCATCAAACGTGTTTTATTTATTGCTGTGAGTGGGCAGTGCTTCTTCTTCGTCCACTCATGTGAAGGCACACTCATTCCTACAGTGACCCAGTATCGCCTTTTCAGGTACACAGTGATATTGCGAGAGAGAGCTGGCTGGCGCTAGCTGGAAAGTATGCTAACTTAAGTATATCTTTCTGCTGCACAATGCATACAGACCTTTGACATATCCACAAACTATAAAATAATCTTTGCTTTAAAGATTTTAGTGACGTAGCAAGAAGAGTCACAGAGATTTCTAAAGTCTGTTTGACACACAGTAAAACAGACTTAAAGCTAACACAACATGCCAGATGTCTCAGCATGGAGTTGTAGAGGTTCCTAATGGTGTCCTGTGATAATCCATCCCATACAGCTTGAATATTCTCACACAGTTCCTGCAGATTTTGCGGTAGGGGTGGGGGAGGAGTGGCACCAGGCCTTCTGGACATGAGACCAATGATAACAAACCGTTCGTCTTGGTGCTGACCATGGTGCCTCCACACACAGATTTGTTGGTCGACTCCACCAAGACAAAAGTGGAACTCATTTGAGGACCAGGCCAAAGATGACCAGTTGTACTGTTTTCAATTGTTTGTTTGGAGGAACTGGTATGAAGCTGATTTGACCATAAGAATCACTGCAAAATACACTCATCATTAAACAATAAAGAAGAACATGTACAGTGATTGTAAAGCCTTAGCACTTGATGGCTACTAGGGTATTTTATCCGAGTTGGTTGATAGAGTGTTAATAAAGGACTAATGATATATATGGTCATCATGATTCCAAAACGTGTAGGTGTAGTATACAGGAAGATATTAGCCTGGGCCAGGTTTCATGGACCAATTTGACTGTGTTGAGTAGTTGGATCACTCTTCAGCGCTGTCAGTGAGACAAACTGGACAGAAGAATCACTGCTGTGAAGTTTTTAGACTGGATGTTGGAATAAATATTTCTGTGGATTTCAGCCACAAGAGCATTACTGAAGTCAGATACTGAGGATGGATGTGCAGTTTTCATCTGAAGGGTTCTGAATGAAGCTCCATCCCTCCAGATGGACAGTTACGCGGCTCCCCAGTCCAACACTGGGGGGCTTTATACCCCTCTAACTATCGCTTGCCATTGTGCATGGGCCTAGTTACCTAGGCCAGAGCGGCCTACTCTATTAGTCACTGGTTTCCTATGCTAAGGAGATTTCACCAGCTCAACTGAACAGTTGTGCACATCTGAGAGCAATGGAAAAGTTTTAAAGAAGCTGGGTTCGCTAATTGGAAGGGGTGTCTGGATACTTTTGGCCAACTGACTTTTACTCTTATCATCTATTCATAAAAACTCCCTCCTTCCTGCAACACATTTAAACATGCAAAAGACTGTGATTAAATAAAGGAGTACACAAATTAGGATGCTGCCTGCATTACCTATCAAACTGTTTATTAGAAAGCTTTGGCAGGAATTTAGGGAAAAAATCTTCCCCAGTTCGTCTCACTGATTGACTTCTGGGACATCACTTGGCAAATTTTGGCAAATATTTGGAGGACACAAGGAGACTTTGTCCAGCCATCTTTGTATAAATTGGTCAAAGAGAAACCCAGATGGGGATGCAGCTGTCAAGTTCTACTTCAGAGCTCAAATACGATCAGCCTAGCTGTCTTTCTACAAGCATGGCTACCCGCTGGGGCATCTGCGGAGCGGGAAACATCAGCCATGACTTTAGTGTGGCCAAGAAGACCCTGCCTGCCAGAGATCGTCAGGTACCTTTATATCCTTTATACCCAGTCTTCAAACGTATACCAAATGCACAACACCTGAACTGATTACTGGACTACATGTGTCTGTTTGTTCCAGATAACAGCAGTGGCTGCAAGAAGCCTGGAGAGAGCACAAAAGTTTGCTGTGGCTCATGGCATCCCCAAGGCTTATGGGTGTTATTGGAGGCTGGCTGATGACCCAGATATTGCTGAACAGGCTCTACATAGCAGACAGTGATTGTAGCTCAGCTGTTGAAAAGCTTTGAGCAACATTATTTGGGGAGGTATTTTACACACTAGGGCTGTGCAATATATTGCCTGTTAATTGGCATTGTGATATTGGATTTTGCAATATTTCGACGGCTGAAGGTGGCAATATGCAAACAAGCCCTCTAACCCATCATGTTTTTACTGCTTGCTGTGACCAAGCACAGTTTGTCACACAGGCAAATGGACACTACAGATTACACTTGTGATTTTGGTTGTTTCTATGTGTGTGTGATCGAAAGTGTAATCTATAGTGCTGATATACCAGCGTAAGTCAAATTCTGCTGGAATCGGAATTCGCCACAACACCAACAAAACATCGGAAGAGAAAGAACCATGTTTACTTACAGGTAAGGATTTTATAACAAGAGGTGGCAAACATTCATGTCTCATTTGATGTGACAAAGACTGACCAAACTTTTTTGTGTGAGGTGAATATATTTCTTTGCATGCTAGCCTTAAACAGGATTAGACAACTTCTGGCTTCCAGAAGAACTACAAAACTTTATGAGGCAGGGATGACGCAGGTACACTTATAGCCTATGTCGCAGTCATTCATAAATATCAAATAGCCAGTCTAAAATTTACTCTGTTCTCTTGCTGGGTCACTCAGTTGTCTTGTCCAATGTTACATATACAATAGCATTCATTTAATGTCCAGAGTGGAAATGACAGAGATGCCATTTTTTGTTTTATTATATAATAACTATTATTATAATAACTTTAAGTATTATCATTATAAGTATTATTATAAGTAAATGTACTATCGAAATGATTTTGAAGCTGTTGTTTTAAGGTATAATTGTAACATGATTTTAATATGTAATTTTAATACATACTGGAAGGCAAGCAGAAACACCACTATTAGTAACAGACCTTCAATTTGGGCCATAAATGTCAGAAGTCACCTTCACAGCCATGCTTGTAATTGCTAGCACCTCTATAGGATTCTAGTAGTATGTTAGTGTTAAGCTAACAGTGGTTTTTGAAACTTATGACATTCTATGGTTAATTTGAAGCTTGTAACAGACATTATCACATGTTTCAACATCTATGCGCCACTACTTTAACTTCTATGCACTGCTGTTTTCCATTTCTCACATCTGACTGAATCTTGTTTATGCTATGGCTAGAATTCAGTGAGATATCTAGCTCCTCCTGAAATGTCATTTCTCACGAAATGGAGGTACATCTATATGCATCCTGTAGGATTAACACCTATAATCAGTACCTGGAGCATATTTTATTTGCTTATTTGTGCATAAAGTGTCTCTAACCAGTGTTGAGAAGTATATTAGGTGGAACTGTGTTTTATTTGACATGGTTATGCCACTGAACAGAACAGATTAGAGAGAAATAGAAGAGAGATGGTGTATTAGGGCTAAGTTGACATTGTAAAAAAAGGTGCCTGATGCTGCATGTTGTTTAAAACTTAAGTAGAAATGTACATGTAAGCCATTTACAGCAAAATTAAGGAGGACCAGACACAACTGGATGGACAGCCGTTGCCCCTAATTAGTGCTAACTGAACGCCCTGGGGTACTAAATTACTGTTGTTCTTTAAAACTGATGGATTACTGTTTTCACTGCTTACAAACAAGCTAACTTGAAGAAAGCAAGGTCCAGATAGCCTTCCTTCACTTGTTACTTATTGACAATGATGTTCAGATACACCAACATACTACCATTTCACAGTTGCCTGCACCACAGTGTAGTAATAATAAATCCCTCTGTGCTTCAGGCTCTGTGGTCCACGTGTTTTCCAGAGTACACTGAGGAGGGAAGCCTGCTAGCAGAGGATGCTGTAGGAGATTTAAAGGTGCTGAAAGCTTATTTTGGCTCCTCTCAGCCCCACATCTCCAGCTCTGTGGAGAAAGGCCTTGGAGGGTGCACTCTGCTGGGCACAGGACTGAACTGCTTGAAGTTCGTACTCATGGTGTTCAAAGGGGAGAGACCAATGTCTGTCTACGCCACAGGGAAACTACTCGACTCAGGTAGGGGGGGTGACCAATGCCTATAATCACTGCAGTCTGTTCTGAAGGTTGAGATTGTTTGGAGGTCTGTGGGCAAACCTAATAATACTGAAACCAAAAAGACCTGTATATGGTCTGTACTTCCCTTCTACCTTCCATAACCTCATAAGACACACTAGTTTCACAGTAGTTACTGAATAAAAGAAGTCTAAAGATGACAGTCGGATATGGGCTACACTCATCATCAAATAAATAGTTGAACCCAGAAGGTAGTGTCGGATTTCAATGCTACTGGGAAGGAAGATAAAGGTCACCAGGAACAATAAATGATGATAAATTTAGACTGATATGGGTAATATTTATTGAGTTACACATACAGAAGTAGTGTCTCTCAGTATGGTGTCGGGCCGCCATGTTTGCTATTGCAAACTCTCAGCATGGACTTATAGAGGTTCCTAATGGTGTCCTGTGACAACCCATCCCTTGCAGCTTGCATATCGTCGCTGTCCAAAGAAAAACATGTATCTCCATTTTTGTTGGTTTTTACTTTTATGCCTCATTTGATCACATGAGCCGCTGTTTACGCTGTGTGTGAATTTCATGACGAATGGGTCGACAGAAATGGCCCAAAACTGCTTGGAAAGATGTCTGGTTCCACTGACTTCCATTCAAATTAAAAAAGGGGTTTTTGGCCTCTCCTGTAAAGTTGCCATTTTGGAGATACCTGTTTTTCTTTGGACAGCGACGATATTCTCCCGCAGTTTCTGCAGATTTTGGGGTGCAGGTAGGCGTGGAGGCCGCAGTGACACTGGGCCTTCTGGATGTGTGACGTGACAACAAACTCCACATACGGATTAGTTTGGTTGTCTCCACCAAGACAAAAGCAGGACTTGTCACTGAAGATGACCCACTGCCATTCTCAATGTCACTCCATGACAGTCTGGCACGACCCCATTTCAGTCTTTGGTGATGTTGACATGGTGTTAAGGGCAGTCGTTGTGTACCCGAGCTGTTGAATAGCACAATGGGTAACAGTACAGATGGTTTAATGGCTGGTCTAAACTCTCTACGATGGACCATTTCACACTGACAGCCACTGAATGACTTTGTTTACATCTCAAATCCTTTAATTATGCAGAACTATCCTTTAATTATTAGGTGTTATGCATGATGCGGCATTGGTGTAGAAGAAGACACAGATAACACAGCCCAGCAGTGAAAATGATGCTGCCTAGCGCCACCTAAAAGGCTTTCACCGTACAGTGTCCATACATGGTGCCCACCAAGACCACACCAACTGCCCCAAAGCCCAGCACAGAACTGCACAAGTACAAGTCTGTTTAGCTAACATTACAACACCAGCTGTACATCCATGGCCACCCAACAAGCCAGTGGCAGGATGCAACAATGCATTCTACACCTAGTTAATGTTCCTGAGGTCATCTGAATTTGAGGCCCCTGTTCTAAAACCGATCTCTAAACCAGGCTTACTACGTTTATGCTTGTTGGGTAATATTTGAATGTGTTTAGGCATTTTAAAAGCTTGAATTTATTAGCAACAAAGGAATAATGCGATGCTCTGCACTTACAGTGATCATTATCTGACTCACTCTACATGCTCATTGGCACACTGTTGTTCTCCCCGATGCCGCCGTAATTACTGGCACAAGGGGCACCACCAAAGTAGGTGTCATTTAGTCTCTTGAGCCTTCTTGTCAAGTTATTAACCTTAATTCCAATGAATTATTCAATGAATAATTTAGTCATTTTAACAAGTGCTATATGTAAGATCATCGCTGCCCAAAGAAAAACGTGTCTCTCCGTTTTTGTTGATTTTTACATTTATGCATCATTTGAACACAGCAGCTGCTGTTTATACTGTGGGAAAAGTTCATGATGAATGGACCAACAGAAATGGCCCCCAGCTGCTTGGAAAAATGGCTGGTTCCATTGACTTACTCTTCTGTAGAGTTGCCACTTTGGAGATACTTGTTTTTCTGTGGACAGCGATGATATGTAGCTTGAGTCAGGAGCTGAAGTGTGAACTGAACCCACATGTGGATGCTTTCAATTTAAAGGGTAACACTTTATTGGACGGCTATTTAAATATGGACTCAATGACACATGCATGAGCATTATAAAGCAATACTTATGTATGCATGAACAGATCATATCAGAATCTGCAAGACAACATTGCTTTGACATAATGTGCCTTAAAGTAAAGTGACAGACATGTGACAGTTACCTGTTATAACACTGTTATAATGCATCGTTATCAAGTAATCAGGTGGTCATTTCATACATAATTCTTAATTAAAACTAAACTGTTCTCTTAAGTATTTTTCCATTCACCTTGTCAATTTGTTTTACATTGTATTATTGTATTTAGTGGTGCCAATGAATTTGCAGTCAAGGACACAAAAACATCCTGGCACTAGTTGATGCACGAGGTGCAGAGTTGCAACATGGTTGCCGCTATTGTTTAATGTTGGAGAGGAAAGAGCTGGAAAGAGCTGGAAACAAAACTTTCCCTTATTCAGCATACCCTGCCCTGCTTTCACTACTGTTGCTTGTATAGTCAGACTGTTAGGTGTCCAGGAGCTAGAATAGAACCTTTTTGTTGGTTCTATAAGTAGACTGTCTTTCTTATTTTTGAACTAGAATACCTTGTGTGCATGCTAGGTTGCTTACACCATGCTTTGCCCAAACACTCTGGAAGGCAAAGGAAAGCAGGCTCACTATCCTCTTCCAGATGCTTCCCTGCCTCTCCATTATACAAACAGCACAGGGCTAGGAGGCTGAGGAAGTCAGACAGTGCATACTCAAAGGTAAGACGGTAATTGGGGTCAGTGTATTAAGAAAAACAGAAAAGCAGCGGAGGTACAGACCAAACACGATTCGTTTACACATGTACGCTCATCCTCAAAAAATAGTTGCACCCAGAAGGAATCAACCGGCAGGAATGACACTTGGTGGGGAGGTCTGACATTGTGGGACATGCAAATGATTAAATACTAAGTACAGTGTTTAAATACTGATCGACTCACTCTGGCACGTCAGTGATGAGAATGACCCACCACCCAAATAATACCTGCTGCATGGAGGCTTGGTGGGGGTCCTGACCTTTGAAGAAAAGGGGGATAAATGGGGGGAAAGTATGCAGAGAAACAGATGGACTACAGACGGTCAGTGAGTGTAGAAAGAATAAGGTGGTTTAGGAGGTTCATTTTATCAGCTCTGCTTACCATATAGGTGGTCAGGACCCCCATAGGACCACCGCAGAGCAGGTATTAATTGGGTAGTGCATTCTTAGAACTGCAGTTATTAGTAGTATTTTTTTATTGTCTCTATTCCACAGACATGTGAACGGTTCCTGCAGTCAGATCTGTCTTTTCAGTATATTTTTTTTTTGCCAAAATAATAGAATCATCCTCATAATAGAATCATCAGTGAACGTTGTGATTTCATGATGAACTGAATCTCATTTTGACTGTGTGAGGCATGCAAGAAACAGATTTTGTCCCCTCAATTGCTGGATGCATTTCTTGTATTCTCAGAGGAACCTCTGCTCTGTCTGGCTCGGAGCAGAAAAAAGCAACATGACCTACAATAACAACTCGTGTCTGTCGCCCTCTTGTGGTCACCAGACCATAGAAAGCCAGGGAAGATTCGCTTTTCACTTCATTCGGTGTGCAAAGTCGCCATCATGGCAATCAGGTGGGGGATCTGCAGCGCTGGAAAAATCAGCCATGACTTCACGGTGGCACTGAAGACCCTCCCTAAGGAAGACCACCAGGTATTGCACACACGCACCTGGAGTGACCTGCACATTCTCTTTTGCTCGTTTAGCACAGCTACACCTCTAAGAGAACTCCATAAATAGTTTGGCTGTAGTCTGCAGACTAAACCTTAGCGAGGATTATGCAAGACATATATACAAAAGTGACCTAATTAGACAGCATGACAGCGGAAATGCAATGCAAGTGTTATAGCATGTGCTGTAACTACTGCATCTTAAGTTGCAACCTACAAAACATTCTTGCAGATTTTTGCAACTTTAAATACATTTGTATCATCAGCTTGTGCACGAAGTGTTGTAATTGTTCCGTTCCACCTTAAATGGTGCAGCAGTAACAGTCGTCTTTGGTGGAACGAACAAAATCCATCAACAAGCTGCCAAATTCAGCAGGTTATATGCTACACAGCGTTCGCGTTGGCCCACATTCGCAAATGCGGTTTTTGAAAGAGCATGAAAGTAGCTTTGTGAAAATATCGAACGATTAACCTGCTTTTTAGCTGTATTAGCTACTTCCAGCCTTAGTGGAATAGTCCGTATAATACATTTGTAGAGTGTTGTAAAGTAACTTTCCGTCTCGTAGCTGTAGGGCACAGTTGTGGAACTCGGTTTGCCAGATCTGTAGCTCATATCCCCATTAAATATACTTACAGAGCTTACAAACATGTTTTTGAGATCGGGTAAAATCAAGGAACGTTCGATACTGAACAGTGCGGACGCATTTCAAGGTCGTACACCTGCATCATGGGTAGTGTAGTTCTTGTGACGGCTACTCAGCGCTTAATCGCATTGAAATGTCTCAGCTTTACAACTACAAATCAAAATAAGAGTATCAACCTGGAATTTGTTTGCATGCTTATTAATCGATCCGATGTGCTGTTTATACATCCAAAGAGCATTGATACTTCACTATATTGCCTGTTGTGGTAATTGTTTTTAAGATCATATATTACAGTATGTTTAATATTGTATGGGTCTGCTTGACCCAGCCTGGCAGTTGTCTTGTGTTGTCTTGATATTTAAAAAATGTAACGGTACATAGAGGTGGGCAATATGACAATATTTTAATGTGTTGTGATAATTACGTCTGTACTCCACAATATGTTTTTCTGAAAATATCATGGATAACGTCAGTACTGACGACCACACTGACCAGCAGCTTGTCTCAGTATACAGAAAGAGCATAATTTGGTCACTGGGTAAAAATAATCCTGTAATTGTGTACATATTTTAAGGCCCTGGTGCTTTTTTGAATATTTGAATATTGTAGTGACTCGCACCTGGCTGCGCTGCCGTCAAGAAGCTTGGGTGGTATGGCCATGTTGATGCAAGGAGGCTCATGGGAGGTTGTTACCCTCTACTAGGAATGTATAGTAGGGAGTAAGGAGTGTAAGGAGTGTATGTTATAAATGTGGTTGTTTGTTAGTGTAAAGGTATATGTAGGCCTATGTGTTATTAGTGTTTCACTGTCTTGGGGGTGTGGAGGTTTTGTGCTGGTTGAAGTCTAAGGCTTGTGGTGATCTCCACCATGAACCATGTCAGGTGTAGTTCTCTTGGTTTATAGCAAAAAAGTGTGATCTCTCCTTCGATGCCAAAGACACAATATTGTGATTCATATTGCGTATCATAGAGGTTGGCCATTTGGTATTTTTGCCAAGTGGTGACCCCTAGTTGTACACTTTACATATTTGCTAGTTGCTAAGCTCTAATAAATATTGGTTAGATTTTTTGCTAGGTTTGATGCCACACTGCCTCGTATGTTCAGAACTGTAGTATCTGGTACAGTTAAAGATGCAACTCCGTTGGAGAGGGTTTTCTCTGTCATAGGCCGGGCAATAAAAACATTAGTTTTTCTGAAATTTGAAGACTCAGCCTGGCCCAAAGGGATTTGTATTCATCTACAGGTGGTGGCTGTGGCGGCCCGGAATCTGCAGCGTGCTGAGGAATTTGCCCAGAAACACAACATCCCCACGGTCTACGGCAGCTATGAGGAACTGGCCAGAGATCCCAACATTGGTATGGTTAATAGCCTGGTTTCTTCTCTTGGTATGAGCGTTTTGACTGTATGGACCTTCCTGGTACCTGCCTGGTCCAGAAGTATCCAGGAAGATCTTTTAATTCAGCTGCACCGATTGCTAACACAAGCGTTTAGCTAGAGGGGTACAGAACTCAGAATTGGGCTATGGAGTAGTGGCATTCTCTGTAGTGATGTAGCTTCATGAAGCAATTGTTCCATAACACTCTAAGTGACTGATTTTATGAGAATGTTGAAGTTGTCATGTACCAACTGTACCAGCAGTATTCATCGTGATTTGCAGATGTGGTGTACGTGGGCACCATCCATCCTCATCATCTTCCAGTGGGCGTCCTGCTTATGAACTCCAAGAAGAACATTTTGTGTGAAAAACCTCTGGCTATGAACCTGAGAGAGGTGCAGGAGTTGGTGGCCACAGCCAAGATGAATAATGTCTTCTTGATGGAGGTAAGTAAGTATATTGCATATTGTAAATATATACAGGGGTTGGACAATGAAACTGAAACACCTGTCATTTTAGTGTGGGAGGTTTCATGGCTAAATTGGACCAGCCTGGTGGCCAATCTTCATTAA
>CM067486.1:28663770-28768831 GCA_034552555.1 Semaprochilodus insignis | reverse complement strand
ATGTATATATATATATATATATATATATACTTTTACAACAACCTGTTTTGCTGGTTTAATGTATTATTTTGTTGCTGTCCAAAGAAAAAATAGTACCTCCAAAAATGGTAACTTTACAGTAGAGAGCAAAAACTTTCTTAACTTTGAATGCAAGTCAGTGTAAAGAGATTTTATTCCATTTCCATTGGGTCAGTCATCATGAAACTTTCACACAATGTAAAAGCTGCTGAGCCCAAATTATGCAGAAAGAAATCACCAAAAATTGGATTTTGATTAAAAATCTCTTTTAGTGAGCTCTGGCCAAGAGAACAACACACAACAACCAGAAGGACGATCAAGAAAGAAACAGCCACTACACAATTACTACCACCACAGGCACATGTAAATTATACAGAGACTTATTTGTCTTTTATCCACTTTATCCACGTGTTACATGTTTACGCATTAATGTCACAGGCTCAAAAAGAAGATCAATGATTAGGTCTCAAATGTAAAATTAGCCAAATACCGAAGAAGATATGGTGACAATATTAGGTCATATACTCTACATGACACACATC
Organism: Semaprochilodus insignis; assembly: GCA_034552555.1. Taxonomy (NCBI): domain Eukaryota; kingdom Metazoa; phylum Chordata; class Actinopteri; order Characiformes; family Prochilodontidae; genus Semaprochilodus; species Semaprochilodus insignis. The sequence goes on along the minus strand of CM067486.1, from coordinate 28,768,271 downwards.
CTCAGAAGACACATCCTTCGCCAAGTTTTGACTGAGTGCTCTCAGATTACTCTTAAGCACTTTTACAATCATCATATGCATCTACTTGTGAAGTGCCCAAAGCACAGCTGACAACTCATTTTCCGCGTGTTTGCATGCCATCATGCAATTCCAATTTCCAAAATGGAGATTGTGCAGCTTTAACTTGGTGTTAATAAAGTTAATTAACCCATAATTTCTGAACACTGGCCTCTTAAAATTAAACCAAAGGGAACCCTGCGTACTATATTTATACCACCGTGCTAGCTAGAGCACGGCTATTTTATGAAATTGAATTTTAAAATGACCAGTAATTCTCTTTCAATACCATTGAATTAAGAATTAATATTCAAACTGTGTACATACAAGCCAGAATGAGTCTCATTTGCTGTTATTGTCCTGTCTTTGTATGCATTGCAGGGGTGGATGAGAGCATGGTGATCACACTGAAGTTCTCGCGGGGCAGATTGGCGGTGTGCACATGCACAGTGGCTGTGGAGCTTCCAAATGATGCCATTATCAATGGGACCAAAGGAACTATCAGGGTAAATAGCAGGTTTAGATACTGTTTTATAATGAAGTGTTTTACTCTTGAGTATTTTTAAAGTTTTTAAAATTTCTAAATAATTAAATCTTTAAGATGTACACAGAGTCAACATCACATACCATTACCTGCTGCACAAAATCCATTGTATTGTCTCAGCTACATTATGTGTAAAATCTCAATTCTTTTGTCATTTTTTTCCTACAATTTTCCAGAATTTATCACACCAGTTATCCTTTGCTTTGTGCTAATATTTTGTGATGAGCCGACCAACAGAAATAGTCCAAAACTATTTGGAAAATATCTTTCCATTAACTTCCATTACAAGTTGATAACTATTATATCTTCTTCTTTAAATTAACCATTTTGGATATATGGACAGTTTGGAGATTTGAAAGGTTTGGATGATATAGGCACTATAGAAGGATGTTTTGGGTGGTAAATAAAATGTCTATATTTGAGTCTGTAAAATTCCTTACAGTAAACCAGTTCACATCATACCACATTGAATTTCATTATTTCATGCAATTATTCAGTATCTAATGACATTGTTTATTTTGTAATGATTCAATTAAGCAGAAAAAAAAAACGATTTAGATTTTACTGTTCTGCTTCTGGTAACACTACATGTTTTTAACCAACATGATCCAGCAATTTAAGTGATTAGGGACCCGTTCATGAGGTGGGTCAGGTGGATCACTAGGTAGTGAAAATGTGTGTTGCTGTATGTCGCCAGGAGCAGGACTAAGAAACGCTAGATTATTGTGATGCTTATCATATAAGTGACTAATATATTGCCATTGTTATATATACAGAACAGCGTAGAGCTGGGCTGTGTATAATCTCTACTGGTGTAGCATGATTTTAATATACAGTGCCATTGCTCTTTGGTTATATTTGATAGATACCTATAATAAAATATCTAGGTAATATTAGACATCTAACATCACAATACTTCAGAATATTTTCTCTGTCCATGTCATAATATTTATATATTATATATGATATTATTGAAAATACTGTCAAAACTTTAAATACAAACTTTATTATACAGTAATATTGACTTTATTATACAGCCATATGAGCTTTATTATACAGTCATATGAGCTTTATTATACAGTAATACTAACTTTATTATATAGTAATATTAACTTTATTATACAATTGGATGAAAAACTATCATGATGGGAAATATCACAATATTGAATTTCATCATTACCGGCCACCCCTAGTGCAGCGTGTTCATTAATGCAGATAAAGCAGTACCTCGTTTGTGCAGACAGGCATTGATGGTGTGATTAGTGTGTTTTGGTGTTTTCTAACAGGTCCCTGCTCATATGTGGTGTCCCACATCACTGATAGTGAATGGAAACGAGACGTCGTATCCAGTACCCGAGCCTTATCTACCTCTGAACTTCATCAACAGCACTGGCATGAGATACGAGGCAGAGGAAGTGAGACAGTGTCTGCTTAAAGGTGAAACACATGACCACTAATTGTGACACAGACACTATTATCATGTGACGTATTAGGCAAATTAAACTAATTACAGAACTGCTGAGGCATGAACACAGTCATCAGGGGGACAGCATGCTGCCGCAGTCTTGTCAGCGTTCAGATATTTACTGTGTGAATTTCTCTTTTGTCCGCTGCATTCCTTTCCACTCTAAACCAGACTGAAATGACGTCCTGTCGGATTCAGGGACTGCTGGAATCAAACCACATAAGACAGTGGATCTTAGTCCTGCTCGATAGTTTAGTCTTCACAATGCTCTGACCCACCTGACTCAGCTCATCAGGTCTTTAATAAGTCCGTTTTGAGTTGTACTGGGTGTTTTAGAGCTACAAAAGACTACATTGCTAAACAGAACCAACACTGAGCACCCCTGATGTGGGTGCATGTAATAATGCAGCCACTAGATGGCAGTCGTAAGCACTTTTTATGTCCTAAACAGTTTGTGCAGTGGATTTAGGCTCTTTCTGTACTTCTCCATTTTAATCCCATTTTTCCCGGCTGTGTGAGTAAATGAGGTTTACTCCTTAGACAGAAACTACAGTACCGTGCAAGAGTCCAAGCTTAATTTACGGAATTACTAGTTCCACCTTTTCCAGCATCAGCACCATAGCATCAGCATCTTTTCAGGAAACTACATCCAGAAGCTTTTGCTACTGCTTCTGTCTCCCTCCCCCTCTTCCTACTTCTCCTCTCCTACCCTGGGAAAACGCAGAGAAATCGAGGAGAGGAAAGGAGCAAGAGTAATGGAGAGAATGATAGGGCAATTGATTTGTTTCAGCATCATTAAATCTGATGTTTGCTATTGATGAAATGAGCCAGTCACAGCTTTAGCTTAAAAGCACGCTACACAGACCCCATCTGTTCACGTTTACGTGGTGTTCTACTTGTTTAGATGTTTTAATTTGCACTGGTAGACAGCACAGATAATAATATAAACCCATATAAAACACAGAGTTGCCTGTACTCTCTGGGCATATCTGCAGTGAAGACTTCCTGGGTAGCATACATTGTTGTATCATCTGCTTGAACACGGATCAGCAGGTACTTTAGGTGACTTCTCTGATCTCCACCGGTATTTGGATAGCTGGTAAGATGGTGTTTCCGTGTCAGGAAGCAGAGGAGGAGGATCAGTAGGTCAAAGCAGTAATTGTCAGGGATTCTGGACGCAGCGTTCCAATTTTTTAAATAAATTTGTAGGTATATTTTTTAATACCTCCAAAGGTCAGTCTCAGATGTTGGTTGCCTCTTTGTTTAATTTGAATTTCCTTTTTTGCCTGACCGTTGTTAAATTGCACTGTCAAAAGTTGCATTAGTTAAGCACTAAAACCTAATTACTCACAGTTTAACAGTTAGTTAAACTCTATTTAAATATAATGGTGGCAGCATACTGATACAATAATCATCATGTTCTAGCATTTCAAAGTCTATATGAAAGAAAGCAGCTGGGCTTCACTGTGTAATCAGATTTAGACATTTACATCTCCTGTGAACCGGAAATTGATGTAGCAGTACAATCTTCCTCTGCACTCCCTTGTGTAGAGCTTCGATGCAGACATATTTCTTAGGTGTGTGCTTGAAGTAAATGGCTCTGGTCCTGTGACCTTTTATACCACCCACATAAAAATGTTCATGTGTAATCAAGTCAGCCTGTAATTAAATTGATAGTGGTCATTTAGTAGAAAACACAATAACAGCTTTGTTAGAGCATTCAAAACTCAAAACAAAACTGAATTTGGAATGTATTTACATGTTTTCTTTAAAGTACATGAAGACACCTTGTTTACACCTTCAAAGTCGTTAGAGTCTTTGACAACTCTCAGAAGCCCTGAGATTTTTGTTGTTCGGGGCAATCATTCATATCAGTTATATAATATTGCCCACACCATGCTAAAAACCGTCCAGTAGTTGCTGCCCCTGACAGTAGCTGCTCAGATTATATTTCCTTTACAACTGATTGCTTGATTAGTTTTGTTTGGCTTATTACTTGATTATTACTTATTGTAACTTGATTATTACTTACTTATTACTTGATTATTACCTATTATTATACAACCTTTGTCATATTGTGACGTAATGTGGAACGGGTTCCGTTCTGGTTAGCGCACGTAATTTTAACCCATTTGCCTGAACAGAACTAGTTCAAGAACCAGGGTTCTTTTGGTCGAAAAGGGCTGATATTTACTTTTATTAGAAATGTCATATGCAAAGATTACCACAGGAGGAGAACCAGAGAACCCAAAGACTGACTCTTAATTTTATTTGACTATGGGTATATTCAAACTGTGGGCACTTAAACTTTGACACAGTACCTGTACCTGATTCTTTGAACTTGGTTCCCTTTTAACACCATAATTGTGAAGTCTTAAGTCTTTTCCCAGTCCCTGACTATGTTTTTGTTTTCTTACAGGACTGAAGGAAAGCTCCAGGATGTCTCATGCTGACTCGGCTCTGCTGGCTGAGATTATGGATGAAGCCAGGAGACAGGTTGGAGTGGTGTACAGCCAAGATCGCCAGTGACCCTCCCCTTCATCTGTTTAGTGGTTTACCACTTGTTCACGTCAGGCCAATAAAACAGCGTTGGATCACTCGTTCTGTCTGCTCTGTCCGGAGTTTCGCTCATGTCATTTGGTGTTGACTGTTGTGTTCTTGCACAACAGCAGTTCAAAGGTGAAGGTATGGCATTCTTTAAGACAATAGAGTCACCAGTTAAATAAGAAGGTGAGATGGTCACAAAAGTCTTATTGTACTGCTACATTATGGCTAGAATTGAGATCGTCTTACAAAGTGCTTCATAAATTGCTGCAGCATTAAAGTCTAGTGCTAATTACTTACACAAGTAAACCTACTCATGTCTGCATTCGCTCATTGTATATTTTATCAGCTCTGCTTACCATATAGTAGCACTTTGTAGTTCTACAATGCCAAACTGTAGTACATCTGTTTCTCTTTATACACTTTGAGATCCCTCTGTTCTTCAGTGGTCAGGACCCCCCCCAGGACCACCACAGAAAAGGTATAAGCGTGTGGCGTGTTTTAACACCTCGGTGTCACTGCTGGACTGAGAATAGTCCACCAGCCAAAACTATCCAGCCAACGGCATCCTGTGGACAGCATCCTGTGACCACTGATGAAGCACTAGAGTATGACCAACACAAACTCTGCAGCAGCAGATGAGCTATTGTCTCTGATTGTACATCTACAAGGTGGAGCAGCAAGATAGGAGTGTCTAATAGAGTGGACAGTGAGTGGACACAGTGTTTAAACACTCCAGCAGCGCTGCTGTGTCTGATCCATTCACACCTGCACAACACACACTAACACACCACCGGCATGTTAGCGGCCCTGCAGTGCTGAGAATGATCCACCACCTACATGATACCTGCTCTGTGGGGGTCCTGACCATGAAAGAGCAGGGTAAAAGGGGCCTAACAAAGTGCACAGAGAAACAGATGGATTACAGTCTGTAATTGTTGAACTACAAAGTGCTCCTATATGGTAAGATAACCCAATGAAATGGACAGTGTAGGTGTATTTAAGTGGTCAGTCAGGGTATATATAAGCTGCAAAATCAAGAGGCCACCATCCCTTTATATATTTTCTCTCAAAACAGCGATAAATTACATATTCATTTTTTCCCACATTTTGGTTTACCCTTAAACGGTGGTCTTATATTTGTGAGAAAGCGAAAATACGTTATATTCCATTCTGTTCTTAGATTTTATATTAAGTTGCTCCCTCGAGTTTAATCCCTCTGCTGGCCTGGCTTGGGATTCAAAAAAGCAAAAGCACCTTAGTTTAAAGATGATTCTTAAATGGTGAGTATCACATGTCAAGCATCACACTGAACACTACTAAGATGATCTCAACACCAAGATGGTTAGTGACTACATGGAATGCTTTGCTATGTCCACACCACTCACTTTGGAGACAAAGCATTTTGTTTTAGAGTAAAAGTATCAGAATATAACCATGATGTACTAGAAGTTCTACTGCAGTAATATTGTGAAATCAGTACTTGTTTTGATTCAATACTGAACCACCATGTGGACCTGGCTTGTAACTCACTCGTGTTTAGCAGGTTGAGGAATTTCACAAGGGGGAACTAAAATCACGTTTGGTGCTTCGCATCAGTGACACTGTGACACACCATGTTAATTTACAATGCTTTAATTTGGGTTTAGGCTACTGTACCACACCCTACATCTTACAGTCATCATTGACATAAATGAACTTGAATTAGAATGAAACTGTATATTGTGGTAGCATCATTAACATTTTTGACTTAATTATATCTGAATGTGAGGCATTTCATTGAGACAAAAACACAGAAACAGGTGTGGTAAGTGCTCTTCTCTTTAATAGACTGATCTGGTCTTGGACAATACAACACAAGTTTGATACATTGTTTTTTTTCCTCAACATGTCTTTAAACCCTAAACCCTAGTGCCACAATCAGAGAAGCAAGTAGATATAAGGCTGCACACGCACTCGACTTACATTGGAGCTGACAGACGAGCGAGAGAGTGAGCACAAGAGGACAGGATCAGGAGGAGAGAGTGAGAAAGAGAGAGAGAGAAAGGGAGGAAGTGTGGTAGACTGTGCCTGACCATTCATCTCTCTACATTCTTTTAGACATAACCAGCTTTCTTTGACCAACTCCGTGATGGTCATCTTTTTATTGCCATCGAAGATTTGACCCAAATGTGAAACAAAACTGAAAAGGGCTTTCAACTACTTTCTCACGTTTACAACACAAAGGAATTAGCAGAATAGAACTAACGCGGGCATCCAACATTATTTCTCTTAGGTTAGGAAAAAATATATATGTATATATAGAACTGTGGCATTGGTTGCCCAAAACTCAAACACATCACAAACTCAAAAAAATCAAGTATAATACAGGATGTAACATTGTCTACAGTAGATGTAGGAGTGCAAACACTAGCACAGTGCAGAAGGAGCACACACACCGAGTAATAAAAGCACACAGACACACAGCTATGGTTACAAATGGGTCCCTCTGTATTCAGTCATGGTGAAGGAAACTGGAGAAGCCAGAGCTGTAAGAGGAGCCACTGTTTGTTCTATGGCCACTGGAGTGTTCTAGGAGAATAAGATCGATTGCAGGACAAGGACAGTAGCTCTATCGTACAGCTCTCTTACCCTGCATACTTAAGCAGGCATGCAGAAAGACAGCCCAGACCTGGAGCTCTACTGCCTGGCTTGTGTAAGGAGTGATGAACATGGCCATTTGTGAGCAAAAAAAACCCCCAAAAAAAACCAAACCATGACTGAAGAAGACTAACACACTGGAATGTGCCAAAAAAAGTGGAGAACGCAACCAAACCGAGTGCAACTGACTCAACTGTGAGAGAACTTTTGTGCTGAAAGAAACTTGTTGCCAAAACTGGCCCTTCTGCAGTAGACACTGACGCTGGGGTGCCAGTCTGCTCAACCTGCCTGCATGGGGGAAAGAGGAATGGAAGGACACAGGGAAGGATAGATGGATGGATTGAGGTTTAGCAGGGCATGCCCGTGATGTCTAGGACACTGGGACCACACGCATGGTGTTGGTGAAGCCGGAGCCTGGACGCCAGCCGGTCAGCACGATCACCACATCGCCGCTCTTGAAGAAGCCTCGGGCCTTGCCTAAAAAGCAAGTATTGAAGTAAGTTAAATAGGAATGGACACTCTAACCCAGGGGTGCCCAATCCTGGTCCTGGAGAAAGACCACTTTACAAGGTTTAGCTCCAACCCTTATACAGATAAGGAAGGCTTTTGGGGCATCTGAATATTCCGGCCAAGTGTGTTGGATCTGTGCTGCACCTCTATTTAAGAATACCACATAAGCTCAATTACTGGGTGAAGCTGGTTCAACAATGACCTTTCCCTGTGTTGGTTTTTGAGCATCCATTTTCTGCTAACGGACAGCTTAGGTTTATTTTAGGGACACCCAAAGACATTAGGTTAATTAGGTGGACCACGCAGGTCATACCCTTGACCACAGTAGACTGGAGGATATTTCACAAAGTGGTCCATGATCTCAAATACAGCCAATGAACCCCATACCTGATTAATTCAACAAGCTTGATCTTACCTAGCTAACCAAGCCACCCACCCACCCATGTACATCACCTAATTTAAAGGCTGGTTTCACAGCCACCTTTAAGTTTTGTGCTTTTTTTTATTTTTTTTAGGTTTTTTTCTTCTTTGTAACATTTATGACATGAATGACACTATACATGGTTACTACATATACCATTTATACTACATGATACCCACATGGTATCAAGCTATGACTAAACCTAGGCTAACAAACAGAGTTGTTAACCTTGGTTAGATCTTTAAAGCTGAACTTCAGGCATCATGGGTTGAATCTGGTGTGTCAAAGCACAGAAAACTCTAAACCTGCAGGAACTTCTAGTGAACTTCTACTGTCCTCTTACCAACATCCATAGCAAAGTTGACTCGGAGGTCCACGTCCTCTGCCCAGGTGTCATGGGCAGGTTGGTTGTAGAAGACAGGGAAGATGCCACGGTAAAGGTGGGCCTGGCGGGCTGTCTGTCCATTACGGGTCACCGCAATGATGGGTGCACGGGGGCGGTACCGGGAGAGCAAGTGTGCAGACCTGGTGGAAGATACACAATCCTGCAGTCAATCTGAACGCTTGGAAGTTAACACCAAGAGGAAAGAAAGATAATAAGTAATATACACACACGCACGCACGCACACACGCACGCGCACGCACACACGCGCACGCACACACGCGCCAAGGACAAAGCAGGGCAGCAAACAATCACTGTGGGGGGAAAAACACATAATAAAAATTGTTGACACTTGTAGCAGAAAACCTGCTAGTCCAGTCACTATCATGTATTTTCCTCTTACACAGCCATTCATGATTTATACTCAAACACTCAGGGAGAGGAAAGGGAGAGACAGAGAGAAAGACAGTGAGTTAATACTATCTAATCAGTATTAACCCTTAGAAGTCACAGTGATCGCCATCAATAAAAAAACATGCTGTAATTTTATTTATTTTTCTACATTTATTTTACATTATCTACATTTCCTTTTTCTTAAGGTCCATTTACTGTTTGTGCATAAAAACAGTCATAATTCACCTTTAAATGACATTTTTTCATAACTCCCTTTATTCCTTTTAACATGTTAATTATGCAGGCTGATTTTGTTACTATACCTTTAAGACTGATGTATGTAAATGAGCTCTGTCATGATTGGCCACCCTGTTTTACATCCCGTTTAAACAGCAGGTCTGAAACAGTTGGGGTGAATGGACACAGCTAACCTGCTGTAAGCAGTTATATAACTGACTAATTGAAAACAGGTCGTCTTTGCTGCTTTCCATTTATATGGACAGTACTGAATTTTTAGGATTTAGAATTCACCTTTGAACACAATGCAAATTCGTTGTATAGTTGTGTCATTATGTAGTGACTTATTACAGTATAATATGGTATAAATATCAATAACTCTTCTATATGACTTCTAAGGGTTAAACTAACTTACCCTAAAACCCTAATGCCCTCCAAAGTGTACTCATCTCCTCAGGACTTCTACATCCTTCTGTGTCTGGACCTGAATGGCCATCCAGACCATGTGACTCACCTGTTTCCACCTACCCTGTCCCACCAGTGTGACTGGACTGTCTGCTCTTACCTGCCCGTCTTGGTGAGAATGATTAGAGCACTGGCACAGCACTTGAAGGAGGCCTCGACGGCACCGATGGCCACGGCCTCCGAGGGGTCGTGGGTCAGTTTAGAGGCGCGCCTCAGCCCCTCAAACAGCTGCCGATGGAACATGGCTGCCTCTGCTTCTCTGGCAATCTGAGTGTATGTGAAGGGAGACAGCGCCACCCAGGGGAGGGAGGTGGAATTGGGGAAGGGAGGGTTTATACTCAGTCACACCATCAACATCACACACACTGCGTACAAGCTAGAGAGAGCGAGAAAGGTAATGCAAACATTCCACCAGTCCCACCAGTAATAATAAGCAGTATTAGTAGCATTATTTAATTATTAGAAACAGGTGTGAAGCAGGTTGAGGTTTCTCCAGAAGGGGGCGCTATTTGCACTGAAGTAGCTTTTATGTGTTGTAATATAAGGGAGAAAATCTACATAAACCCACACCAGCAGGATCTCATGAAACAATGAGATTTTATGAACCTCTGTGAAGTGGTATAATTTTTAATCAGTGGTGGGTGAACAATTTGCGATTGGGGTGGGACCTGGTTTAATATTTGCCGTCCAGTCTCTCGCTCTCCCTCTCTCGCACTGCCTGTCTGTCCCTGTTCTCTGCTCCCTGTCAGGCTGTCCATAGACTCTCGACCCCTGGCCTGCGTCCTACCTGCCGGAGCCAGTGAGCACTATGAAAGCGGAGGCGAGGATTTTAAAGGAGGCTTCCACAGCCCCGATGGCGATAGCCTCAGCAGGGTCGGTAGAGTGAGGGGTGCATCGGCGGAGGTCCTCAAACACCTGCCGGTGAAACATGGCCGCCTCCGCCTCCCGAGCGATCTGATCCCACCGTGCAGAGGCAGCACACGATACAGTAAGCAGAACAGAGTGAAGGGGGGGCAGAGGGAGAGAGGCATGAGAAGGAAGAAATAAGGAAAGAAAGACAGACAGACAGAAAGAAAGAAAGAAAAAAGAAGGGTAGAGGCATGGGAGGAGAAAAAGAACAAGAAAGGGTGCATCAGAGGAAAGAAAGACAAGAGACACAGAAAAAAANGCCAGAAAGAAAGAGAAATGAAAAAAAAACCCAAAAAAACAGCAGACAAAAGTTGCAGATATCGGTGCGGATGTAGAGACAGTGCAGGTAAAGAGGGTGGACGCAGCAGACAGGAGGAGATGGATGGTGAGACAGATGGTGAGACGGACGATGGGACGGATGTAAACGGTGTAAAGCAAAAAGACAGAAAGAATGAAAGGAAGGAATTAGTGCACGTGTTAGATCACAGAATATAGAGTAATAAGCAAAAAAAAAACAAAAACAAAACAAAACAACAAAGAACGCACATGTTAAAAATCATCTCAGATCCACTTCACACAGTCAGCCATGCAAGAAGCGATTATCCCCACGATTCCCCACAGAAATCATAATTTAAGATCACCTCATGTGTGAAGAGTTTATAATAATAATAATAATAAAACTAATTACAGTATAATTCACCTCCACCATAAACCAAAATCCCTGGGTGAACAGACTTGTGTTCAGACTTGGTGGCTGAATAGAATTCTAACATGCACGTTTTGGAGAGAGAGAGAGAGCAGCTAAAGCCCCAATCAGTAAATGCTGACCTGGTGAGTTTCTAGTGTCTCTGTGTTTATTATGCACCAGTAGTAAGCATGGAGGTAGCACTGGGGTGAATGCAGCACCAGTGATCTGCCTTTTCCTGAATGGGGCTTTAAAGGAATGGTTCACCAAAAGACCTCGTTTACACAATTCCCCTTGCTTGTTAGGAACATTACACATAGAGCTAAAGAAACAAGTTACAGAGATCAAACATAATGGCTACTCGACTGCTTGGAGCAAGGGGGGAAAAAACAACAACTTTATTTTGGGTGAACGGTTCCTTTTAAAAGAGACAGATTCACCGAAATAATCTGACTAACAACACTAATTAATGAATGAAGTCAGTGTCCACCCCCACCACATTCCTGTTAGAGAAGGGTAAGCCAAGTCAAGAAAAGAAGAAGAAAGAAGCCAAAGCAAGAGAAAGACTTAGAAAAGTGGAAGTCTAAAGCTAAGGCAGAATAGAAAGGCAGTTGCTGTTTATGTAAACATGGCGAAAAACAAAAGCGAATAGTGGCCATTGAGGTAATGTTAAGTCTGACTGTTTGGCCAGACACCGCTGGCCGTTCAAGGTCAAGGGAGCACTCTGCATGCACATGATAGAAGTCCTGACACTTCCCTTTGGACTGCGTGGGTGACTCAGCAGTCTGAGGTAGTGCAGCTGAGAGGAGTAAGGAAACGCTGAACAGGCTAAAGGAAGTCTGGCGAGAATACTTGTTAGGGGGGAAATGTGAAAAGTAATAGAGAATCAAGCCCCTCTGCTGTGCTATGCTATAACCCCAGATCCAGCCCGCTACTACAGACACCTTAACCTAGCGTCCAGTTCTGATGCTGACCCTTCTGGTTGCACAAATGCACAAAATAACATTCATAAAATGAGCAAGAATAAATAACATCAACAATGGCAGAGTGAAAACTGCAAACACAGTTTAACTTGCTTAAAAGGAGTACACCAGCTTTTTCCCCTCAACCTAATCTCCATTTGCTGCATTTGGACTATTCAGTCAGTTACCACAGACAACAAACCTGACGTTTTCCTGTACATCTTGATTAGCTACAGATGCTGCATATGGAGATTAGGTTGGGGAAACACTGGCATATTTCATTTTTGATGCGTTTACAAAAAAAGTGTGTCAGTAGGGGGCGCTCTCACCATGTGCTGTGTGCGCACTGCCTCTAGTGGGTAGTCACCCTTTGCTGTCTCTCCACTCAGCATGATGCAGTCAGCACCGTCCAAAACTGCATTAGCTACATCGCTGCCTTCTGCACGTGTGGGCCGGGGCTTCTTAATCATGCTCTCCAACATCTACAAACGCAGGACAGGAAGAGAGTTTCACAGACAAGCTCTACAGAGACATTTAGGCAGTCATGTCCGTGGCATTTCAGCACCACAGATGGACTAGCTGTGGTCCACCTATAAACAGGAGCAACCCTGGACATCCTGGACCCGCTTCTGTCTTGATATTAAGATTTCACACTATAAGCCACACAATTATTAGGGATGTCAATATTACTTTAAGGCTTTTACTCAAACCCCAAAATAGATGACTTAATTACTAATAAAAATAATTGAACTGTTATTTATTAACATAATTAATATCTATTTATTTATATTTAGTAAGAAAATAAATTAATAACTAAATAAAAAACGGACAGCCGACCTGTGTTGCACAGGTGATTGGCTTGCCAGCTCTGTTGCAGCGTCCAATCATCATCTTCTGAGCAAGGAAGACCTTCTCTGTGGGGATCTCAATACCCAGGTCTCCACGGGCAACCATGATGCCATCGCTGGCCTCCATGATCTCATCAAACCTGCAAGGAGCAATAATCCCATAATAAATCACCAACATTCTGAACTCAGCTTTAGATTAATACAAAAACAAACAAGCTATATAGCAATAAAAGATCATGAAAGATGGATACGTGGTATATAGTAGTAACGCAGTGCCTCTTACCTACGGACTCCCTCGTGGTTCTCCAGCTTGCTGATGATTTTGATGTTCTTGCCCTTCTCTCCCAGCACCTTCCTGACCTCATGAACGTCAGCTGCTTTACGGATGAATGAGGCAAAGACCATGTCCACTCCCATGTCCACTCCAAACTGCAGGTCCTTGACGTCCTTCTCGGACACGGCGGGCAGATCCACAGCTGCTCCAGGCAGATTTACGCCCTTCTTGCTGCCCAGAGTTCCACCGTTCTCAATCTCGCACAGCAGGTAGTCAGAGCCTGGAGACACAGTAAGAGTAAATAATCTGAAACAAAGTTCCAAAAACCATAAAAACTTCCAGTCAGCCATTTGGATTCATTATGGTTAGGAATAACCAAAACTTGCTGCTCACCAATTTCCAGAACTTGGAGAGAGATGAGTCCATCATCGATGTAGACCTTGCTGCCCACCTCTACCACCTTGGTAATGTTCTTGTAGTCCAGCCACAGAGTGTCCTCATCGCAGTTCTCCATGAAGGAATCGTCCAGGGTCACCTTGATCTTGTTGCCCTTCTTAAGCTCCACCTCAGCGGTTCCACTCTGCCATGAGATAGACACGCACAGAAGCGTTAATGCCAGACTGTCATCAAAAACAATATTATTAATCTGACGATCACAATCTGAGGTACAGCAGTGTCCTAGAACCCTGGTCCTGGAGGCACCCTGCCCTGCACCTTTTAGTGCTTTCCCTGCTCCCAACACACCTTATGGAACATAGCAGCTCATTAACAAACCCTTTTGGAGTTGCAGGAGGTGCAATAAAGCAGGGATTCCACCAAAAAGTACAAGGCAGTGTGCCTCTCGGATCAGGAAGGAGAAACACGGTTCTAGAAAATCACCCGAAGAAGAACAACGCCTTTGATTTGAACAGTAAAAGATAATATTGACCCCAGACAATTACTGTATTGTTGTAATTACTGCTTGCTGTAAAGGTCTGCTTTAACATCCTTACCCCCTTGATGAGTCCGGTTCTGATTTCTGGGCCCTTGGTGTCCAGAGCAATGCCAACAGGGCGGTAGTGGATGCTGCCTGGCTCAAAGCTCTCGCATGCCTCACGGATATTCTTAATGGTCTCACCATGGTACTGTAACACAAAAGAGTCCAAGGTTCAATAATCTGGTGATGGAATAAAAGCTTACAAAGAGATTTATCAAAGCATACACTCCAGGATCTGTTGGAAGTTGCGACAGAAAAAACAGGAATTCATTTAATTAAAACTACTGAAATGTGTGAAATAATCAGTTATGTATATTTTAAACACCCTAAAACACCTCATTAGTCACAAACGTTTAGTATCAGTGGTCTAACCTGGAAGCTTAGAAATAGAAAGTTGTCAGTATACTAGTAAAGATATAGAGAACCACCCAGGACTGTGACATAACAATGCCAACACACTTCATTGCTTATGTGCAATTCCCGTAATATTGTGTCCAACCTAAATAACCCCATTTAGATAACTGTGACATGTATGCTTTGCCAAAGTAAACCACCGCTGCCCGTGCACTTCACCTGGAGGCCAAAAGTCTTTGCATATCAGCCCTGAAAGGTTTGGGTGAAGCTGTGAGCACCTGGGTGTGGGTTCAGAATGGCATGCCATATCAGGTCATTAACTGTCAACACGAGTAAAGCAGATAAACCTAGCCAGCCTACACAAGCATATCTCAAATATGCCCATGTAATTAACACTGAAGCAGTTTAATATCACTTGCTCAGGTGAACATTACATATGTTTGTGTTATGAACTGGATGAGGGTTGGACAAGCTAAATGCAGCCAAGTAGGAAAAAAAAAAAAAAAAAGGGCACTCAATGTAGATATCAGAGATACATCAGCACAGACCAATAAACAAAAGCAAGCGCTATCCAGGTGCATGGTAGGGGCTTTTGATCTGTGAGGTTATTAATGTCACTGTCTGGAGATAGGCTTTAATTAGGTCCATTAATGACTGGCAGGACTTTCTGTCTGTTACATCAACATAACCTTGACTAAGAGTAATCAAGATGACCGCGCAGACAGATCTAAGACTATTGGCAGACGATCCTTCTGTTTACTATGCACACAAGCACAGTGCAGTTCGGGGTGGGTGATATGATGAAACGATAGGTTTATTATGATATTCAACCCAACAGTAATTACTCGGAGCACACTGTGGATATAGTCAGTACAGACACACAGACCAACTGCATGTTTAATTGAGAAGAGGAACCTAAGCGTTATAGCTGTCTATGGCTTTTTAATTTTTGTGCTACTGTCGTCCAAGAAAGTATAATCAACCCCTCAAACATGCTATTGTGCTGAATGTAAAATTCATTGTCCTCATTTTTAAACAGCACTGTAATTGTGGCACAAATGCTGCATTGTGTCTGTTCCCTCTTATCAGTTCTCAGAAAACCAAAGTATTGTGGATTGAAAATGGAACCCCGACTCCCCTCCCCCGATTAGCTTGGGGTTTGCGAACCTACCTTGTGGCCAGAAGGTCACTAGTTCCATCCCCTAAACCTAAAGGACATGTCTAAAGTACCCTTGAGCAAGACTATTACTACACTGCTCTAGGCTAGTGTGCTCAATGCCCCCAAGTGTGTATGTATACACATGTATATGTATATGTATGTGTATATATATATATATATATATATGTATGTGTGTGTGTGTGTGTGTGTGTGTGTGTGTGTGTGTGTGTTTCTCGCTGCACAGATGGGTTAACTGCAGAGCTCATATCCTTCTGTGTGTGCAAGCACAGTGGTCAACAGCTGTGGTTCAAACATAACTGGAGAGTGAAAGATAGAACTTATAGATTATCCATTCCTGAAAGAAACCCTCACCTGTTATAGGTCAGGAATGGTAACAAGTTAATGGCTGCTACAAAATCCAAGGTGTGTTACCATTAGGGATGTACATTTCAACTTGTTTTCATTCTGAAGAACTTCTAAGAACAGATATTCAATTTACGGCTATAACGGGGAGACACTGGATGCTGATGGATACTCGTCATTCTCTAAGGATCCTTTTTAGTCTGTTGCAGAACACCAGTCTGGCCTATTTAGCGATACAAGATGCTCAGACTTCTCATTCACATCCTTAAGAATGTCAGATGTATATGTCAGATCCTAAAATATTCCTTGCTGACCTCACATTTCTAAACTGAAATAGGGCTCTATACCAAACGACAAGTGACTGGTCCAAAACAGATATGGCAGAATCCACTTCACACCACACCTGAAACAGAGGTCACTCTGGCTCACTCTTTACCCAACAGTTCAGTTCTTCTTTGTTTGCTGGGAAGAGATAAAGCCTTGACCGAGCAGTATCAGATAAAGTATTTATACTGGCAGCACTCTTTAGATTAGCTTCTCTCTGACACTGTTCCACTGTCTACGACCCCTAAGCCTAATGGAGGTACCGCTAGGTTCTTCACTTGCGCACTGTAAAGCTTGCTTTGTGGTTTATTTGGTTGAGGAAAAACTAAGGTGAAAAAATCCAAACCTCGTGTGACCCGTGGGAGAAGTTCAAGCGAGCGATGTTCATTCCAGACTTGATCATCTCTTTCAGCATGTCAACTGAGCGGGAGGCTGGCCCTGTGACAAGAAAACATGCATGTAAGTGCATGCCAAAGGACGTTGAGGTATATTCATATGACTAAGCCCATATAGATTCTTTCACCACTACCATCAAAGGAAGCAATAACAGTCAGCCACTTAAGCCTTTTAGTACAGACCGATGGTACAGATGATGCCAGTGTTGCGGGCAGTGGTGGGTTCAGAGTCAATGTCCAGCAGGCACATGTGCTCCAGGAAGGTGTCAGCCATGGCAGCATTGAGCTGCTGGGTCTGGATGAAGGCAGTGCCCATATCCTGAGCCTTAGAGTGAGGCATGGCGAAAGCAGAGCTGGCAGGTAATGTCCTACAGCACACAGAGAGAGAGAGAGAGAGAGAAACATAAGCTGACATCTATTAGACATTTAAAATAGTCCCTATATGATTATGAGCGCTAATTATTGGCCCAGAATTTGGTCATTGTGAAACATCTTTGGTTTTTAATAATAAATATACAGATACTTTTGTCAAATTGATCAAATTTGCTCAACATCCCATCCCTGCAAGTCAACAGGGACCATTTGATACATCAGACTCCCTGTGTGGTCCTGAAAGCAGCTCAGAGTGCACCACCAAACCTACACCATTACCGGTCTCACCGACTCTTAACGCATGGGCCTCAGTCGCTGCTGTAACTTTAATAACCCTGTTCTGTGGTAACTGCATGGAGGCGTGGTGTAAAAATCTTCCTTTCTGGCGCAATAAAAAAGTGACGGTTGTGAGGGAGGGGAGAAAACAGGAAGTTACAAACTTCCCCAAGCTTCAAGCAGAACCAGCTAATCATAATTATTCCTCCAAACCACTAAGACTCTGTTCAAGCTTATGATGTTTCCATCAAACTAAGAAAAGACTTCTTTGTCTCACTTAGTCCTCTTAGTCCCAACCTGTTCAGATTATTATAAACCATATGAACATGGTCAACTTCTTTAGTACGTCCGTTGCTGGAGTCTAGTCTCTTTTGCATCTGAAGCAGTCTACTATTTGAGGCAGCAGACAAAAAGAACCGGTGGTCTTTTGGGGTTAGCCTAAGCTTAACATGGACACCAGACAGACTGCCTCTGTGTATCCTTTCAAACCACCTGAGAAGATTTGGTCGGCTGCATCAGACCATGTTTGGGAGCTTACTAGCATACAAGCTATATCAGATCAAGTCAGGATCTTGCCCAAAAACAAGCTGTGGACCAGCTGTAGTGAAACGTTAATGACGTTTAAAATTTCCCAGTACATGGACTGCACATATGAGACATCTGACTTCAGAAATTCAACAGAGCTGTGGACGGCTTCTTAAATTAAAACAGAAGAAGTTGAAGAGGCTGTTGAATAAGAGGCCAAGATGAAACCTGTACAAATTCATCAAAGAACATTTATTAACATTATTACCCAGAAAGCAATACTTTATTCCAGACTCTGTATATTGTTCCTTCTAGCTTTCACTATAAAATATTCAAGATTTGGTTGTTAATTTTTAGAGAGAGAAAATGTATTATTATTATAATACACTACGAGCCCAAAGGACAAACAGTGAAACACTGCATACGAGACAGAAATGCAGGCAAGGCTTTTCTGAACCTACGACACCTGCAGATATCTTTATGGCGTCCGTCCTACCATAAACGCTACGCAAGGAATTCTGGAACTTGGCATGCACAGCACTGATAGTAAAGGCAAGGCACACTTCAGTGTTCAGTGACATCAGCGACTACAGTACAATGTTACACAAGTCAAGACTGAGCTACTATAAAGAGGCTCAGTACATCAGCTGTCACAGAAGAAAGTCTGTAGAGGTGCCAACAAGGCAGCGCAGGACCCAACGATGGTTTAGCTTTTCACCGGTTACATTACACAGCCAGCATGGAAGCGTTCACTAAATGTTTTAGATGTGTGAACTAGGGGTGCAGAGTGCAACTACAGGCAGCTGCATCAGTTCTGGAGCGTCTAAATCGATTATTCATGCTCATTGGGCTATTGTTAATTGTAAAAACCTAAATTTCATTCCAAATTCTCAACATTTGTGTACAAAGTGATTTATAAAGGCGAGGCACGATCGGGACCTACCTTTCAGATCGACAATCACATAATTTATTTTTTTAAAATTTGGGCAGATCCATGGTGCTATTTAATGATGTAAATATGAGGCAGGTAAGTGCACCAAACACTGTATGCAGCGGTACACAATATGTTGTAGCATAAATGTACGTGCCTTATTGTGCTCATATAACCATATTTCCTCTTGCTTTCGAAGTAGCACTTCATGTGATTCACGCAATTTAAATAAGCAGCTGATTTTCATACAAGAACTTAAAATACCAGTTTATCCCAATAAAGAGCAAATATTATTAATATTGCCCATTTGGCTAAAGGTGTTGTGCTAGTGTATTCCATGTGTTCATTAAGTCCATACAGTGTTAGTTTCAAGTTAAGCGATAAAAATAAAATGGTTGAAATGTTGAAAAGCGCTGCATAGCATTCATGCACCCCAATACCTGTAGCACACTTGGAACAGCTGACACATTAGGCTGGAAACCTGCATTGATCTAAACACAACAACTGCAGGCCAAATTCATATAAATCGTTACTTAAATGCGAATTGTCACATACGATCATCTTAACATCAAACCCATGCATATGGCTGATTAATAAATTTGTGTTTTACTTTGTGTTCTCCAATAACATTTCATATTCGGTGTACCTTAAAAAGCAATTCTGCACGGCACCAAATCAATCAAATTTAAATGAAACGGGAGGTGAGGGATGTATAACCCCAGTGTAGTAGCTGCTGCTGGTGAGTATCAGTGGGAATAAGAATGTGCTGGAGATATTCCATGTACCTATTCCAAAACTCTTGCACACTCTCCCAGCACACACTCCTAACACGCACACATACACACAGAGGTCTTTGTGTGAGCTTCTTGTGTGACCTGGATTCATCTTCTTAAAGGACTTTCTAACAGTAAGAGAGGAGATTAGCTGCAGCATGCAACCGCACTGCACGTCCTCAGCCCCACACACACACACAGTGCACGTGTAGCTCAGGTGAAACACAGCCAATCAGCTTTCTTCCCACATAGACACGCAAGTCATGAACTGACCCAGAAACCTGCACAATCAGTCAGGTATAAAAGATGAACTACAATACGTTACCAAGTATATCAGGAGCTACTTGGACCATCAGACTTCAGATTCAAAAGTTGCCGATTCTTATAACAGGTGTGGTTATTTCAATATATACACGAACCAGACTCATCCAAAGTCCTTTCAGGAAGGTCTATGCACTCGGCGACCATGTTTGCAAGGCTGCTGGGCAGATATTTCCAGCCATAGAAGCCCAGATTCATAAATGGTTTGTAGT
The DNA here is from genome assembly GCA_034552555.1 of Semaprochilodus insignis. Lineage (NCBI taxonomy): Eukaryota > Metazoa > Chordata > Actinopteri > Characiformes > Prochilodontidae > Semaprochilodus > Semaprochilodus insignis. The sequence continues at coordinate 28,747,954 of CM067486.1, read as the reverse complement.
GTTTGGCTCATAAATACACCCCCACACAAAAAAAAATATTGTGTGGCTTGTTCTGGCTATTGCAACTGCACAGGGCTCCACAACGAGGCTGGCTTCTTCCTCTAGCGCCACATCACACCCTTCCCCAGTTATGATGTAACCAGCAGGCTGACTGCCTCTTTTTCTTGATAAATGGAAGCCATGTTGCCCATTATGAGCTTTCCCAATCATATTTTAACAAGTAACCTGTTTGGAACATTTTCCAAAACCAAAAGTGCAAATTTTAAAACATTGGAGGAATTCCCCTTTTAACAACAGTAGCTATACCACTGTTCAGCAGCACGCAGAGCTTGGTCCCCCTGTGCTCAGACACTGACTCAACTTAAGGATAATGAGGGAGCTGAATGAGCTGTCTTAAAGCAGGGGGAAGCACCAACACATGCATAGTTGGACAAACCGGGTACACGGTTTTGAAGTTCCCCCGAATTCAAATTCTCATATGAATGAACAACTAGTCTTATTCAGATGGGTTTCCATCATGGTCTGTGGTTACAAATGGCAACCACAAATCATTCCACTACTGTGCAGACGGTGATGGGGTGAGGGGGCTGAGTCACTGAGCTGATGTACGTGAGGAATCTCACATCATGACGGGCAGGCACCTCTCCACTAGTCTCTGACTCAGTCAGGGATGTAAATCTATACCCTGGTGTGCGTGTAACCCAGTCATAGTAAAAGAGTGGAAATGCCCATTCTGACAGGAAATGGAGAGCAGAGCTACTAATTACACATCCATATGCACAGTGAGAGTCTTACTAGCATACAAGCTAAATAAAACCAACAGCCTTAAAGCTACAGTAGCTCCTTACAGTGGTGGTGATGGGAACCAGGGTTCATAATGTCTATAACATCCATGCTTCATCCAGAACCACCAGTGATGTACATGTGCAAATTTTGAAATATTGGTGGCATTCCCCTTTACCTATATATTTAGTTGCACGCGCTTCAGCTAATAAAGTAATGTTCTTTAGGATGGAGTCAGGGAAAATGGGGGTGATGTTGATGGAGTTGAAACGGCATGCAGAAGCTCTTCAAAAGACCTTAAATACATGAGCATGGCAAATCAGTCAGCCCTGAGAGCAGTATTGATTATCTGTGGTCAGTGTGCTTTCATTGGTCAACCTGGCAAGCTGCTGAGGATTCAAAAAAAGCCCAGGAGTCGAATGAAAGGCCTTTTGTTGATTCAATGACACTTCAAGGGCACAGACTAGTCTCCAGTCCAGCAGTCATGAGTTCCACCAGGACATCTGGATCTGGTACAACTTGAAGGATATTAGAAGTACAAAGCATGCCTGCAAAAGACCTGACCCCATTGTAGGTCTGTTATAATCTTTGGTTATTTAACTCACTAAACAAAAACAGCTAAATGCTCAACCCTAAAACAAGACTGCTGATTGCAGCATGTTCATCAGGTAATAATGCTGGCAAGAAATCAGGGCTGGGAATGATATGACTGGCACAGGATTGGCGTATGACTTTATATGACTGCTGCCTTACTTATGGGTGGGTTAAATATGCTCACCAAGGAAGAGAAAAAGACCAGAATTAAGGATTATCTTCATTCCAAAATCATGGAGTGGACAATACATTGTCACAAACTTTTCTAAACAGACTGCAGTAGAGATGGCACAGCACCACATTCTTTTTCTGATTCCAATAAAACCTTGCTTGTTAAGCGCTTTGAATATTATTATTATTATTATTATTATTATTTATTATACCGATGATAAAGCATTAGCCGAAAACCTTCTTGAATGCTTATGGGCACCCTCTTATGCAGGACCTTCAAACTGCTAAACGGGAGTGAGTGTGTGAGTTACAAGCCCGATCCATGAGCTGCTTTACACCCCCCCCCCAAAAAAAAGAGAGAGACATGTTCACACTGGAGAGGCTTTGATTTAATTTAGCCACAAAAAAAAAACTCAAATATCCCCAATACCAACGTTAAAATATAAATACCTAAATATAATAATTATATTATTTACTAATATAAATAATATAAAATCTAAAAAATCCTAAAGTCAAAGGTTCTGATTCAGCCCTTGTGTTTTTGCCAGAAACCACATCACCACAACAACTCTGAGCCTGAATGGGCATGTGACTGACCCTAATTCTAAATTATGACAGAGTAATTAAAACACTTTTCATGTGCTTTCAAACAACGCCACCTGGAGCAGTAGGGTGGTTGTGCCTTGACTTCACTCAGACTTGGTACTGAATCCACGACACTGATTGCTGGCCCACTTCTCCTACCACTAGGCTAACAGCTACCAAGTCAAAGGACGCTCCACTTTGGGCTCTCATTTAGCAAGCTGACAACTCTACATCAGTTATCAGGTACAGCTTATCAGTGTTTCCACACTACACATATCTTTGTGGCCCTCAATACCATGACATCATACAGCTGACATGCATGCCCACATCCTCACTAACCCTACAGTACATTTATTGATCTCCTCCTACAACCACATGCACACACACCTTTCCCAATAACCCCCACCCCCCACACACACTAACCCTCAGATGGTCTTTTCAAACCCCACCCTCCTTTAACCTTGGGCTCTTTCCATGCCGAGGCCATTCACATGACCTGGATTAATCATAACTGCTACTACAACCTCAGTGACTCAAATATGAAACTTCTACACATACCTGTAAATCTTCCTGCCTCTTTGTGACCCATACAGATACCTAGCAGCTAGAAGAGACCTCCAAAGCAGTCCCAGTGTGAGTGGTGCCCTTTCCCTGCTCAGGCCTGGGAGTCCAGCTGAAATGAACCTGCCTCCTTCATGCTGCGGGAAGGCCTGAGCACTAAATCCTCTTCTCTTAAGATAGGATAAACTACGCAAGCCATACACATACAACCTGCTTTTGATGAGCAGGCCTTTCCTAACGCTCTGGACCAACATGAGTCAATGGGGATGTTAACCCTGTTGACGCTGAACACCACAGCTAGGCAAGACCACCACAACCAGATCACATTACAGGTACTAATATTAGCAATGGGCTTCCACTAATAGCCTAGACTAGAGAGAATCACAGAGGCAGAGATGAATTCATGGGGACTTGTTGTTACGTTGTTATGCTGTTACGTCTAATAGCTAGTCATCTAGTGGGGCCCAAAGGGTACTGGATGCTTTACTGCATTCAGGTATTAATGACATATGGTGTTATTCACCTGAGAAGATAATCGTACTGTTTAAAACTAATGATTTTAATAGCCTGTGATGGACTGGCGGCCTGTCCAGGGCATTTTCTGCCTTTTGTCCCAGAGAGCACTGGGATAGGCTCCAGCAACTACCCCCAAGGATAAGCGGCTTGTTTGAATGAATGAATGAATGAATGAATGAATTTAATAGCTACTTATGATTACCATGTTTTAGAAAACAAGCTGAAACAACCTGCACAATGCTGCTGGAAACATTTTGAAAGTATATAAAACAAACAAACAGTCTCAGTAATGTTAATGCTGTTGGATTTAGTCCCAAATTCCAAATTTCATAAACACCTATAAATCAACACTGATGTCAGCAAGCAACACTGTGAGCTGCATCTTCAGAACTGAGAAGAGCCAAACTAACTTGGTGACATACTGCCGCCACTAGCATTGCCAACGTTACAGTGATGCATGTTAATATCATGCCTAATTATAAAATGCTGCTTGAAGAGCCAAGCTTAAGAGACACCAACGAATTACACAGCACTGCATTACAGTGAGTAACTACAGGGAGCAGCTCAAGCCTAACACAGGATGTGTGGCTACACCAGCTACAATCTTAGATTTTACCAGAAACCACATAACAGCTCAGAGCCTGACCAGGACTGTGAATGATTATGATGTTAACGGATGACAGCAGGACGCACGAGACTCAAGATTCAAAACGTAAAGCTGAAATGTTTAACATGTGTAAACGATTATCATAAAAGCCAAAGAGCATCTACACTTTTACACAGAACAACTCCACCTCCCCCCACCTCCTCCTGGAACTCAGCACAGATCTCAGTGTTTCACCTCCTCAAGCTATTACAGAGAGAAAACACTCAGATAACTCACAGACCCTGCATCATTTCTGACTGCTGATTCACACTGGCTATGAAAAGTGATGGTGCAAGTAAACAATCCACTGCTATAGTGCTGCTATAGCTGAGCTAGGATGGCACATGCTTACATTTTTATAATCTACACCAGGGTTTCTCAGCCTGTGGGCTGCGAAGCACCCTCTAGTGGTTTGCGGGTCTGTACCAAGGTGGAGGGAGTAGTTTGTAGCTGGCCGGAAACATAACATATAACCATATTACCATTGTATTAAGCATATTAATATTAGTATACGTATATTAACGCACGCTTGTACAACTAAAAAATGTTGTGATAGCTAATTAAACATCTTCGGTTTCAGAGAACACAGCTGCTGGCTAGTCACTGATGGAGAGCTTTATTGGGATGCTTTTACAGATTCCTTGCTCGAATTTGGACATATAATTTTACTTCAACCAAAATTCTTGGAGAAATTGATCAAATTTAAATTTATAGAAGTTCATTTTTAGGTGTTCTGGTGGGTTGCTATGCTTTGTAGTTATTATTAGGTGGGTCTCAAGGTGGAAAAGGCTGAGAACCCCTGATCTACACAGTACAGTACGAATTCATATTGAAATTGCAGTTGATTTTATTGGAGAATATAAAGAGGAGGAATTAGAGAGGTTTAAGAAAAAGCCTGTGGTGAAATCATTTCAATGTTCGTTTTTATGTGTTTGAAACACCTTTAGGATCTCAACAACACAGGGATAAACTGAGCTGAATTAAAGCGTAACAGGGAATTCATTATGTTTCATTATGGATGTAGTAAGCTGAAACGCATGGCCTGCTGTCACATTATTGCTGCAGCTGAAAGCATTAGGGCTGTATGCAGCACAGACAGTATCTGCATTAGATTCAAGGTCATAAGGGCAAAGCAGAGGCGGATACTAGTGATGCACCAATCTGACTGGGTATTGGCGATTACACTAAACAGTATTAAAATAACTGATCAGATGTGAACAATCAACATGCAATACTGTTTCTCAGTCATGCAGGTTTGGACACGGCAAGAGCACAGCCTTATAAACCTGCTAGAACTCAATTATAATTTGTCCAAATCCTTAGAGAGACCATACATGATGGAGCAGGACTGTCTCCACTGTAGTACATTAAGATCTATTAAAAGAGAACTGATACTGAATTGGTGCCCTGGATCTGGGCTCCCTTGTAGAAACCACATGATTCCATGTATTGCTATATGGTCTGTCATTCTGTCTTTGCCCTCTCCCCCACTCGGTCATTACGATGACTAATGCCTGCCCACTGCCACTCCCCACCTTGGGTTGAACTGACCGATTTGAGTCACCACAGAGGTAAATGTGCTGCATTTCCTCCAAGTGACTGACTCACGGTTCCTGCGTTTGCTTTAGAAGAGGATTCTGAAATGTGGCTTTCACTGAAAGGGAACTTACCGACAGCAGCCACACTCAAACTGCCACTCCTTCAGTGGGGACATCAGTACATATAGTTTATCATCAAAGCACCAACACCCACAGGTACCGGAAGCCGTGGCCTTATTGAAAAGCACACTCTTTAATAAAGCCGTCTGAGTGAGTGTGTGTGTGTGTGTGTGAGTTTGTACAGCTGGGTGGAAGAGTGTTCCACTTCCTCCCGCGCTCCAAAGAGCCAATTACATAATAACGTGCCTTCCCTGCCCACAGAGACAGAAACACAGCAGTGCTTAACTCTGGTCTAATGACAGGTGTAAAATCCAGGCCTCAGGGCTCAGATTTAAGCATGTGCAAATATTAGCAACTAAATGGATTTAGTCATTTTGCATTATTAGTGTTCATAAGTATTAGTACTAGTGTTTAGTATATCTCAAATATGCTAGGTAATGTGTGACCTTTTTTTAAGCTGGATAAAATACATTTATGATTTGAAAAGGATCTGGGTTGGAACGACTAGGCCTAGGCATCATACATACCATTTGTTAACCTTTAGAACCCAACAAATGTACTTTATGGGCAGTTTGCATGACCCTACTTGACAAAACTATCCCTCAGGAATCAGTATCAAAAAGGCACTGCCTTAGAACCCTAGGCCTGTACTTTACAGGCAGTTGACATGGCTCTAGCCTATGCTGCACAAGTCAGGAAAGGGTTAACTTAGAGATACGACACCTTAGCATCATGTACGTAGGTTAACCCTTTCCTGACTTACGCAGTATAGGATAGAGCCATACAAACTGCCTCTAATATACAGGTCTAGGGTTCTAAGGGATAATCAAACCCTTTTTTAATACCAATACCTCAGCGTTGGTATCTATTCCTGGTTTTGGCTGTACTCTTTTTTACTTACCAACTGAAAGTGGATGTGGCTTAAATTAAGAATCTAAGAGGTTCTGACTGCAGCGGATTTCAGATGAACCAAGAAGAGCTGAAATAAACAGCATGCCATTAGATGCAATCCACACAGCAGTCAGCTTATTAGCCCACTGATAAAATTTGCATTTGAATGGCATGGGTTTTTCCCAACCTTCTGTATTACTGAAGTCATTCGGTCTGTACTATAAACGTGTAAGCCCTAGTTCTGATGGAACAGCCAGTTAACTCAATGGAGGGACTGCATGGGTTTCTAATTACCGGGGCTAGGCCACTGCATCTCTACTGAAGGGACAGCAGACTGCAGTCAAGGATGGACGTAGTGCTGCTATAATACACTGCAAATCCCATCAGTACTCCACATATAACCCACATACATATATGGAATACCCATATACACATGATGGACGTTATAGGCTTATACTGCCAATGGCATTCCTTCAGTATAAATAACTAACAATTAAGATGATTAATAAAGCTGCTCATTACGGTCTTTGCTACGTATTCCGCCTACAATGGTGATCTTTATATTGAAGGATGCTCTCCTCATGGGAACCAGCGCGCAGGTTAGCGCGCGTGGCGCAGATGCGGCTGCGGCGGATGCGCTTGAAGTCACGTTCACTCTGCGCCACTTTTCCCCCAGCGGAGAGCAGGAGAAATAATGAGATTGGCACCAGCAGACGAGTGGAAAGCAGCCAAAGGGACAGGAATGTAATGTTTCGAGAGCTGGACACGCCTTAGTAAACCGGCAGTGGCTGATTTATTCGTTACAGCGCGACACTCAAACCGAATACTGCGCAAAAACCATGCGCGCTTTTGCGGAAGAGACCAGACGGCAGGTCGGCTAACGTTAGCACGCAGGCCAGGAAGCAGTAATCTAGATGCAGCCGGCTGGTCTCCCATCTCAAGGCAGCCAGCAAGGCTGGAGAACTAGGTAGAAAATACCCATAATCCTCTTGTTTGTTCCTAAGGAACCACGATGCAGACAGATACCAGCAACATCAAAAATGTGAAAGTCATAAGCCAGGGGTCAAACACACCCCTTTCTTTTAAGAGCTCGCGGATTCAATCTACGAATCAAAACAAGATCAGCCTTACTACACAGAGAGATACCCATCGCTACAATGGCAAAGAAGTGAAATCATAACTTTAAATGCTAACAACGAACATCAGGAAGATCTTTCCTGCTTACCTCCACCAAGAGACCGTGCTGAAGTGAATGATGCGCTGCCGCCGCGCATGCGCCTGAAGGTGATCTAACAAACTCGCCGGCACTACTTTCGGACGGTGTTCCTTGCGCGGAGGAAATGTAGCGCCATTTCTTTACGGTTGCTTACGGTTAAAAAAGACGCGATGAAAATATGAAATGCCCAACATACAACGTCTCCAGAAAGTAATGCGAAACTTGGTATGTTCTAAAGAAAACAACCCACAGTCTGCTCTGCTTTTCGCAAGTGGAAAGATACCTGTGGCTAGCAAAAACAACAGAGGTACTCTGGTCCTTTGACCAATCAGCTAACAGGAACGGAGTGATGCTCTGCACCAGCATACAGGATTAGGTGTCCAAGAGTGGCTCATGTTCAAAGAAAACCTCAGAAAAAAATCACTTTAATAAGCCAAATGACACAGCAACGTTGTGGTTTGTTTGATTTCTAAGAGCACATAAGCTAACACGTCCTCTACAGTGAATATACCACTGTACATGCACATGTTAAGTTGTGGCACATTTTAGGCCATAAATACAACAATAAACATTAAAATCACCTCCTTGTTTATACCATCATTGTCCACTTTATCAGCTACCATATAGGTGCACTTTATAGTTCTACAGTTACAGACTGTAGTCCATCTGATTTGCTGTATACTTTGTTACGACCCTGTTCTTCATTGCTCAGGACCCCCACAGAACCACCAGAGAGCAGATATTATGTGGGTGGTGGATCATTCTCAGAACTGCAGTGACACTAATATGGTGCTGGTGTGAGTGGATCAGACACAGTAGTGCTGCTGCGGTGTTTAAACACTGTGTCCACTCACTGTCCACTCTATTAAACACTCCTACCTTGCTGGTAGACTAGTGGATTAGTCCAGCAGTGACACTGAGGTGTTTAAACACTCCAGCAGCACTGCAGTGTCTGATCCCTATGCACTAACACACCACCACCACATCAGTGTAACTGTAGTGCTGAGAATGATTCACCACCCAAATAATACCTGCTCTGTGGTGGTCCTGAGCACTGAAGAACAGGGTAACACAGTATACAGAGAAACAGATGAACTACAGTCTGTAACTGAAGAACTACTAAGTGTACCTATACGGTCATTGAGTTGATCAAACGGACAATGAGTGTAGATACAACGAGGTGGTTTTGATGTTATGGCTGGTCAGTGTATAACGTTTCCAATATGGCAGCAAACAAAATGCCATTAGGATGCATTGCAACAGGATGGTGATTGTGATATCTTGTTCGGTTGTTGAATATGAGCGATATTTGTACAGGATGTCTTTATACAGGATGTCTACACACACATCAGTAGCACTACAGAATCTTAAAGGAGGTGAAGATATCATAACCATAACAGTAGCCTATAACCAGTATGCCACCAGATCCTGACTCTGACTTAACACCCACTCCCAGCCCCCCAGACTTCATGCGTGAAACGCACCGGTACGCACGTACGCGCACACATGCGTAAATCTCCCCATTGTATATCTATTATCATTCCACCCAGTCATCCCTTCCACTTCGTCTAACTCTTAAATACCTAGACGTAGAGAGGACTTAGTCAGGCATCCGTGGCATGCGTATCTCCACCACTTCCTCTGACATATTCTCCCTCCCCGACTGCATCCATGCCTTCCTATAGGCAGACGACCCCTATATCCAACTCAGACATGTCGCCTGTGGTGAGACGGCTTATGTAAACAGCCTCCTATATGTAGGTCCAGCTGTTATGTAAGATGGAAAATTCACTGATATACTTATTTTATATCCTTATGTGTTTACAGTTAGCAATAATCCGCTCTGCGTTTCTCCGCATGCTCTGCTGCTCATGGCTAGCTGCCTGTTCACGACCCAAGATGTTGTTCCTGTCTTTTATCTCTCTTTTGCACGTGCTTCAAGTCATTTTCGCTCCAAAAGCGCCCTCTAGTGTTAGATGGCAGCACTGCGGTTGGGTAAGAGCAGCCATTTTAGTTGGGATCTGCAGTACATCACTTTACACCACACATGATCACCTTGCCAAACGAGTGTTTTTGTCACTTTGGCCTAGAAATCACATTATAACAGATAACCAGTACTACCAACAAACTCTGGTCTAGTCTTCTGTATGTCATATGGAAGGTCTAAAATCTAATGATGTGATCTGATCTGGAATCAAAACCCTGCTAGTAAAACCAGCATAGATCTCCATGGCTGATGATCCAGTAAAACCAGCATCTGTTGTGTTTAGACCAGGGGATCTCAATCTTTTCCACCCGGAGGCCCACCTGATAATAACTACAAAATATAGCGTCCCACCAGAAAACTAAGATCAACTTTTATGAACACAATTTCTCCAAGAAATTTGGTTAAAGAAAAATCATATGTCCAAATTCAAACAAGAAACCTCTGCAACAGTGGCTGGCCAGCGACTATGGTGTCCCAAACTGAAGATGTTTAATTAGTCTACTGCAACATTTCTATTGGTATTTATATTAATATATTTAATGTAACACTAATATGGTTATATAGGATGTTTGTGGCCCACTATAAACTACTGTCTTTACCTGAGTACAGGCCCATGGATCACTAGAGAGTGCTTCATGGCCCACTGGTGGCTCATGGCCCACAGGTTGGGAAACCCTGGTTTGGATAATAGTTTGCTGGCATGACCATACTGGGTGACCAGCTAAACCAGCACCTGACCCGCACTATACCAGCATAAACTAGCATTAAACAGCTTAGACCAGCATGTGCTGAGGGGCAGCCTCAAAATGCTATATTGAAAGGGAATTCCACCAATGTTTACAAATTGCCACACAATTAATTTGTTACAGTATCAACAGAGTCATTCAGAGTGGATTAAAGTAAACTTCCCCATTCTAGAGTAACTTACACACTCAGTTGTTCATAGTAGTGGTGGTAGGAACCAGCTGTCTGAGGAGTTTATTACATCCAAAAGCTCCCTCAGAGAAACTAAGACACAATACCTGACGTGGCCTAAAATGTATGTTCCTAAGCACAGTTCCTGGTGGAGAGGTACATGTAGAGTGCTTTGAGGCAAACAGAACCCAAAGAAATCATATATGCTTTTTTAGATTAACCACTATTGTTTCTTTCTCAACACTGCATATTAAAAGTCCAAAGACACATGTAAGTTCAATGGCTGTTCTGGATAACAAATAAAATGCTGTAGAAATTACACCTCCTGGTTCCTATCACCACCACTATAAAGGATCTGGGTCAGTAAGGTTCTCTATAATGAGCCATTTCAGATCACTAAGAATGAGACTTTTTTGGCACTGCAGTTTGTGCAGGGATTCTCTTTCAAGCTTATATAACATGTATGTAAACTTTGACAGCAGTTCTAGCTGACCTCGGATTCAAGTTAAGACGAAACAAGGAAAAGATCTGACTTTGAAAGAGGGTTCTTTGTTGGGGCACGGATGACAGGAGCTTCAATCACAAAGGCTGCTCGACTGAATATTTTTTCAGTGGAAATATAGACCAATTGACACTTGTGTTTAGATCTATCAGTATATAGGGCTGAACGCTGTGACTGAAAGAGCACCTTAATGACCATGATGGAGATACATTGTTGTTGTTTTCAGTTTCAGTGTTTGTTGTTGTCCCCTTACACAGAAGGGTTACTGTAAATCAGTAGTTATTCTGACCAATCGCCTTCATCCCAGGATGTAACACGTCTATCCTGATGGAAGTGACTTGTTCCAGATTGACAGTGTCCCCATCCACAGTACACAAGGGGCACTGAATGGTTTGATGAATGTAAATCTTGGCATTCATAGTCACCAGATTACAACTTAACTGAATGCCAATGGGAGATTTTGCTAGTATATATGAATATGAAATAATGTATAAACAAATAACATAAAAGGTATACATATATATATATATATATATATATATATATATGAGAAATGTCTTTGTTGGCAAAAGTGTGTGATCCTTTGCTTTAAGGAATTTTGAGGAACCTCCTTAGGCTGCAATGACTTCAGTCAAACTGTTCCAATAACTGTTGATCGGCCATGTACATTAACTTTCCTCCTTAAACAACTGCTTCGACTCTTTCTTGCAGGAATGCCACACCTTTGGTTCTGCCTCAGTACTTCTATTGCATTAAGGTCATGGATGGATGCCCTGACCTGTAGAATTTCATGATCAAATGATGGCAAGCTGTCCTGGCCCAATAGCAGCAAAACAGCCCCAAACCATGATCCTGCCACCATCATGTTTCACAGTTTTGATGCCCTTCTTTTGCTGGAATGAAAGGTTTGGTTTTACCAAACATAACATTCATAACTCCCATTTAGGCCATAAAAATACGTAAAAATACTATCTTTTTCTGTCCACACAGTATTGTTTCAGTAGTCTTCTGGCTCATCCAGGTTGTCTTCATGACACTTTAAACAAGCAGAAATGTTCTTCCTAAAGAGTACGGGCTTTCTCCATGCTATCTGTCCATATATACTATTACTGTTCAGTGTTTGCCTGACTGTGGACTCACAAACACTGACATTAGCCTGTGAAGGGAAGCCTGCAGATCGTTAGATGTTACCCTGGGCTTCTTTGTGGTCCTCCAGAATGTTCTGCCTTAATCTTGGAGTCATTTTCACTGGATGACCTCTCCAGGGCAGGGTAGCAATGCTGTTGAATTTCCTACATTTGTATAAAATCTGCTTGACAGACGAGTAATAAGGTCCAAACTCAGCAGAAATAGTTTTGGAACTTCCTTCTTTGGAAAATACATTTCTGAGGTCCTCATAAATCTCATTTGACCGAGTGCAAATGCGTGCATGGCAGTGCAGTAACAAACGTGTGAGGTAAAGACCAGACTTTGAGGGTCTCAGGTTGATGCTCAGGTTGATGCTTTTAACCAGGGTCACCAGCCACACTCACACCTGATTGCCATCCAATTGTTTGATGCTTCTGACCCTCATTATCACCCACACCTAGAGGTTTTAGAGGTCCACATACCTTTGCCAAAAGAAGGTCATTAATGTTTGATCACTTCGTCCAAAAATGTATGAAAAACTATAATTGTTTGTCTTTTATTGTGTTCTCTTCATCTATTGTTATGACAATCTGATCATATTTTAAGTTACATATACAAGTAGAAACTTTGAAGCAGCACTGTGTTCTAGTCTTACTATATTTTGATTTCACACAAGCATGTATTCAATCTCCATCATGCACTCATACACTTAACTGGAGATGTATTTTCTTAGAACTCCACCAAGACACATGTAGGTATTCTATGCATAACCTGTAATCTAGATCTTTAATTTGGGCATGTAATCTGATTAGAATTCATTGTCAGTGTTGGTATAGGGGGAATGTATTCTGAAACAGGCCAAATGCACCTTGAACACCCAAAAAGCTACAGCACCTGCAACACCTTCAGCATCTTCAGTGTGGGTTACATCCATTTCATATGCTACATCGCCCCCTCCTGGTTACAGAGGCTACATACCAGTAATTCAACTCCAGAAAAAATGGAGATCATTTGAACTGTTTTACCAAGTGCAATCAGCAATTACAAATCGCTGACATAGATAGTTCAGCACTTGAATGTACCCATTTTAGACATGCAGTCCAAATGAACTGAGGACCACATCTTAATATTTCAGGCTGTTCTGCTTTCATGCTGTCGGCTTAGTTATAATCAGATAATGAAATGTCATGCAGGCCTGCTGCTGGTACAACTATGACCCGACCATTCACTCAGGTATTCATACACGTTGGTGCATTTTTATTGCATATTGCGTAAAGAGTTAATTATTTCATTGCTTGTATATCATCACTGTCTCCCTGATAGCATGTTATAAAACTTGTGTGTCCAGACTTCACCTCTTATTTGTTTGTTTGTTTGTTTGTTTATCTGTATTCTCAGGTAAAGGTGTATGGTCTTACTCACCCGCCCTTTACGACATCGGCACTACTGCTCCCACTACCCATGTTGGCTTGTCCTTAGCTATGGTCAACTCACTATTTGCTTCTTACCTACTACGAGCCCTCACTCTCCTCTCATTCCCACCCTTACAGTGAGGGACAAACCTACAATCCAATCAGCCCATACCATCAGAGCAAACCCCTGCCTGTCACTCTGCATTATAATCCACCAGCCAATCCCACTGCAAATCCTTTGGGTATGGAAAGTCCACATTGGCTTTCAAACGGACCACTGCATTCTTCTTTGAGTTAATCAGTAAATGAAATGTTTCATTTGTTATATCATGTCATCAAATCATGAAATCTACAATATGACAAATTGAAAGGTGACTATTAGGTACCTAAGATAGCGGGACAAGGTTATTTCCCAGTACTTATTCAGCATGTCTGTTGATCCCTTCATCAGAACACTGTAGCACATTGTAAAAGGGGACTGGTAACCATATTAAATGTATGCTACTGAATTTTTAACTGATCTTAAATTGCTTGTTTCAGCATACTTACAGTACTGTGTAAAAATTACAGAGCATGCTGCTCATAATCGGTGTTATTAAGATACCAATCCTAAGAAAAGGTAATAGACATTAAAAAAAAGAACATTTAAAAATCAAACAAAGAAGCTGCTGGTGTATTTACACCAATGGACTGACCTCCCAGACCTCAACATCACTGAACATCTTTGGTATAACTTGGACGGTAAAAAGCAGAAAATGCGGTTGCAACTTCTAGGACTGAACTTGAGGTGTAGAAAAATATCCATGCGGATTCCTTTAAAAACTGAAAGGAGTCTCTATAATTTATACAGCTATAATAAAAGCACATTAAATACTGAAAAAAAAATTATGTTTTGTTGATTTTGTTGAGTAATTCTCTGTTAACTATGTAGTTTCTGCTTCTTTTCCAGACAATAAAAAAAACTTGTTGTTTTGACTGGAAATTAATTGGTCTCTGACTCTGGCACATAATGAATATCAATTTATGACTTAAAAGCTTTGCGTCACTGTAAGACTGTATCTTGCTGATTGCAGGAAAGAACTGAAGGGCCTCCATTCTTAGAACAATGTAGCTGAATCTGGTTATTTAAAATAGAGGATCAGTGCTGTTGTGCTGTATAATCAGTGACCCTTACTTAATGTGTCATTTTCAGTATCCCATTAACTGGCACAACAATATCCAGACACCCCTTCTAACAAGTGAATTGAGCTATGAGCTACATACAAATATACCAGACAGTGCCCTAGAGCTCCTATAAGCCCTCAGTTCTTCTGGAGTATGTTCAATGTTCATGCATGTTTGACTAAACAGGCCTTTTTAGGCAGAGAATGAGGCAGCATATGCTGAGTGATGTCACATCACCCTTATGAGTCATCTGTGGCAGGAGCTGTGTCACTCAGAGGCTTATCTCTCTCTCTCTCTCTCTCTCTCTCTCTCTCTCTCTCTCTCTTTCTCTCTATCTTTGTCTCTCTCTCTCACTCACTCTCTCTCATTCTATCTCCCTGCCACCAAGGTCACATACTATCTGGTCTGGCAAAAGACGCACTAACCAGGATAAACTCTGATTAGACATAACAGAGCAGAGCTAATCATAAGAAACTAAGTAGAACTTTAACCATATTGTTTGTCCTAATAACAAATCAGATTTTTCCCCATATTTTCATTGTATTGAAGCTTTAAGATGTAAACAAAGTAATTCAGAGTGGTTTGATGAGAAATGTTCTGTTCTAGAGAAATGCTGAGAATTTTCCACAGTGGCATCCATATCTGATCCACTCCCACCAGCACGACACACACTACCACCATGCCAGTATCACTGCAGTGCTGAGAATGATCCACCACCCACATAATACCTATTCTGTGGTGGTCCTGTGGGGGTCCTGACCGTTAAAAATAGGCATACAGAGAAACAGATGGACGACAGTCTATAAATGTAGAGCTACAAAGTGCACCCATATGGTAAGTGGAGCTGCTAGAAAGGACAGTAGGCATAGATACAAGGAGGTGTACGTAATGAAGTAGCTGGTGGGCATATGTTAACTGGTGGTTTTGGATATAAATAAGATTGCTATATGTACAATGCAGATGGTTCCTATCTCTGCCACTGTAAAGAAATCTGAGCCAGCACGTTTGTAATGCTGTTTAAATCTCAATGATGGAATTGTCCTATAAATAGTAAGTCTTACAAAAAACCCTCTTTCTTTCTTATTCTGAGCAAAGCACATGCTCAAGGGTAAGATGTTATGATGTAATGATGTTATGAGCCCACATCAAGACACACTGAAGTAGAGACACACAATAGTGTAATGCATTTGGCCATTACAGGGACAGGGTTTGAAAAAGGGACTGTCATTTTTCTGCTGCTGCCCTTTTAGTCCTTTCCTTGCTTGAATTTTATTTCTGAACATTCTAGCAATGCAGGGTATATAACTAACAAACACAACTTTGAACGATCATATTTTTATTAAAAATCAAAAAACATTTACTATATTGCAGATAATATGTGTTTCAAGAAATACTGTTCTGATTTTCATTTACACATTTTCAGACCTTGGTACACATTTACGCCTTGTCACTTCATACATCTATATATTAGTATCAGGATTATATCTGGATAAGGCCAAGCCACATGAAAATGCATCCAAGATGCATTTGAATCAGATACGAATCTGATCATTCAATGAGGATACAAAGCCGATACTAGTCACTTAATGACTAGTCATTTACATAAACAATGAAATCTACAATAAGCTCACCATGTGGCCATGAGGTACAGGGATGCAGTCTCATTTCCTGTTCTAAAATACAGGGGTGTGGCTAAAATAAGGTCAAGCCTACAAACTAAAAATCTTTCACAAATTCAATCTCAAATTCAATCTTTTCTTTCAACATAAAACATGTGGCAGCATTTTTTTAATGTTTTTTTTTTTTTTTACATTAAATTCATGATGAGTTTATCAAACAAATCAAAAACATCTTTAAAACACAAATAAAAAATATACACATAATTTCCACAAGTTTAAATTTAGGGGTTAGGGTTTGGGACAGACACCCGCCAATAGAAAGCATCCTATAAATTAGGGTCACCAGATTACAGAACAGTTTCTGTCCCCAGGCCATCATGGCTCTGAACACCTCACTGCCTCCAGGCACCATTCCACCTCATGCTCCTCTGCCACAAGCATTATCTGACCAGTAATGTCCTACGAGATGACCACTATAACATTACAGACTGCTAAATTGCACAGACTGCTGATTTCAAAAAATGCAATGGTGATTCTATGTATCACTTCTATATAAGGACCAGTATTATAATTATACTGCATTATGTACTCTATGTGCATGATACGTGTATGCTTAATAAGGATACTTGAGTCTATAATTGGCTGATATTGCACAGTTCTATCATTTGCACTGATATTGTATATAATACATATGTTCTGCTCCATGCCTTTCATACTTGCATTAGATACAGATGCACAGATACATTTCTTGACTGCGTGAACCTCACACAAAAATTCTCTAAACTATTACATAACAATCTTGACTTATTATTAACATTTACACACCCAGAACTTACATGCACCAACGGAACTATTTGGACTATGTGGAGAAATCTATCCTATCCCGGGCTGTAAAATGGAAAGAGACACTTCTCATATATGTATATATATATATATATATATATATATATATATATATATATAGTTGCACTGTACAATGAAATCCTTACTCTGCACCACCCCCGAACTACAAGTACTAACAATTACAATATAAATACTATGTATATAATTAGAAAGAAAAGAAGAATTTCATTGTACAATCCAACGTTTGTTTCAATAATCTCTTGAATCTTGAATCTAATGCATTGGATTTAAAGAGATCACAACATTATCTTTGTAAATAGTCTAAGTGTACTTAATTGTTTTTGTAAGCTTATTATTATTATTATTATCATTATTATTATAACTAGGCTAATTTAGCAGAATTGTTGATATATGTTAAGTATAAATTATAGCTATTGTAAAAACAGGTTGAAGTTGCTGAATGTACATAATACGTGGCAGATAGAATGAAGAAATTAACCACACACTCCAGGAAAAACATTTTTTCCCCTCTTGAGCAGTGAGGCAATCCAGTCAGCTGTGGGTCACGTGACTTCGGCTGCTGCCTCCTTACCGCGCATGCGCGGCTCGCTCTGTGTTGTCAGGCAAAAAATAAAGAGAGCGCTGAGAGCGGTCAGATCTGCAACAGATAAACACACACACAGAGCTCAGCGAGAGAAAGAGAGACAGTAGGGAAAAGAGAGAGGACAAGAAAGATATAGCATCAAAATGGGGATTACAGCCTGTGTAGTGTCCTGGCTTTATTTATGAATTTTCTATGTGATTCGTTTCTGGAGGCATCATCATCATCATCATCACCATCCTCATCACCACTGTGATCCAGGAGGGAGAGAGGGAAGCCATCGCTGAAGGAAGGAAAGTGTCACGAACGAGGGATCGCAGCTCCTTCTCCCTCCATCTTTCGGTAAGAAGGTAGGAGAGAAAGGGATGAGGGAGGAGGAGAGGTGGTGGGGGAGGGGTGGATGCTAGCATCTCTGTTTTTGAGCTCGAGTGTTAAGAAGAGAAAGGTCAAGTTTGGGACTGTATCGGTATGTGACAAACCTAAGGGGTTGAGGCGGGGGGGTGGGCTTATGGGAATTGTCCTGTGGTTGTTTTGGTGGGGGGTGGAGGGAGGGGGGGCTGCTAAAACAGCAGTGCCTGAAGGGAAACGACGAGGGGAGGAGGGTGAAATGATGGAGAGGATGTGAATGATTTGCCAGGTTATGAAACCTGTGCTGTTGCATTGTGTAGGATATTTGCATGATACACTGTTTGTCCAAAAGTATGGGGACAATTCTATTAATTCAGCTACTTTAAGGTGCATCTATTGCTGACACATACACTCACTTGCACACAGCTTGTATAATCTTCATACAAAAGCAGTGTCAATAAAATGGGACACTCTGGAGCAGCCACATATGAGCTTAAGGTCATCATGGCAAATGCCAAATGCCTGCTAGAGGGGTATAAAGCCTCCCAGCACAGGTCTGTAGAGCAGTGGAAATGTGTTTTCTGGAGTGATGGAGCTTCTTGTTAAAGGTGCCGTTGAATGGAAAACTGCTTTTACGTTGGCATAGCTGTCCAAGGAGTATTCAGCACATAGAACTGACATACAGTGAACCTCAAACAGTTCTGTGTCCTCCTTCAAATACAAATCCCACATTTGCAAACGAGGGCCAATTCCAAAATTCCGGTGTTGACCTAAGATTTACAGTGTTAAGATTTACAACCCCAGAATTGCAACAACTTGCAACAACACCAGAGCAGCATCAACGAAACTATGCAGACACATTATGATAGACCGATTCTGAATGCACCATGTGTGCATATATGAGTGACGTGTGGTTAAGGCAAGAGATCTGCCAAGAACCTTTCAAGAAGAACCACAATGTCTGCACTGAAAACAGAAAGCTGAGAACTGTGGTGTCATGTTGTCCTGCTCTAATCTCACTTTAGAACCATACTGCACAATTATGTTGTAATCATATCTGTATTGGCAGATAATACCTTAAACAAATCAGCACCAGGGAGATGTTTTGGATTTAACTGATACTTCAAACTGATGGTTGATGGTACATTTATTGCACTCTTGAAGAGCAGAATGTTAGGAATGGTGGGCTGCTGGGCAGAAATATCTGCATTTCATTTATTTTACTGTATACATATAATTAGACTATATTCCTCTGTAGGCTAATGCTAACCCAGGTGGATCTAGTCCCTGTTTCATTTTGTAAATATTGTATCAGCTACATACACTTAGAAACGTTTGGTAAATTTCAGTCCCCCAAGGTGCAAACAATATCAACATAACCTCAAAGAGTAAACATTTTGTGAACCTTAGATGGCTTTTAACTGTACACTGCATTCACTTTCCCATGGCTAAGATACATATTTGTACCTCATCATAACTTAGCTCAAAAACTCTTGCTCAAACTGATACAACAGAACATTTTGGGGGTTGACCAAACAGAAGAGTGGGCGAGCTAACCAATCAAAGCACACTGGGAGGCGGAGCTTAAAGACATGGGAGCTCTAGCAGAGAGTTTCTGACAGAGAGTGAATACAGACATATGGTGTTTTGTTAAACTCTAACCTCTGTATTGGTCAGTAGGGGTGGCATGACTTCGGATTATATGAAGTCTGTGTCTTTCAGTCATGTGATGAAAGTTGAGTCAGTGTCAACTAATCGCTAAGGATGTTAAATAATAATAAAACCACAGAAGAAGAGAATGCTTTGCAACAAGTTACTTTAAAAATCTAACTTTAAAAAGAGATACAGACCCTGGAATCTTGCAAATTTGGCAAATTTGTATCCAATACAGGTGCACACTAGACAGCCATGCCGAGATGTTCCCCTGTGGTGGAGGTTCGGAGAGCCATAGCAATATTTGCAATAACCCTATTAGCAATAACTCTATAAAACCGACTATAAAGTTTGTAGGCTTATAGGGCATTATGCCCCCGCTCCTACCACACATGACCTTTTGCTGTAGTCTTTGGGGAACCAGAGAAAACAAGGCTCTATATGTGATCTTTGAAGAACTGTAGATTGGTGGGGTAATGTTAAAACGAAGCCAGACTCCACAGGTCAGTGGAATGTGACAAGTCCTGGATCGCATTGCTAGTCTTCAGGAAACTGCACACGTGTTGTCTCCTCTGAGGTGTCCAAATTGTTAGTGTTGTAAACTCACTTTCAGCACCTAGTCGACATCAAGACTAAAGCGGCATTGCTGAGCGGTATGGTCGACAACAACTGTTGACTAGTCCTTATTGTCCAGATGCTTAGAAGCATGATTTTAATTGGAAAAGATCTGAAGATTTATGACAAAATGCATTGTTTTTATTATTAGAGATTATTCTATACATATACAATTCTATACAGACACCATTCAGATCTTGGTATTGAAGATATTGACATCTTGAGGATCATTGAATACCTATGCAGTAGTTTAGCTTTAAAAATTAGATATGGTCCTGCATTTTGGTCCAGCATTTGTACCGTGTCATATTGCTGTGTGGTTAACAAAATGTGCATACCCAGTGGTCTACTAACCACCTATATTATAACTGCAGTGGTCAGATATGTGGCCCAACCATTCTAATAACCACATAACATGCATGTCCATTTCAGAGCAGTTGTTGAATCATTAATATTCGTTAGCTGTTGATTTATAGTTGACACTGACCAATCAGCCTGCAGTTTAAAGGAATAAATGCTTTTATAACAATCAAACTACTGACCACTGCTGACTGTGAGGGAGGGCTGAAGCATACTATAGTACATGAGGTCAGTAGGTTGTATTTTGAAGGTTAACATACGTATTTTATAAAACTTGTGAATTAAATTATGCTGCAACCTTATAGATTGAATAAAACTCAGAACACACACACTCCCACACACACTCTTCACCATGATTTATGAAGCAGTGACACACACCAGCAATGTCTGTTGCTAGGATACATCTCCATGAGGTGGAGAGTCAGTGATTAAGAGGACGGAGAAAGAGAGCGATTATAAAGTGCTGTGATTAAGCAGAGGAGAGACAGAGCGTTCTGGGTCCTGAAATACTTATTTAAAATGAGAACAGAGGGTTCAATAAGCTTTACTATCAGTTTATATCACATATATTAAATTGAGTTCAGTTTATTTTTTTACCCCTCAGTGTCAGTAACGACCAAATCCTCAGTCGACACACTGCAGTTATTTGTGGCGATACCGTAGAAGAACCACGTACGGTTCCCTTATTTGTTGTTTTTGTGTGTGATATACAGAGGTGGTAAGTAATGAAGTACATGCTCTGAAATGTACTTAAAGTAAACAGGTCAAAGCTCACTGGCAGGTGGTGGTGTTATCCTTTGCGCCACACCAACCCTCAACACCAACCATCTGCTAAATGCTATAAATTTAAGTAAAGTATTTCTTTAAAAATCAGTTGTAATTGAATTTTGACATGAAATATCTTTCCTACAAGCACTTTGTTACTGTGCCTAAGTATTTATTTATTTATTTTTTAGATATCTGTATTTTACTTATGTATTTCTGTTGCCGAATGCCTAATAGATTCTGACAACAACCATCTCAGATTCTTGTAAAGGAGCTCAAACCTATAAGAATAGCTGGTGCTGTAGCCAAGTGGATTTTTGTGGATGATGCATGGTGTTTTAGTATAAACTGTTTTCTATGCTCAGTTTCATGTATGTGCCCCGCTAATCCACAATAATTATTTTTTTAATTTGGTGTCAAAATTAGAACTGATTTACCTTTACTTTTTCATTTTAAGTACGTTTCAGATCATGCACCTTTGTACTTCTTAAGTTGTGCTTTAATTTTGCTTGAGTATTATTTGAGTATTATCATTTATCATAATAAGAATGTCAGGACAAAAGACTCCGGGTCGACGCTCGCAGAGTTAAAAGCCAAGGCAGATTATTTATTATACAAAGTAGTGAACAAATTAAACAACAATCCAGAATCAGCAAAGGGGTAGGGCTAGAAACGTAGTCAGGGACAGGTATAGGTTGAAACCGGAAAAAGGCAGTCAGCGGAGGCAACCAAGTTAGAAGGGTAAGGCAAAAGGGAGAGAGAAAGGCCAGAGCAGAGATCGAAAACCAGAGATAAGCAACCAGATGATAAGAGGATACAGCAAAAGGGGTAGTCAGAAACCGAAAGGGAGTCAATACCAGAAAGACACATAAACCAGAAAGACCGCTCAGAATTGCTAACGAAGTTGGCAAAGCTTCGCGAAGAGCATGTGTAAACGCGGGGTTTAAATACAAACAGTAATGACTAGAACTCAGGTGACCGCGAACGAATGGGAACGTCCTCTCGAGAGCACGTGGATGTGACGTCATCGAGCGTAGCCCTCTGGGAAGTGGAGTTCGGAAGGGCGAGAGGAACGGGGAAACCCCGAAGCGTGACAAAGAATAGTTGCACCAAGAAGGAAGTGTCAGATTGCAGTTTTAATAGGGAAGGAAGATAAAGGTTACCAGGAACAATAAATGATGATAAATTTAGACTGATATGGTTAATATTTATTAAGATACACATACAGAAGTAGTGTCTCTCAGTATGGCATTGGGCCTCCATGTTTGCTAACACAACATACTAGACATCCCGGCATGGAGCTGTAGAGGTTCCTAATGGTGTCCTGAGCTTGAATAATCTCACACAGTTCCTGCAGATGTTGTGGTAGGGGTGGAGGTGGAGTGACAACCGGCCTTCTAGACATGTGATGTGTGACAACAAACCGATCATCTTGGTGCTGACCACGGTGCCTCCACACACGGATTCGTTGGTCGTCTCCACAAAGACAAAAGTGGAACTGATCACTGAAGAAGGCCCCGCTGCCATTCTGAGTCACTCCATGACAGTCTGGCATGACAGCATTGCAGTCTTTGGTGACAAGGGCAGTCGTCATAACTGTCTTTGTGCATGTAGTCCTGCGTCATGCAGCCATCTGCCAATGCTGCTGGCACTAACAGGATGGCTCATAGAGGACATCACTGTTCGCCGAGTGCCTGTAATCATGGCTGTTGGGTCAGTCAGGTACAGCGATAAGAGCTGACTTTGTTTAATCATTCTCATGTCTCACAATGTCAAACCTACCCACCAAGTTTCATTCCTGTCAGGTTGATTCTTTCTGGGTGCAACTGTTTGTGGGAATATTCTTTTGATGAGGAGTGTATTTTTAGGAAATTAGTGGTGCTTTTTCTTAAGTAAGAATTTTGTGTAGTTCTGCCACCTCTGATGATAAGTGCAAAGGTGAAGAACCTTTCAAATCTAAAGAACCTCCACATAATGTAATGGTGTTGTACCATTTTGAACTGCACATGCAAACATAGAAACTTTTACGAATCATTAAGAGTTGAGGGTCGAGCAACATGAGACGTGATTTGATAGCATTAATGCTTCTTTACTTATGTTGATTAGTTTAGGGGTAGTTTGCATAGGTTGATATTTCGAAGCTAAGATTTTGGTGCAAGTGATGAATCAGCATCCATGCATTAATCAACCCAGCTAGCAGGGAACATTCCCAGAACTTTGGCTAACATTACCTGCAAGTTCTAATAAAGAGAGATAATTTTAAAGATAATAATTTTCAGGTAATTTTCCTATAAGGTTAAATGTGAACTAAGACAAAATGCTTTAACTGTGGCGTTCAGAGGATGTTTTGAGGATGCCACAGATTCTTTCTTAGCAACATTCGGAAAATGATTTATGGATGTTAATGAGACCTGAGATGACTGAATGTTTTTAGAGAACGTTCTCCTACCTTTAGAAAGAACTTTCTGGAAACCAAAAGAAGACTTCACACTGAAAGCATTCCTGGAACATTGCAATGCATCTTCTCAGAACGTTTTTAGAACAAAAGAAATCTAGCTGGTATCCCATCAGTCTGTCATGAGAGGATGGAGACGTAGTGGTGTATTCTACCCTGTTATCGATCATTTTGAAGGTTCTGCTATTGGTTAGATTATTTAAGGACAGGCAGCCAATGAAAGGATGACTAAACGCAATAGTGGCTGAACCTCTTGTCCCTTAGAACTTCAACCATTATTGCTACCTCCTGCTTTCTTCAAGAAACCACATTCAGCTGCAAACGGTAGAAGACACTGATGCCTAAGGGTGGTGATTTCTGGTGATACATTGCTCTCTGTTGTTTGGAATATTAATTCAACCTGCTGAATTTTACAGATTGCTCCTTTAATTGTAGGTAAAAATAACAAAAAGTTTGGTGACATTTGTGTGTGCTCATTTTATGAGCTGTTTTGATCATACAGAACGTCTTAAACCTTTTCAAATGCTCAGAGGCTTTGGCTTTGTGCTGCCGTATTGTCTGTCACTATGTAAAAGAAGCATCCTGCTGTCTTCACTGTTGGGTGCATTGTGAAAGTTTGGGGTCGGGGGATACAGCCGTTACAGATTTCACCATGACTGCTCACGTCTTACTGAGTCCTGGCGACTGCCGCCTTTGCATATGTCAGAAAATGCTTTGTGGTGTCGGTCATAGGTATCGGCATCCCTATCGCCAATAGTGATACTGCATTTTAGCGCTGATGTCGGTGCTCTCAGAACGATACTCCCATAGTCCCTGAGCAGGTACAGAGAAAACAATAGCTCCAGCCAAAAACCCATACAGTGACATGAAACAACTATGATGCCTACAGTAACATACGACAGTATATAAAACACAGCACAGTGTGAGGTAAAGTAACTTCAGTACTTTTTTAACCAAGATTTTAAATGGGACAGAAAGGAATGATGTGTGGTACACGGTTTGGGGTTCTATATGTTCGTTTCCTTGTCTGCAGGACGTGTACAGAAAGAAGCAGAAGGCACCGAGTTCCAGGCTCCACCTGAGCAGCGTGTTCCTTGGCTTTGGGTTTTGACGTGAAATGGATGGAAGCAGTCTAACCCTGTCAGAGCTGCCTCTGTAAATGACTGATCCAATGGTGAGACTGCATCTTCAATTAGGAAGTCAGTACACTGAGAACATTCTGCGTCTTCTCCTGGCATGAAACGGAGCGCAGTAGGCTGTGCTAGATGATAGCTGCTTTGTTGTTAAATATATAAATGTGCTGTCTACTGCCTTTGAAAATCCAGACGAACTCTTTAAGGAACTGCTTTAAAGTGATAAATGTGTGATGACTTTGTTGTCTGAAGGAAATAACAGCAGCTGACAGTTCTGGAGGCAGCGCATAGGCGACTTAGCTCTTCCCCAGTTCTCTCTCCGTCGGTCGAGCCACTCTCAGCTCGTGTTCAGCTCAGCTTCATGCTCAACAAGGGGCCATTTAGGAGGGTTAAAATGTTAATGCTGCTTAAGTTATGAGGGCATTAGAGACTCGTCTTTAAAAATGGCTGGGTGTTTTCCTCAGGACATCAAAGGCCAGTGCTGGACGGATGAGGAATCTGATGGGGAGAATGAGCCGGAGCAGTTCATGTATGGAATTCAGGTATATATATACAAAACATAGGCAGCCTGTGAATGTGGCTGTTGAATGTGAATACGTTTTTAATGTTGTAGGGCTGCGGTACGATTGGGATGTTTAAATATTGGAGGTATAGGAATAAATAAGACCAGCACCAATGTTAATGAACACGTTTTATACACTGTAATAAAGTACTTACAGTTGCATAGGTTCAGTTATAGTGGTCCTTGCATGTGAATGTAACATGTAACATGTATAGGAGTGAAAAAAACAGGCACCAGTGCTAATAATAAGCATTTGATATTATCCAATGCAATAAAATGTATAACTGAATTCTGCTAATTTATAGTCCTTAATAAACACAAAATGTATTGGTATTATAAATATAATAAACATTAATAATCATTAATGTACTAATTGTGTATTTAATTTATTAGTGTAGCATCTTATTATGAAAGGTCTTTATCTTTTTGGCATAATTTGTTGCCCTGTTGCCCATTACATAGTGTGCAAATGACATGCATTGTGAGCCAACATTAATTGGAAAAGTTGATTAATTAATTAAAGTTTGTTTTTCCTTCTTCTTTAAAGTTATAATTTTCGAGATGTATATGTTCTAACATATACAACACATATGTCATTTTAGAATTTTAGACCTAGAATGTTAGCCCTTCCTCTGTCCTAATACTGAAAATACATGCCCATTTTTAGATGCGAACAGTAAGATGTTAGATGTTGGACATGGAGGACAATAATCTGTAATCTCTGAGTCAGATTTCTCCTCTAGGCTCAGAATGGAGACGGATATCTAGTTTGGAGGTTCAAAACAGTCAGTCAGAAAAATCCAGCTGTATAATAAGATAAAGATGACAGAGAGTTTGATAGAGGGTCACAGGGATGTGTGTATGTATAGTACTCTATTTTTTCTCTGGTTTGGGAAGTGAGACACAAACATTACTGAGGAGTTACATACACAATAAATGTCATTAATCTCACTGAATCAATGTCAGTAATTCTTGCATATATTTATATGGTTTTGTTTATTTCACTATCTATCTATCTATCTATCTATCTATCTATCTATCTATCTATCACACATTTTAATGCAACTCACAGAACATATAAAAAAGAAATACATTGAATTTTATTAAATTTAAAATTGAATTAAAAAGTGTACAAAAAATAAATAAATAATTAAATAAATTAATATAATCAAAATACGGCTACTACTACTAATAATAGAGGTAAAAATAGTAATAACAAAATGGTTAATCAAGAAACTGAATTTTAGAAAATAAAAACAGATTATAATGTATATTGTATTTTAAAAAATATGTAAAAGCTAAAAAAGGTAATCTACATTTTTAAACATTCCTGCAGAACAGTGCTGTTGCAGGGTGCCCTGTGTAAGAGGGCAACAGTCTGAAGGTGGGCACTGTAACAGCTCTGCGTTCTCCTCCTTCTGCAGGGCAGCTGTGCGGCTGATCTGTATCGGCATCCCCAGCTAGACGCGGACATCGAGGCTGTGAAAGACATTTACACAGAGAGCGCTGTGTCCATCAGGTACCCTAAAACTTTATTAAACATTCCTCCATTAAAATGTTTCACTGTATCTGCAGTGCCTGTCCAAAGTTTAGAGACACCCAGCTGTTCCAAATGCTTTTAGTACCGGTGAGAATGTTTTGTCCGGTTGCAGTAGTTTTATCATGTGATCTAAGCAGGTATATTTAAATGGATACTGATATCACATGTTCTAATATATCTGTCAGAGCTATTGTAAGGCCAAAGTTTAAACCACCTTTGCAGCAAAAGAGTTTCAATATGTGCTTTTAACAAAAGCTTTGAATTATTATTCAACCTGTTTGTTTCATATATAACAAGACACTTTGATGGACATAATGCAACATGTTGAAAATACAGTACATATGCACAAAGAATTACCAGATTTCTGTTTTATATGGTAATTTTTGTGTGATTTAATTGAAAATTAATAGAGAAAACTACAGATTACTATTATTAAGGCAAACTGTCTCACCAAACATGGACACTGTGCAGTAATGTGCGAAAATCATTGGCATCTAAAACACTGCATGCAGTAAGAATTGTCTGGACAGAAAGAATTACTTTTTGCAAGTAAATACCAGTAAATTATGTTCTACTGTGAAGTTATAAAAGCTTAAAAACTACTAAAAATGTTTTTGTTGTGTTTTTGCTGAACGTTTCATTGTATTTGTACTGTATATATCTGTATTTATTTGCTATATTTGTTTTACTGGCGAAGTCTTAGTTTTAAACTATGTTCTTGGCTTCCTAAAACTTCTGCAGGGTTCTGCAGAGCCCAGTTGTCAGTTTCATTTTTTGTCTGTCAGCTATTGTCGGATTCAAAATGCACAATAAATCTCCTCTTATGTTCCCGCTTTGAACAGAGAGTATGGGACAATAGATGATGTGGATATTGACCTTCACATCAACATCAGTTTCTTGGATGTGCGTACTCTTTCTTTCTAATCCCTGTATACACTCGCAGAACAGCCTGTAGACACAAGTATTCGTTTTTTGGTGTTTTGCTGTAGTAATTGTGCTGCATTTTGTGTTGTTTGAAGGAGGAAGTGGCCACAGCATGGAAGGTCATTCGAACAGAGCCCATCATCCTTAGACTGCGATTCTCACTCTCACAATACCTGGATGGACCAGGTAATCAAGAGTGTGTGTGTGTGTGTGTGTATGTGTGTGTGTGTGTGTGTGTGTGTGTGTGTGTGTGTGTGAGAGAGAGAGAGAGAATAACAGGGGCAACCTACAGTCATGTCATTGATCCTGATATTGTGAAGCTCCAGAGCTACATATAAAGGGATTTGCTGAGGTGGATGTTAAGATTAAGTTTCTATAGTAATCTTTGTAGTGGTTTCTGATTCTGCTTTCTGTTGTTCGGCTCAGTGTTTCTGGTATTGAGTTGTTTTAAATGATCTAATAAATCATAACTGTAATGATTCTTTAGCACCGTGTGCACAATTTCTTGGTAGCTTTTATAAGCTCTGTAAATAGTGTGTGTGTGTGTGTGTCTGGGTGTGTGTGTCTGGGTGTGTATATTTGGGTAAAAATTCAGTTCTGATGTGAAGGTGAGAGTGAGGTGAAGGTGTTACCGTTTTGGGATGGTAACGTACGGTTACAAACCTGGATTGTGCACCTTGCCATGATTTCCATTCTGTTCTTGAGTAACTGAGCTGACCTTATTTACCCTTCTTGTGAGGTTAGCAAGCATGCCTTGCTGGAATGTATGGGTGGAGCCAGAAATAGGGTGGCCCATTAATTGGTCAAATGCAGTTGTCACAAAATCGTTGTTTTGTATATGTATATGTATATGTATAAAGCTCTCTTTTAAGAGACCACCTCAAAATGATCAGTTTCTCTAGTTTTACAGTTTCTGGGTTTGGAAACATGTCTCCCAAATTCCAGATCAAATATTGTATTTTAGATCTGTTTATTTAGAAAATCACCAGTGATGCCTCCAGAAGCCTGTTTTTGAACTATGCTCGCTGTGCATTTCACCCCAGCCACCGCTCGCCAGTCTTTCTGTAGGTCACTTGTGGTCATCTTACGGTGGTTAAGTGACATTCGAATGAGGTGGCGCTCATCATGGTCAGTGAGTGGTTTTCGCCCTCTGTCAGTCTGTAGCTGTGTTGTCCTGTGTGTTTGCTGCTTGACCTCGTTCTTTTGAACCAGACGCTCACTGTATCTGCCAGTAAAGCTAGAACCGAACCTTCTGTTCCTCACTAAGAACCTGCTGTACATGTGGAGATGCTGATTTAAGAAGAAACTGGAGTGGTCTCTTATTTATTTCTAAAGCTGTGTATATATATCTTATGACAAAATAAATGACACTTGAAACAAAAGACAAGTAAGCAATAAATTAGAACTTCCGTGAGAAATCATCTGACCACGCAAGCTCCGCCAACTTATAGACACTTATGTTTTCCAGTAAGAAATTCTGTTTTACATATCACTGTTGGGACCAAACTGTTGCTGCTTTTTTTTGTTAAATCCTTTGACATAATTTCGATTTGCCAGTTGCCAATTACATTGTATCATAATTTCATGGTGACTAATAGAAATTATCCAAAATGTCCTACAATATGTTCCTTATGTTGACACATTAACTTACGTTGAAAGCTGTGAATATTTTTCCATCTCCTGTAAAGTTGCTATTTCTGAGATTTTCCAAGGTGTCTTGTTGTAGACTTGTTATCAGAAGTAGTATTAATTTAATCATGATTGTCTGTCACAGAGCCATCGGTGGAAGTGTTTCAGCCCTCTAATAAAGATGGGTTCAGCCTGGGACTTCAGCTGAAGAAGTGAGTCTTTCTTGTGGTTTATTCTTGGTGCTTATTTGACAGTACAAAGGCAACATAAATAGCAACTTTCTGTTTTGTGACTCGTGAAATTGCAGCATCAGCTTTCTCCTCCTGCCTTTTTTGAACTTGAAGACTCTTGCTGAAATAGTGAGATGTTTTTTGGCTGCTCTAAATGTGTGTCTTTTCCACCAGGATCCTGAGCACGTTCACCTCCCAGCAGTGGAAGCATCTGAGTAATGAGTTCCTTAAAGCCCAGCAGGAGAAGAGGCACAGCTGGTTTAAGGCTGGAGGGACCATTAAGAAGTTCCGTGCAGGCCTCAGCATCTTCTCTCCCATCCCCAAGTACGACAGTCATTTCTGCTTCCTTACTGCCTTCAGCCACGTTTCCGCTCTCCAAAAGTGGAACTACGTGTTGTTAATCCACAAACCTGCTGTATTTCTTTTTGTCAGGCTGCACTTACAAACTTAACCTTAATGATTTGTTCAATACAGTTGTATACATATTTTATGAGGTCTATATTATAGAAAAACATAATTATAATACATTTTCCATAATTGTTGAATATTTAATAATTGAAATGTAAAAAAAAGTCATTCACAGTGGTCTGATAGTTGCAGGGCTGGTGAGTACAATGGAGGGTTAGGAACCAGTGAGTCTGCACATCATCTGAGTTTTTTATGCAATGCTGATAATGGTAAACAGAAGGTAAATCCAAAAAAACAGTGTTTTCCTTGTGAGCTATTTTGCAACAAAGCCACTTACATCTCTGCAGTGAATAGATTTAAGCCAAATGGTATAAGCCAGACTGTGTTTTAAGTAAACCTCAGTCTTAGATATTAGACAACCTATCATAACCATTTCATGTAACAACTTTCTATTAATGGAGCTTTTAGAAGCATTACACAGCTTCAGACATCTGGTTCCTATCACCACCACTGTGAACGACTTGATAAGCTGCTCTTGAATGCCGCATTTCACCTCAAACCCCATATACTCTTTTATTACCTCTTTAACGTCTTTAAACAGTTCATATATTTGCTGTGTGAAAATTCACCCTAGCTGTGGTCATGTCTCCAGGTCCCCCAGTTTCCCACTGATCCAGGACACGGTGCTGAAGGGCAAACTGAGTGTGCCCGAGCTGAGGGTCAGCAGGCTCATGAACCGCTCCATTTCCTGTACCATGAAGAACCCCAAGGGGGAGCTGTTCAGCTATCCCCCCAACAGCCAGGTCAGATACGAAGCCTTTCTTATTGCACACGTCCCTTACACACAGCTCTGTCCTGCCTGCTTCTCCAGTCCTCTTAGCTCCTCTGACCAGTGGGGGTCCCTGCTCTTAATTATAGATCAATTCTGTCAACATTCCTCCCAGAAGGGCTTGTAAGATGTGAGTACTGAAAGACTGCCTGATGTTTAATCTTAAAATGTGACTCCGAACCAGGACATGTGCAGCCGGAATGCATTTTTTCATCTGTGTGGCATATTTGCAGTCTTTCTTATGGAGTGAGGGCATCAAGACCTTTTACGTATGCTGATTTACTAGTTTATCAGGTATACCTACCATACACAGTGAACCATGACTGTTAGAGCTGGGCTGTCAATTCAGGCGATAAATGTCAAAACTGGATCAGAAACAAGGAAAATATACCTCATGTTTACAGTCAGTGGCATATCTAGCTTTTCCACATGGTCTTGTGATGTTTGGTCCCACTCATTGGAAATCAAAACATGATTGGTTGATTTTACCGCTCCTGAGTATGTTGGTGGTTAATCTGACATATTAGACCTTCTGTTCGGTTCCTAACCAAAGATCTTGTTTGGACATATTTTCTGTTGAGTGTTTTAAGAATTTAACCCTTTTGTTTCCAAACCTTATTCCGATTCTATGTAATTTAGTGAAATTGTCTTTAATTGTAAAATACTAAAAATGTTTGCATGATACTAAATTTGAGTATTATATTAAACATTCAGCAAGATAAACAATAGATAAATAAACAATAAAACACAGCTTAAAAATGGCTGATAAGAACTATCAAGAATCGTGTGGGTGTGGCCCACATACAGAACTAACTTCATTATCCGTCTTTTATGTGATGCTAACTGGCAGAGGAAAGTAATGAAACAAGTCTTTGCAGAATGATGCATGGACAAATGAACTTATGGATGAAGCAACACATGAAGGAATGGACGAACAGACATGCACACGAATAATTAGATGGATGAACCAATGAACAGACAAGGCCATACATGAAAAAACAAGATGAACAAACAGTGTTGGTGTATTGA
Organism: Semaprochilodus insignis; assembly: GCA_034552555.1. NCBI lineage: Eukaryota > Metazoa > Chordata > Actinopteri > Characiformes > Prochilodontidae > Semaprochilodus > Semaprochilodus insignis. Next base: position 28,715,682 of record CM067486.1, on the reverse strand, counting down.
TAAATAAATGAGCTGGCGACAGGTAGCTACAGGCAGGTAGTCTAGCTTGCTAGCTTTTGGATATGCTGTTTAGCTTTAGCTGTTTCTCTGACTCTGAAACAGTTTTATGTGGGCGTGGCAAGATAAATCAGCCTTGTAATTGGTCAGGAAATGCTTATGGAAGCATTACCCAAGATTAGAACTGCCCAGTTTACATTTAACTTTACAATAGTGGCAAGAAAACACAGATTTAATTTCCTTGTGGTTTAAACTACTACCCTGGAGTTTCTACCTCACACTTACCTGGTTAATACTAGAACTTAAGGACCTATTAAAGAAGCATTTGTTTGTATGTGTGTGCTTTTGTAATGCAAGTGTTGTTGTTGTTGTTTAGGGAACATAATTGTACAATATTCCATTATTTTTATTGGATTGAGTCTGTCTTAACATCTTTAACAACAACAGGCTTTTTATATTGATCTATATTTAAAAAGCTATAATATCATAAAAAGAGCTAGATGAATGTAGGCTATCTTTAGAACCCAGAGTACTCAGGGTACATTTACATTGTTTGTATCTTGGGAGAAGAACTTCCCATTTTTATTCTGACCGTGTAGATTTAGTTTATAGGTGTACAGTTATTGTCCTTGATACATACCAGCCCAGCACACTGTTACGCAACTACTGTGCTACTGCTGTGCCGAGAATGATCCACCCAAATAATATCCAGTTAGCAGTGGCGGTGATAAATTGGTCAGCACATGGGTTACTTGTAAATGTATGTGTGCCTATATGCTAGGTGTTTCTGATAAAGTGGCCAGTAAGTACAGGTGCAAGGCAGGTATACCTGATTAAACTCAGCATACAGTTCTGTGCGGAAGTCGTTTCTACTGAAAGTGAAAGGCTTGAAGGTCATGAGTGTTTCAGCGTTGCAGGGATTTCCAGTCAAACCTTTCCTGAATAAATGACAAAGGTTCATGAGCACTTTCATTCTTCAATGTAAAGTCCCCCCTTCAGCCTCTCCCCAGCCTCTCTCTCCCCATCGTCTCCCTCTGCCTGTCGTGGCTGGCTGGCGCCCTTTCCCATAATGCTTTGTCTCCATTGACCCATCAGACTGTGGCAGTCCCGGCGGGCAGGGCCCCTGCGCAGATTACCACGCGGCAGCTGATTGAATTGTTTTTCTCATCCCAGGCGGGCGGACACTGCAAGAACATCCCCACTCTGGAGTATGGTTTCTTAGTGCAGGTACAGATGGCTCGGGGCCGTGCCAGCTTCATGCCGATTCAAGCTTTAATACAGCAGCGCTTTCCTTTCATGGTGTTGGTATTAATCATTGTTATCGTCAGAAAGCAGGGAATTCATCACACAGTAGAATAACCTCATCTTCAAGCATGGCTTCTTAGTGTACTAGCAATGGGACTGATTTCGTTCATGCCGTTAATGTGATAACTGCTAACTCATCGACGAATATGCATGCCTCATGCAGCATTAATAATATATCATAACCCTGCAGAGTCATTAGTGATGTGGCATATTGGTAGTTATCTCACATTTGATTCACTCATCTGTGTTTGTGATGTAATGTCTTGTCAGATTTTAGGTACATGCAGGAGGTATGCAGTTCCCAAGACAGTTGGGATGCTGTGCGTAATGTAAATCAAAACAGAATGCAACAATATGCTAATCATTTAAACCCCATATTCATGTGGCAACAGTACAAAGACAAGATATCAAATGTTGAAATTGAGAAATGTTGTTTTTTGAAAACTGTATGTCCATTTTGAACTTGACACACAACACATTTTAACAAAGTTGGGGCAGGTTCATGTTTAACAGCACTCAGTAAGCTTTTGGAAACTGAGAAGACGAATTAGTGTATTTCTAAAAGTGCAATGTTTTCCATTCTTGCTTGTTATCAGATTTCAGCTGCACAACAGTTTGGGTTTTCCTTTGTTGCGTTTTTCTTTTCATAATGCGTCTTATGTTTTTAGTGGGTGACGGGTCTGGACTGCAGGCAGGCCGGTTTAGCAACCGGACTCTTTTACCACAAAGTCATGCTGTTGTAATACATGCAGAATGTGGTTCATTGTCTTGCTGAAAAAAGCAAGACCCTTCCCTGAAAAAGACGTCATCTGGATGACAGTATATGTTGATACAAAACATTCAGCATTAAAGGCACCTTCACAGATGTGCAAGTCACCCATGCCATGTACACCAGTGCACCTCCATACCATCACAGATGCTGGCTTTTGAACTGTGTGCTCATACAAGCCAGTTGGTCCCTTTTCTCTTCAGCCCACAGGACACAGCGTCCATGATTTCCAAAAAGTATTCCCAGAATTCCACTCCCAGAGAAAGTGGTGGCATTTGGATCCTGGATCCTGTTTATATCTGGTGTCTGTTTTGCATGGGAGAGTTTTAACCTACAATTGTGGAGCAGCGACCAGCTGTGTTCACAGACAATGGTTTTTGAAGTGTTCCTGAGGCCATGCTGTGATTCCACCACAGAACCGTGTCTGCAGTGCTGCCTCAGGGCTCGAAGATCTCTTGCATACAGAGATGTTACTGACCTCTTTCCGGGGAAGATTTTTTTTTAAGCATTACACAACGTTGCCAGTCTTTTGTAGCCCCATTCCCAACTTTTGTGAAACGTGTTGCTGGCATCAAATTCAAAATGGGTGTATTTATTTTTTCAACAATAAATTGTCTTAGTTTTAATGTTTGATAAGTTATCTTTGTACTGTTTTCCAAGAAATATGATTTGCACATGATTGCATTCTGTTTATGTTCACGTTTTGCACAGCAAAGCTTAGGACAAGCTTAGGATGTGATGAAGGACATTGATGATTGAGAATGTGAAATGCCTATAAAACAGAAAGCTAAAATGTGTCCATACATTGGATATTTTAACTTATGGCCTGGGTTAATGTTCCAAATTTGATTCCTGCAACATGTTCCATAAAAGTTCAGACTGGAGCATGATTGGCACTGCATCACATCACTTTTCCCTTTAATATCACCTAGTCATGACTAAAAACGATTACAGTGTTTTAGACTTTAAGCTGGTAACATCTACAACATCACCACATCTGTTACTTCTATCTGCAGTTTGACTGCATTAGTCCATTTCAGATGAGCTAGAGTGCCGAGAAGAGTGCAAACCTATGGAGTGATATTCGTCATAGAAACATGCCAGTCTGTAATGCAGTGGTATCTGAGCGATTAAAGGTCATGGGGATTTAGCCATGGTTTTCAGCCTTCTCATTTACGCACAGAGATGTCTTTGGATTCTCTGAATCTTTTGATGATATAATGCAGCATATAGAGTGAAACCCCTAAAATCCTTGTTAAATAACGTTGTTCTTAAACTTCTGAATTTTTGGCTGGTGCATTCTGTTTGACAAAGTGGTGAGCCTCAACTCATCGTCTATATAAACGACTAAGCCTTGACTGGATGCTCCTTTTACACCAAGACAATTGTATCATCTACTTAAGATGTTTTTGGAACATTTCCTAAGCCCTAAATTGTCCCTGTCCCAAAACAGGCATCAGTTTCAGCATGAGCATATATTTGTAAAAGAATGGACGTTGATGAGGTAAAACGTGAAATATCTTGTCGTTGTACTATTTTATTATTATTTTTTTAATTACAATTCTAAGTAGCTTTGTAAATCAATGCTTTCTGTTTTTACATTTCACACACAGTCCAGAGCTTTTTTTTTCAGAATGGTTATGAGCACAACAGAAAAGAAGGAATGCACAGCTATAGCAAATTTGCCAGCCACAGCAACAGTGAATAAAATGATTACTGTATATATTCAGATTAAGTTCTTTGACAAAAGCAAGCAAAGTCCATGTTGTTTCCAAATGTTAGTGGCTCCCAAATGTTAAAGTTAATGATAGTGGCCGGGCCCTCCTAAATGAATGGTCCACTTTTCCCATTGTAAATATTTAAATACATTTTTAACAGTAACTTAGTTGGTGCTGACAAGACTGTAAGTGCTACCATAAAGTTAGCTAGCTCAAGCAGAACAGGCTATAGCTATATGTTTTCTGAAGTTCCAAGGACTGATATCTCACAGAATCATTCACTGAACTATTAATCTTTACAAATCTGATTGTCCTGATTGTCATTGTGTACATTTATTTAGTTCTTGTGTCCTCTAGTTGTGCAGCTGTGAGCAGTACAGTATGTCCTGTTTAGTCACTGTTTCCTTGTTTTCTCCTCTCAGATAATGAAATATTCGGAGCAGCGCATCCCCACGCTGAACGAGTACTGTGTGGTGTGCGACGAACAGCATGTTTTTCAGAACGGATCCATGCTCAAGGTGTTTCAGACATGGCACACTGAAACTTCCTGTGGCCACTTATCTTCTGGGTTCATACTGTATATGTAGTGTGATATAAAATGGTAATATAATAGTAAATCTGTAAAAAAAAACAAAAAAACAAAAAACATTTGGCCTTATAACACCCTGCATGTACGCTATATTGCCAAAAGTATTCGCTCGTCTGCCTTCACACGGATATGAAGTTGAGTGACATCTCATTCTTTATCCATAGGGTTTTATATGATGTCAGGTCACCCTTTGCAGCTATAACAGCTTCAAGGTTTAGGAATGTGTTTATACCCCTCCATGTCTTTATGGACCTTGCTTTGTGCACTGGTGCACAGTCATGTTGGAACAGGAAGGGGCCACCCCCAAACTGCTCCCACAAAGTTGGGAGCATGAAATTGTCCAAAGTCTCTTGGTCTGCTGAAGCATTAAGAGTTCCTATCACTGGAACTAAGGGGCCAAGCCCAACTCCTGATAAACAACCCCACACCGTAACCCCCCTCCACCAAACTTCACACTTGGCACAATGCAATCAGACAAGTACCATTCTCCTGGCAACCGCCAAACCGAGACTTGTCCATCTGTTATTCCTAATCGCTTCCACTTTGTTATAATACCACTGACAGCTGACTATGGAATATTTAGTAGTAAGGAAATTTCACAACTGGACTTGTTGCACAGGTGGCATCCTATCATGGTACCACGCTGGAATTCACTGATCTCCTGAGAGCGACCCATTCTTTCAGTGATGTGCATAGAGGCAGTCTGCATGCCTAGGTGCTTGGTTTTATACACCTGTGGCCATGGAAGTGATTGAAACACCTGAATTCAGTGATTTGAATTGGTTAGTGTAGTATACTTACAATACTTTTGGCAGTATAGTGTATCTCTCCATCATGGATTAATAAAACAATTTGGGCTGAAGTCTCAGAATTATCGTTAAACACTTTATCAGGCAGAAAATTCATAATCATTTCTTGTAAGTTTTCTGTGAGCAAGCTTTTACAGGCATTAAATACCCGGTTCTCATCATCACCACTGTGAACAATTTTTACTCAACATTCAACATTTCTCTGGAATGGAGCATTTTACCTCAAACTGCTGAATGATTTTGTTTACTTAACTGGTTAATTATGCAGGATTCTGTAATAAAAAGGATGGAATTTGTCCTTTAACATTATTGTGTTAAATTTAAAGTACTTTGGACTAGCATTTGCAAGAGGCTTCTTGCATTCTGGACCAATAAAAGTGTCCAAAACAAGCTTGTTGGGTCATATTGTAATGAGGAGATATTAAACGAAACGATCAGATCCGATCTGGTCAAACTGAGACGCTTTGTAGTGAAAGGTGCCAATGTAATCCACAAAGAGTATATCCATACCATATACAATATAGACATGAAACACATATTAATGCAAGGTGTAAACAAGCTCAATAGGACTGCCAGACAGCTTTTCTCCTCTAATAACACTGGTAATTTAAATATTTGTTCCAGCCTGCGGTCTGCACCAGAGAGTTGTGTGTGTTCTCTTTCTACACGCTGGGAGTGATGTCAGGGGCAGCAGAAGAAGTGGCTACTGGAGCTGAGGTACACACCCACACACAAGGATTATTGCATTTGCAAATTCACAAATCTTGAGTTCTTTAAGGACATTTAGATCTGCTTTAATTCTACACAGTGGGCTTGAATGGAAAGCATCAGATTGGTTACATTCAGAATGAATGCCAGAAAATGTTTGACTACTAAATGGCTTACAGATAGATTCCAGCTTGATGGGGCAACATGCAAATTGAGCCAACAGAGAGTAAACATGTGCAAATTGTGTCTACTGTGTATCTACTGTGTTACATGTTTTATGAAAGTCTCTGTTGTTGCAGCACAGAAAGCAGCTGTAGCTTATTGTAATATTACGGTCTTATTTTAATGAGTAGAATTCATTGTTGCGGATAAAATAAGCTGTATTGAGTGCCTTTGTGCTCTGTGTGTTGTTTTGTATTGTTGTGGTGCAGGTGGTGGATCTACTGGTTGCTATGTGTAGAGCTGCTCTGGAGTCTCCCCGTAAGAGCATCATCTTTGAGCCCTATCCCTCTGTAGTCGACCCCAATGACCCCAAAACGCTCGCCTTTAATCCCAAGGTGACAGACCGTCCTTTATGTTTTACAAATCACATGTGTTTTTTTACTATTCGTTTGTGTGAAAATTATGCCCATCTGGACTGATAGTTGGCAAAAAAGTGGTGCTTTATTTAGAGAAGGAAGCATTTTTTCACTTCCTCATTAATCACTCATTGTTCTCTCTTTTTTGTCTCGAACACTTTCTGGTTGCGTACTGTGTGTCTCTCTATGGCTGGGTGGTCACAGAAGAAGAATTATGAGAGACTGCAGAAGGCGCTGGACAGTGTAATGTCCATACGAGAGATGACCCAGGTATGGCAGCTAGTTGTTGCACAGGTCCAGAACATTTTTTTTTTTTTTCAGTTTTATCTGATTTGCATTTAGGAACACTTCTCAGATTGTTTTGGGTTAAACGAATGCTTAGCAACTAACTACATTAACTATGAGTCTGTCTTTGGTGTAACTACTCTATGGATGAATCTGTCCTTGGTGAAAACAGAGAAAAAGTGAGTCTTTCTTTGATATTGCTGCTCTGAGAAAGTCTGTGATTGCTACTGTTGCACTATGAACTTGATCTGTCTTTGGTGTAACTACATTATGAACAAGTCTGTCTTTTGTGTAATTACATTATGAACGAGTCTGCCTTTGGTGTAACTACATTATGAATGAGTCTGTTTCTGGTGTAACTGCAGAAAAGTGAGTCTTTCTCAGGTGTAACTCTCCTCTGTGTGAGTCTATTATTGCTATAATTGCACTATGAGCTTGTCTGATGTTGGCGTAACAACATTATGAACAAGTCTGACTTAGGTCCTGTTGTTGAATACATGAGCCTATCTAGTACAACTCTACTGTTTATACTGCTACAGTGAGTTTGTCTTTGTAACTGTAGAAAAAAATGAGCCCATCTTTGGTGTAACTACATTATGAACAAGTCTGTCTTTTGTGTAACTGTAGAAAAAGTGAGTCTTTCTTCGATGTAACTTCCCTCAGAGAGACTTTGTCATTGCTTTAATTAAGCTTGTCTGTCTTTGGTGTAACTACATTATGAACGAACCTGTCTTATTAGTCTGTCTATGGTTTAACTACATTATGAACGAGTCTCTCTTTGGTGTAACTACACTATGAATTAGTCTCTCTTTGGTGTAACTACATTGTGAATGAGTCTGTCTTTTATTTAACTACATTATGAACGAGTCTGTCTTTGGTGTAACTGCAGAAAAACTAAGTCTTTCCTAGTTGTAACTCTTCTCTGAGAGATTCTGTCGTTGCTATAATAGCACTATGAGCTTGTCTGTCTTTGGTGTAACTACATTATGAATGAGTCTGTCTTCGGTGTAACTACATTATGAACGAGTCTGTCTTTTGTGTAACTATTTCTTAGATGTAACTTCCCTTAGAGAGAGTTTGTAATCTCTTTAATAGCACTATGAGCTTGTCTGTCTTTGGTGTAACTTCGTTATAAACAAGTCTGTATTTGGTTCAATTGTTAAATAGGTGAGTCCATCTTTAGTGCAACTCTACAGTGAGTGAGTTTGTCATTGCTATACATGTGTCTTTGGTGTAGTTATGCCATGAATGTGTTTACAGGGATCATATCTGGAGATAAAGAAGCAGATGGATAAACTGGACCCTCTAGCTCATCCTCTACTGCAGTGGTAAGTAATAAAACATTGGTGAAACCACGTTTACTACATGTGTATTTCATTTTCTATTACTGCTGAGTGCCTCATACATGCTAAACATTGTCGTGCTCTTTGTGTTCTTCTGCTGTCTGCAGGATAATATCCAGTAACAGGTCTCATATCGTCAAACTGCCACTGAGTAGGGTAAGGTTGTCATTGTTCTGCTGGTATTGCACGAAGGGATGGATGCGTTAGTATTTTAATTGATATCTTTATTAGTTTTGTGTCCTTGTGTACTTATCTATTCTCTAATCCTTCAACCTGTGTTATATCATTTCTGAGCAGCAGCTGAAGTTTATGCACACATCCCATCAGTTCCTGCTCCTGAGCAGCCCACCTGCTAAAGAAGCTCGATTCCGCACAGCCAAGAAGCTCTACGGTAGCACCTTCGCGTTCCAGTGAGTCACTCTTTCTGCACTTTACCGCCATCCTATTCCGCACATTAGTACGAACTCAACACTCTGAGCTTTAAACCTACTGCAGCTTCCAAAATGTGTTTTAGTAGATGTCCTCTGATCAATAGCTGTGGACATTAAAGTCTTTAAGTCTATAAAACGGGCCATCGCTGATGACTCTCTGTCTGATGATCAGTGAGTAATCAAATTTAGAACCTGCACAACCTGATTCGGTGTGTATATTTACAAAGATTGCGTTAGGCATGCACTTTCCGGATTTATCGTTAAAAATAAGTGCTAAATTGTGCTGCGCTTAGGCTCTCAAGAGACTTGCGCTCTTTTTGTAATAGTGCAACTTCAGTGCATTTAGACTGTAATGTGCTGCAACCTCATTATGACCCTTCTTTTCTATTTTTAATCGATGCCCTAATACAGTTATGCTAACTCTCTCAAAACTTCCCGAAACATCCAACAAAGACTTTTGTATAAATAGCACATTCTTTTTTAGATGTAGACTAATTTAGAGCCTCTAGTTATTGATGTGTGGAACACCTTGATGTTGAATGTTGACTGTGTGGTTTCTTGGCTCGTATACTTGCTTGAGCAGGGGCAACATTTATAGAATAAGGCCCTTCACTCACATACACATTGTTCTCTCTCTCTCCCTACCTTTCCTCTCTCTCTCTGACCACTCTAGTGGTTCCCATATAGAGAACTGGCACTCTGTTCTGAGAAATGGACTAGTCAATGCCTCTTATACCAAACTGCAGGTATGTAAATTACATCGGTCAGCTGATCTAAGACGCATTTCTCCATTGGACAGCACTTGCCCCGCCCTGGGTGCAGGTTGACTGTCCAGCTGATCCATTTTGACAGTAACGAATGCCAGGTCCCCGTTTGCCGTTGGGCTGAAAGGAGGTGAAACTTTTTGGTAACGATCTCATTTTCTGTGCTGACAGCAGCTGGTTCCATACACCTTCCTGTCCCAAACGGGAGAGGATGTTGGGTCAGCTGGGGTCAGGGGTTGCCATTAGGTTTCACGGGGGGTTTAAAGGGAATCACTGAGTGTTGTTAGGTGGCTCTCAGGGCACCCATTACTTTTGCTTGGCTGACTGCACTCTCTATGGAGACCCTACGGATGTGGTAAGAAGTGGGACAGCTTTACAGTATGCATTGTTCCACTCGACCAGTCTTTCCAGTTCCAAGTTGGGCCAGTTTGTGTATTGGGAAAGGGAAGACTTACACACAGTTGACCTTGACAGGAATATGGGGTACAGTCCTGGAACGTTCTATATCTTCCATGTTCTACTTGTACAGTACACGTCCTTCATTCCACTTTATCTACATCACTTTGTTGTAGTCTGTAGACCATGTCACTTTCAATGCAAATAAATGTAAATCTAATCAATATATCTAATATTTCTCAATGTCATGTTGTAAGAATCTGAAAATATTACTTAGCTCTAGATATTTTTATCTAGATTTTTTTGCATTTTGTCTCAACATTGTCTAGAAACGAGTTTGCTAATCTTAAATAATCTTTCCACTTGGCAATATATAACTTTTGCAGTGTGTATCCCTAAAGGACAGTGGTTCATGTTATGTCTTTACATTAACTTCATATTCACAAGATTCTGCTTGTCATGATTTTTGTTGTCCATCACTGTCATCGCCATCAACGCCATTCTTCTGTTGATGTTTTCTGTACACTCACACTTTGTACCCCAGCCTTATCTTTCAGTCTTTCATCTCCAGTTCATTCTGCGTTGTTTCCCCCTTTTGCTGTTCTTGTATGTTATATTTTAATTCATTCCCAGTGAACTTCATAACTTCACATAAGGAGGATTGAGATGTGAATCCTTGTCAGATATAGCCAGCTGAATACAGTATTATGCCAGAAACTCATTTCCCTTCATTGCCTGTTTCTATCTGGCTTTATTTGTTTGGCACAAGCGTACAGTAAGGGGAAACAAGTATTTTGACACTTTTGTTTTTGTTAGTTAATATACCTCCAGTGCATATATCTACTTCAAATGTATACACATAATGTATTTTGTGTTCATGCGCTAAAAAAGCGTATGCATAGAAGCAGAGAAATTTCTGCACAAGAATTTAGGCAAGTCAGAACTAATAGTGTACTCTGATCAGACAACACAAAAACTGGGGCTGCTTTTTTGACGAATAGTGCTGTGGGATTAGATGTCTTAGCAGAACACATTACAATTTTAATCTTATCAGACAAGAAAAAAACCTGTGGAGAAGATGGATGTTTCAACAAGATAACAACCCCAGCATAAAGCCAAAATACACTACATGGCCAAAAGTGTATGGACAACTATACATCACATCCACGTGGGCTTGTTTGACATCCCATTCCAAAACCATGGAGAATCTTTCCCATCTTTGCGGTTTCCACTGTTCTGGGAAGGCTTTCCATAATATTTCAGAGTGTGTTTCTGGAAGTTTATGCCCAGTCAGACACTGCTGTTAGACACTGCTGTTGAGCGATTAGGCCTGCCTCACGATCGACGTTCCAATTTATCTTAAGTTGTTTAGTGGGTGTTGAAGACCGCTGGAGTTCCTTCACACCAAACTTTTCAAACCATGTTTATCTGGGCTGTGCTTTGTGCACTGGGCACAGTGAGGCAGAAACAGGTATACAAGTGCTACCGCCAAGTTGGAAGCACATCATTGCCTAAAACGTTTGTATGCTGTAGCGTTAACATTACTCTTCAGTAGAACTAAGAGACCCTGGAACTCCGAAAATTATTCTTCCTCCACCAAATGTTACATTTACTTACTTTGTATGCTGATAGGTAGTGCTTTCCTGGCATCCACCAGACATAGATTCGTCTGCCAGACTGACAGACAGTGAAATGCCGTTCATCACTCCAGAGAACACATTTCCACTGCTCCAGAGTCCAGTGATGGCACTTTACACCGCTCCAGCCGATGCTTGGCGTTGTGCATTTTGATCTTAGGCTTTTGTGAAGCTGCTCAGCCTTGGAAACCCATTTCATCAAGCTCACGACATACAGTTCTTTTGCTGATGTTGCTTTCAAAGGAGCTCTGTAGTAAGTGATGTACCAGAGGATAGGCAGATGTGGATGTGCTTCAGCACTCATCAGCCCTGCTCTGTGAGTTTGCATGGTGTACCTCTTTGTGGTTGTGCTTTTACAGGTTCACAGTAATATCAATTACTGTTGACTGGGGCATATCAGAAGTGACAAAGGTGGCATCCTATGACAGTGCCATATTTAAAGTCTCAGAGGACCACCCATTTTTACTGCCATTGTTTGACAGCATGGCTTTGTGCCCGGTTGTATATACCTGTTAGCACCTGGACACAATACTTAGGGGGGTGTCCACATACTTTTGGCTGTATAGTGTAATTCAAGGCTGGTTTCTCAAAGAGATGGTGCTTGTATAGCCTTGCCAATCTCCTGATTTCTGATGATCACATAAAAAATGTATGGGGAATTTTGAAATTGCAAGTCCAACAGAGGAGCCCTCGTATTCTTGAAGACGGTTTGCCAAGAGGAACGGGCAAAGCTTCAATCACAGTAAGCTGACTGCTTCTTACCCTCAACATTTCAAAGCTGTAGTTTAGCACCAATAGCTTTACATGTAAGTATAAATGTCATCATGTGTTAATTATAAGTGTGTATGCACCGGAGCTATGTTAAATATCAAGAGGAAAAGCATTGAATACTTGTTTCCCCCCAGTGTATAGCCTATGTGTATGTTGGTCTGACAGCATGTGTAGTATTGCTGTCCCAGTGACTCTCACTCTCTTTAACCCAAGCTGCATGGGGCAGCGTACGGAAAGGGCATCTATCTCAGCCCAATCTCCAGCATATCCTTCGGATACTCAGGTAGGATCTCCAGATGACATCACGTCCCTCCGCACATCTCTTGTGCTCACCCGTCTCCCATCATGTCCTGTCGAACCTGTGCCGTTGCAGTGGTGCTCATGGATGTGTTGCACTGGGTGGAAGCTGAAAGCAGCCATGCCAAACTTTACCCTAACCTCATCACATTCCTTCCCATTAGCTGGTCATTGTTGGTGGTGGTTGCTGGTTGTTGTGCAATTGTATGTTCATTCTTTGGATAATGTAGAGATATTGGACATGCTATATATACTGTGGCCTGAAAGTCAAGAGACATTTCTCAAAGCTGCTTTTTCAAGGATTTGATCTGAACAACTGACTTGTCCATTCCTTCACTCAGAGATGCATTCTTTCTCAGTAACTGCTGCCTAGTTTGGACAAGCTTTATGGAACATTGACCAAAAAAACACTTTAAACCTAAAGGGATAACTGTAGTGCAGTAGTCTTTCATCAGAATAGCTGCATTTAATTGCCTTAATAAACTTTGTTAATGTAGCATGGTCACTGTAGTTTCTAACCTGCTTTGTTTTTAAATAGCATTATTCATACAGTACAGTTCAATAACATAGCACCTGCTGTGTGTCTACATGCTGCATGTTAGTCTATTGGTAGTTTCTAAATAATTCATAACAGGACTCAAATGATATGAACCTTTTGTAACTGATTGAACTGAATTCAAAATGCACCCTTTGAAACTTAGTTTAATCCTTGACCTGCCTGACAAAAGTTACTGCAAAAGAATACATTAGTGGGCGGAGTATATTAGTTTATTGCTAATGTTAGCATATTAGTTACAAAAATCTGAGAATAACTGAGATTTTAAGTGATATTCTATAATGTTTTAGGTATTATTAATTAATGTTAATATGTTTTTGTTAATAAGTCGATTGTAATTTGTTATTGATTGATCTCATGAACTGGATTGCCTCATGCTAGTGGCTAATACCCTTCAAATGATGTTTCTATAATTCATGTTGGGTTTTTGAAGCATCTACCATAACAAACGGTTACGACTGAGATCCTTAGTTTAATCAGTGTCATACGCTTTATAAAAAATAATATTTCACACGCTGGATCTCGTCTTCTGTATGTGTGGTCCATTTATCATGTTGTCTACTACATACTCCATCACGTGCTTTGTGATGCATGAGCTTTAGTAGAATATGTGAAATATTTTACCGGATATCAGGAATGTTGCTCTGAGAGCCTTGACCTAAACTCAGTTATATGTATGTATGTGTGTGTGTGTGTGTGTGTGTGTGTGTGTGCAGGGATGGGTAAAGGACAGCATCGGATGCCGACTAAAGATGAACTAGTGCAGCGCTATAACCGTATGAACACAATTCCACAGGTAAGAGGTTTACCTGTCACAGCTCTGTGTGGGCACTTGCACTTAATTTCCCCACATCATAAAATAGCATGCAAGTTTCATAGTACTGAATAATTCAATAATTGATAAAACTGGCTGATTATTTTTTGGGTTATTTGTGTACATTTTTCATGCAGACTAAAGGCTTTGGATGCATTATACACATTTTTGTTATTTTAGCTACAGATGGACGGATCAGTGTTTTTGGGGCCGATGCCGATCACTTTTCAGCCAACAGCTGAATATTATGATGCATTTACCTGTTTGCACCTCAAGCAGTACACGGCTGATGGTGCTAGGAAGCCACGCAAAATGCTGGCATGGTGAACTTTGGAAAGGAGAACTTTGTTTAAACTTGGTTTATTTAAGGTGGAGGACTCTCTGTAGTGGTTTATTGTTGTTGTATAAAACTGGGTTCATCTGGAATTCAGCAACAAACAAACAAAAAATCAGCAGAACCTGGGAAAATAGATCTCTTGACAGTGTGTTCTGCTCACCGCTGCAGGCTGTGAAATGTTTCCGCTTACAGTGGCAGAATTTTCTGTCGCGGCTCTATTGAAAACAATGGAACAGCCCAGTTTGCCTTTGTCCATCTATTGCAAACTGGTGAACGCAGCATCAGTCGTCTTTGCTAGTTCTGATGTTTTCTGATACAAGTTTCTTCAGACCATCAGCAAAGGTGTTTGGGGAGTTGGCACAAAATCCTGGTGAGGATCTGAACTCGGATTACAGTGTTATAAAAGGCACACACATACCCAGCATAGCAGTCTGCCCCTCACTGTTTTCTGATGTGTTTGTTTTGATGTCACGCTTGTTTGCTAGATGTTCTGCGAGATTCCAGGTTGGGCAGGTCTCCAGTTTGTATCATTTGAAATTGTGTGGTGTTTTGTTCTGAGCACATCTTGCAGTGCGGTGGCAGCGATGACCGAAAGATGACTGAGTACAAAAAATCTGTGAAGTTTGTCATTAACATATTAACACCGGTGAGGACAATACAAATCCCGTACTGCGGGTGCGTTAGCAGTCTCTATGAGGACCAGGGTGTGAGCGATACGTCCTCAGAAGTGAACTGTTCATTCCCTTGTAATACAAGCCACTTTCAGCAATACTGATAAATCTGGGGGACCTTAATATTGAGCAGTGTCCAGCCGATATACTGGCCCAGTCCCAGCTGTTGGTAGATAGCACCTGAATAATAAGATGGAACAATGAATAGTATGTGAAAAGCCAGAATAATTTGTACCAATGACGTTTATAATGACGCTGTTACCTTTTTCTAGTTCCGTAATGTAGATGGGAACCAGAGTGGAACTTTTACTTAGCTCCAGGGCTAGCGCCAGCTGCTAAGGAGTAACCCTTTAATGTGTTATTTTCCCACTGCGAGTCATACCGGTGCACGCCAATGTTTCCCAGCTTTTATTCAGTTTCAAGCTTTTGAGCCAATTGGAACAATTGGAACAGACCGAGTAAATCCATGTTGTAAATATGTGGGCTCACAGCAGATTGCCAGTGCCGACAGTGGGACAGCAGTGCCATATAAAATTAATAAAACGCACTGAAAATCAGCCAAATGTTTCATTTTGTTTGGTTTTGGCTTCAGCCAAAAAAAAAATCATTTCTGTGCATTCCTAATGAATAGTAAGCCTGTAGTATAAGGGATTCAAGTGTCTCTTTTCTCTTGTCACAGAGCCGGCCCATACAGTCCCGCTTCCTGCAGAGCCGGAATCTGAACTGCATTGCGCTGTGTGAAGGTGAGAGGCTGAATTGGTGCCCATTATAGAGCACTCTGGACCTGGGAAACACAATGTGACATTTGCGAGACAGTTCAGGGCAGGCTGTGCTTTAAAAGAGCCACATATTGCACCAGTTGTGCTTATGTGACAGATTCAGAAATGTCTCTGCTTTTATGTGAATTTCATCAGGATTACCCGCAACCCAAGCAGTGTTGATAACTTGCAGGTACTTGATATATGTTACAGTAGATTAGTGCAGGAGGTGAGTTGTTCCCTCTGGGCTGAAGGTTCTGCTGATGTTTTGCAGGTGTAAATTAAAGAGCTTCATGTGTATTTCTAGAATAAAACATCTCAGTACCAAGTATGTAGTTGAATGTACAGAGTATTACATTTGAGGTTTGCATGTCTGTCATTATGGCTCTAACCTTTTGTCACAGTGATCACATCAAAGGACCTCCAGAAACATGGAAACATCTGGGTGTGTCCTGTATCTGACCACGTGTGCACACGCTTCTTCTTTGTGTGAGTACCTGTGTGTGTGTGTGTGTGTGTGTGTGTGTGTGTGTGTGTGTGTGTGTGTGTGTGTGTGTGTCCATCTGTGCTTTCACAATTGTAATAGGAACTTGTATGAGAAACAAGATGACAAAGCAAAATTCAATAAGAAGTATACATATGCATTTGATTCAATACTGACTTAAGTATATCACAGTTTGGGCTTAGCTGCATGGCAATATTTATGATTGTTGTGATAGATTACATCACAATACAATACAATATGTGATTCTGGGAATATCAACTGGATATTGTCAGTGCTTCAGAGACCACTGAGCATTAATGGTTCAGTGTAACTGGATGCTGTACAGTTTGGGAAATATTAGCTAAAAATCATTGTATTCAAAGTGTTTGGCATGCAGGATTTGTATTCCCTGGTAGTTCCTGGTAGTTCCTTGTCTTATTACATGTACAGTCATCCAAATAAAATAGTTGCACAAATAGTTGCACCCAGGAGGAATCAACCAACAGGAATGAAACTTGGTGGGTAGGTTTGACATTGTGAGACATGCGAATGATTCAAGTTTTAGTGCTCAACCACGCATGTGACATAAGCAAGGACGGGCCTTATTGCTGTACCTGACTGGCCCAACAGCCACGATTGCCGAAATTCAGCGAGCAGTGATGTCCTCTATGAGTCATCCTGTTAGTGGCAGCACCATTGGTAGATGGCTGCCTGATGTAGGACTACATGCACACAGATCGTTACGACGACTGACCTTAACACCTCATTAACATCGCCAAAGACTGCAATGGTGTTGTGCCAGACTGTCATGGAGTGGCTCAGAATGGCAGCAGGTCATCTTCAGTGATGAGTCCCGCTTTTGTCTTGGTGATATGACCACCGAATCCATGTGAGGAAGCACCGTGGTCAACATCAAGATGAACAGTTTGTTGTAATGCGTCAAGATGGCCCGGTGACACTCCACCTCCACCAATACTGCAAAATCTGCAGGAACTGTGTGAGACTATTCAAGCTGCATGGGATGGATTATCATAGGGCAACATTAGGAACCTCTACAACTCCATGGTAGCGTGTCTGACATGTTGCGTTAGCAAACATGTAGCCTGACGCCATACTGAGAGACACTACTTCTGTATGTGTATCTCAATACATATTGATCATATCAGTCTATATCATCATTTATTGTTCCTGGTAACCTTTATCTTCCTTCCCAATAGCATTGCATTCCGACACTTCCTTCTGGGTGCAACTATTCTTTTTGACAATGAGTGTATATTAGCCCTAAGAATGCATATTGGCTGAGCAGTTCTGGAGCTATTGGAGTAAGGAATGGAAGTCTGAACCGCTTGTGATAAGTCAATTACATTTCATATTGTTCTGGATAATGGGATACTTTGAACCATGCTTAACATGCTGCAGGTGTACAGAAAACAAACAAGGTTGCGAACTACTGGCTAAGTGGTTGTACAACATGTCCTGTGCATCCGATATGAAGGAGCCTTGTTTAAGCCCAATGGCTCAAACATTTCTCTCTCTCTCTCTTACAGTTATGAGGATGGTCAGGTGGGAGATGCTAACATTAACACCCAGGAGCCCAAGGTGCAGAAGGAGATCATGCGTGTGATTGGCACCCAGATATACTCCAGCTGAGGAGGGTTTTCCTGGGGGCCGTCTGCAGGGGCTGTAGAAGAGCATCCTAGCCCTCGCTGCAGATATAGCCAAACGTCTCAGCTTCAGCTTGGCTTAAAACGGGGGACGGACAGAAAAGCTGAGTGTCTCTCCCTTCTCTTTCTTCCCAGTGTGCGCCTATTTGTCCCTTTGTTCTTTTTTCATCTCTTGTCGCATTCGTGCGGAGGGTTGGACGGGTGTCCCCGCCCCCTGCTGCGTGGTTCATGGCCTATTTGGGGCGGCTGGGCCTGTAGGAACTTCCTCCTCCTCCTCCTCCTTCTACTTCCCAGCAGGCAGTAAGATAAAAGAGTAATGACAGAGCAGATGTCACACTGAACTCTTTCAACTCTAAACACTGCGCCCACGGATACTGCGGCGCACTGCTAATGAGCACGGGAAACTTCACAAGACTCCGCCCACACTGCTCCAGGCCCCACCCCCACATGCCCTCTATTCCTTATAGGACTGCTCCCGAAGTGGATAGGACACCCGAGTCCCTCAAGTCAAACTGATCTGAAGTGCGGGGTCGAGTCCTCTTTCCCATATTCTCGACTCCTTCTGGACTACTCATATAGCACTTCCACTCCCTCATACTTATCGCTATTGAACATTTATCATTCCGAATATCCATACAGGAAAAAAAAAAACCCTGAAAAAAATGTAATCTAAAAACGTTTATTACATTTTTTTCCCTCTCTGGATAGTAAGTGATGAATCCCACATGCGCTCTTTATTGTATTTGTAAGAACATTATCCTCTTGATCTGTTTACTTTCATATTCTTTGAGTAATGACACATATTAATATCCAAGATGCATTTATCTCTCCAGTTGCTTTTGTTCAGCGACTCCACCCGGCGAAATCAATTTCCTTTTCTTTCGTCTCCGGTGCGCGGCACGACAGAAACACGCACACATGCGCGTATAGAGTCGGTAGAAAGATGTTTACTGCAATTTATCAGACGGAGCATGGATGCCTGTGCTGAAAAATGAGCGAGCAAAAATACTTTACTGTTCTTATTTGTACTTATTCCTCCTAATCACTGGATTTTCTAAATGCATTATGTTCTGGGTCGGGGGAAGGCTCAGTGGGGGATGCTCTACAACAAAACAAAATGCTCAGCATCTCTATTATCTCTATCTAGTCTGACATTCCATAACGGCTGTGGTCATTACCATGCAGCCTACCACTTCTTATTTCACAACTGGACAGACTCTTCTTCTCCTGCTGTAAAGAGACTCGGGTAGCACCCTCTCTTTCAAAATGCATTTTGTCGCATTCCTTCGGCTTGCCCTGTCGTGCAGCCTGCCCGAGTGTATGTATGAGTTGTACAGTAAACCGGTGGAGTTCATATCAGACGTTGCACTTAAAAAAAAAAAACAACAGAAAAAAAAGAAATGCAGTCATGGCTGGTCTCCTGCAAATGCACCTTCACTTTGATACCCCCTTAGCTCAGTGTACTGTCAGACATGAGGTAACTTATTGAAGGACTTAATGAATGTTGGAACAAATCTGGAGTAGATTGTATATAGACTGTGAGTACTGAAGGCATAAGAACAAGCCGTTTTTGGATGAACATCATCCCTGTAGTTCTCTCTCATGGTCTCTTCTTGGTTGTGCTTTTACCAGGCTGGCCCCGTACAGTTCCTGCTCTTCTTGTATGTCAGTGCTCTGTGTAAAACTGATGTTATGAAAGTGGCAACCGAAAGGAAGAATAAAGAGATTTTGCACAATTTTAGATAAGTGCTTTCAATTTTTTGCCTGTTTTTAGTCTCGTTTGAGAATACAGAGGTGCATTTGCCTCTCTTTTACCTGTAGGGGGCTCTCATTCCACACAGGACACCCTACGCTTGCAGAAATATCAGCTTTCAGAATGGGCTTTGTACAGACAGAGGGTCTCCTTTGAAGTGAGTAGGAGCTTCAGAATATGCATAGGCTTCTAGTAATCATACAGGGGCTGCAATATACAAGACACTTGCAGTGAGTCAAGTGCAGTTAGGTTTTATGCCCCATAAATGTTGTTGTGCTATCCCATGTCCAAAAAGTCCTAGCAAGACAATGATAACGTGCAGCGCCGCAAAACTGCACACCAGTTAATTGCCTGGTTAAGACAAGATACTTCGTACCACTGCAAGTGATTATGTTGATTTGGAAATCCACTGATTTTGGAAAGTTGGAAATCCATTTACAGTTTCACTGTGCAATTTTTGAAAATGTGATTTTGAATTATTGTTAAATCATAAAGGATTAATAGGCAGCATTATTTTTTATGTATTTAGAATTTCAGAATTTACCAGTCTTTTTTAGTCATCTAGGTCATTTTAATGGAAAACAATTAATCTCTGAAAATAATGTGTGGGGGTTTAAAACCATTTTTAACTTATGGTATTGCATTTTATGCAGAAATGAATCAGTAATAGGTCTGACAGTCAACTGGCAAAAATCTACATTTTCAAAGATGCAGTATAAGGTGACAAATTAATCTCTTAAGCACATTCATTTAGCACAAATAAAAATATGGTTCCAAGTTTTGAAGTATTACCCAGATATTACCCAGTATTTCAGTTCATTCTAAGCTGCAAATAAGTAAGCAAATAAACTCAATGTTTTAAGATGCAGTTCAGATGTTAAAGGGGCAGACTTTAAAAGTGACTAAAATTTGCTTCACTTTTTTAATGAAAAATCCATGAGATGATCAATCAGGCCCTAAAATATTATGTATATATGTTCTAATATCAGATAGAACAGTTTCTGCTGTTCTGTTTAAAGCATTTTATGATCTTCCTGAAACAGATGATGAATAGTGTTCATGTGTAAATGTATTTGCCAGCTAAGTAACTGAGTGTCTTCTCGTGTTAAAATTTCTCTGAATATTGCCATTTCTTTTTTTACCTCTATTGAAAACGTGTTCTGGTAACATTTGTGTATTCGTCACTGTCCAAAAAAGAAAAGCATCTTCGTTTTCTGCTTAATTGAAACTCAGCCGCTGCTCTATACATAGTGTGAAGATTTGGATGAATGTAATTCTCCAGAATGTCTTCTAATAAAACCACTTTACATTAACTTATTTTAAGAGTTAAGAAGGTTTATGTTCTCTCCTTACCATTTTGGAGATACTTGTTTTGGTTTGGACAGTGACGTGTTAATTTTTGAAATTAAGAATTATTTTTTTTTCTTTTATTACCTATTTTTTCGTCACTGCCGATTATTCTCCATTATTGAACCCCGCCTTGTTGCGCATCTGGGATCAGGATAATTACCATGCATTTCCTCCACAACACATATTTTCAGGCTGACCCTCAGACATCTAACTGCCTGACCCTTTACATGTGACTTCTCTCTGAACTGACAGAAAGAATTAGGAATTCTATAATTAGCAGTGGGCAGCCCAATCCACGATGCCTGGGAAGGGGTTGGGGGTTAGGTGCCTTGCTCAAGGGTTCTTTGGTTGTGTCCTGTCAGCTGACTGCCCCCTAAAAGAGGCCTGAGCCACCTGTAACTCTTCTTACTTATCCTTTTGGCTTCATTATTCATCTTCATTTATCATCTTTTAGCTCTGACTTTATCAGCTGAGAAAACATAGCATGTCTCCCACCAGACAGTCAGTTCCATAATTATCATCACCCTTGATAACATCGCCTCACATTAATACTCCAGTGAAACACATTAGTGTACAATTCCTGAGCACTCAAGTTGAAATATAAACGTGTGAACATGCTTAGATGCTGCAAATTTCAGATTTCCAGGGGAGTTAATAAGCTCACCAGACAAACCAAAAAGGCCCCTGAAAAAAGCGCTGCACAAGAATGATGGAGCGTGTGAGGGGATTCATAGATTGAGAAGAGGTGGTACAGTGCAGTGAATATCTCATTTCATGTGTGGAAAGTGGCTCCAAAGCAGATGTTAATGATTGGCTAAAAGGAGTGATTGCATTTGGGCATGCCAAACGCCATAGTGTGAAGGAAGAAGCTGAATCTGCAAGTGTATGGAAGCGTACGATCATACGGGTCTACCAGCAGTGGCAAAAATCCCAGTCTACAGGAAACTCTCCTCAGGATTGTGCCAGGGAAGGCATCCACCAAATCTGGCCCAACTGTGCAGTTCTTTGATACAACAGTGTCTGAACATTGATGTGGCCTACGTCCAGAAACTTGTCCAGCCCATGCCAGATCTCTGATCAGCTGTCGTGGAGGTGTTACACACTATTAGGTACGGTTCAGTCACAGGGGACCGATTTTAATTGTGGCATTTTTAAAAAGTTTAGATTTCGGTCATATATTCAGCAGCCAAGCGTGCCAATGATTATGTAGCTAATGATACATGGTAAACACAAAATGTCTTGTGTTCATATCCAGACATGAATATCTTTCAGTTTTGAAACTGAATGCCTTTGAAAGTGTGGTGTTTGATTCATGAATGCTGACTGGAAGTGATTTCTGCTGTAATCCAGGAAATTAGAGCTTGTTTGCAGAGCAGCGTAGCTGAATGCTTTAGTTGTTATCTGTCCTTTGACTAAGAACGATGAAGATATCAGTTTGAGAACAGATGCTTATCACAGAGTCTGTGAACCTTCTACAGATATTCCAGAACACTGGAGCTGATCGCCGACATTGCTGCTGTCTTCCGCGTTCTTGCTCGTTTTTCCTCAGAGGGGCTTTAGTATCCCAGTTTGGAAAGCCTGTGCGTGGGGTGGGGAGAGATCACACAGCTGTCACACTCTCCTCCATGATCTCGCCCACACAGCTGTCTCTCTGGCACATGCTGGAGGACCAGCAGGCCCTAAGCACAAATACTGCCTTAGAGATGCCTCCTGTTTCCCAACTGGAAAGTCGTAATCACAGAGTCTTTGAGCTGCATAGTGAAAAGGTTAGATAGGTAGGTTAGATAGCTAGCAGGCCTGATCTGTTTAACTCTCAGTAATTTACCAGCTGCAGACATACACATGACGTGACCAGTGAAAACAGATCTGAGGGAATGTCGAAGGTCTAATCAGTGACTGATAAAAAAGAGGAATTTAGAGAGAGAGAGAGTTACCCAGGATCACTCACCACAACGACCGTCTCTGTCTCTCTTTCTCGCTCTCTTTCTCTCTCTCTCTCTCAAAATTTCTCTCTCACACACACACATTTACACACACTCACATTATTTCTCTTTCTTTCTTTCTTTATTGTTTCTTTTTATTTATTGTCCTCACTTAGTCTCATCCGTTCTCTCTTTTTTCTCTCGTGCTTCTTCTCTTCCCCTTATCATTTTCTCTCTTACTGCCTCTCTTACTCTCTCGGTTTCAATCTTACTTTTTCTCTTTTCTCTCTTTTCCTTTCTCCCTTTATCTTCTCTCTCCTTTCTCACTCTTTCTCTCCGTCATTCTTAATGTTTTCTCTCTTTTATGCCTCTATTTCTTTCTATTTCTGTTTTTCCCTTTCTTTCTCTGTCTCTCTTCTCTCTCTCTCCTTCTCTCTCATTCTTTTTTCTATTGTTCTGTCTTTGTACTTCTCTTAAACTCTTTCTGTCTTTTTCTTTTTGTCTTCCTTTCTCCCTTTCTCTTCTTTCTCTTTTTTCAATCCTTTTTCATNATTTAGAGAGTTAGTTACTCAGGATCTCTGACCGTGACGGTTCTTCTGGAAACAGTTCAGTGCATCATAAGGTCTCAGATTCCACCTCGACTGGATTTGATCAGTTTATATTGTTCTGAGTTATTTTCATAACTACACTGAATATTCATTTGTTGAAATGTTAATAAGGAAATTATTTACACATAAATAACCACATTTTCAAAATGTCAGTATAATTAAATCACAGTGTAAACAGAGTCAGAGTGGTTCCATATCTGATACTCCAGTCTAGAGAAACTTACCAAGTCAGAATTCTTCACTATGATTGTGAACAATTCTTCCAGATATCATAAATTATATATAACAGACATTTGAAATGCTCCCAAACAATAAGAACTGAACGCTTGATATCTGACACATAGTTCTGAGAGATAAATATTTAGTTTTGGTCTAAATATGTTGTAAGTGAATGCATCTAAACAGAAAAACAACAGCTGTATAATACAGACAGATAATTTTTAGATTTCAAACTAGGTACCAGCATTACCAGATACATATGTAGGTTCACTGCTGGTTTTCTACAGTATCTGCTGTAATTATGAATTATGAAATGTTTGTGTGTGAACTATGATAATCCCAAGAAGCCCATGCAGACAGCAACCTGTATGGGCTCCAACACTGCAGTTTGTTTCCATTAGGGGTAGCTCTTGTGCTGTAAAACACATCCCCTTAACAATGTAGTTTCTCTCTCTCTCTCTCTTTCTCTCTCTCTCTCTCTCTCTCTCTCTTTCTCGCTCTCTCTCTCTCTCTCTCTCTCTCTCTCTCTCTTTCTCTCTTTCTACCTATGTAATCAGGGCCAGTACTTTGATTCAGCCACAAAAGGAGCAATTAGGTGGGGTTGTTTAATCACGCGAGTGGCCAACGGAGAGATGCCTCTTAGCTTGCATGGAGCCGGACAGCTCTGACAGAGAAGGTCAGCCTTATAACAGACCACCCTGGGGTGTCTCTCTCTCTCTCTCTCTCTTTCTCACTCTCTTCTTTCCTCTCTCTTTCTCTCTCCCTCTCTCTCTCTCTCTCTCTCTCTCTCTCTCTCTCTCTCTCTCTCTATGTTTAAGAATCTGGTGCTATTGCTATTGCTGATCTAACTGCTTTATCTGGATTGATAATTAATAAACCGATTTCATAAAATCGGTTCTAAATAGTCACACAGCTGTCATGGAGTTTATGGGCACACTTTATAAATTAAGGGTGAATAGACTGATGACTGATGTTTTTGGCATTGCTCAAAATGTATATTTTTTAAAGATAGTAAAATGTCCAGTATCAAACACCCAGTATCATCAGATAAGACCTGTTTTCAAAGGTTCCTCACTCTTATTACAAGTAGACTTCTGTTAAAAAAATAACTAAATAAATACAAACCAAAAAAAAAAAAATTAATTAATAAATAAAAACATTTGAAACCAGATTGTCTGCAAATATAGTGTGAAGTTTGTCTTACTCTTCAAAATCAGTTAGTATACAAATAAATAAAATATAAAATATAGAAAATAAGAATTAAGATAAATCAGCTAGATACAAGATGATTTAACTTGCTGTCATTTTTGCAGTACATATAGTCCAACTAGATAGATAGATAGATAGATAGATAGATATTAAAAGGAGTTTGGTCCCTCTTTGCTGCGCTAACAGCCACCACTCATCTGGGAAGGCTTTACACTAGATGGCAGCCACTAGAGCATTAGTGAGCTCAGGTGCTGATGTTGGATGATAAGTTCTGGATCACAGACTCCACTTCAGCTCATCTCAAAAGTATCTGACAGAGGTCCATCACTCCTTAGCCCAATGCAGGGGTTATATAACTCTCTAGCAATGCTTGATATCAGCCATGCTGCTCCAGAGCATCTTGCCCTATTGGCCATTGCTTTTCTATGGAGATTATACAAGCTGTTGAACACCTGTTCCAGCAGTGGGTGCATGTGAAAGTAGATGAATTCACTACAAGGGCTGTCTTTTTCCTCTTTTCTGACATATAGATAGACAGATAAATGTACTTTATTGATCTATGGTGACTGAAGTGGTCCGTTATCTAAAAATACAACCTTCACAGCTATCTGAGGGCTAAACGAAACCAGAAAACATACAACTACTCAAAATTGAGCTGTAATGTCCTTGAAAGTTTCCACTTTCCTTAAAGGTTAACATCTAAAATAAAGGAGCAAGAATCAAGCACCCTCCTGCCCACTCATTCGCTCTCTTTTTAGCCTCACTTGCTTCTCATTGTTGGAATTATTGAACGTGTCTTTACCTCTCCACCTCAGGAAGTGAAGGAGATACTGAGAGGAGGTGCCGAGTTCAGAGACACAAACTCAAAGTGAGCAGTAACCACGCAGATAACAGCTGGGTGGGTAATGTCTTGTGACACAGAGACGCTCTGTGTCCTTCTGTCTCAGTAACGTCCAGGAGATACAAACAAATAGCTGTTGAGCACCCAATACATCTCAATTACACAGACATGCAAAACACTGCAGGAGACGTTAGGCACAAAACACAACCACCGTGAAACTCACAGAACATGCACACCGTCTGGTCACCTAGTCCTGCAGAGCCAGTAGTGATCTCATAACAGGAGTGTCTAGGAACAGTGATAAGAAGGTTTGGGCTAAATGTGGATAGACTTAACAGGAAGTGTGCAATTGATCCTGATCTGATCCAGTGCCTCATTAAGGAGGAGCTGAAAGTAGGGTGGAGCCTACATCAACATTGTACAACAAGCTCATGGATGCTTTAGAGGTGGACTCCTGTTTGCAGCCAGACCAGAAGTCGGGCCCCACAAGACTGGAGGTCATCTAGAGGTTCTTTGGAGATTTCATGGGTAATGTTTAATTTTCAGGATATACCTCTATCAAAATAGACTAGTCTGATTTAGGCCATTCCGGAAACAACTGAACGAGGTGGGTAATCCAGTAAATAATCCATTGAATAGAAGAATAATAAACATGTAAACACCTCCATCTGATTACACGCCCAATCAAAAAGTCTTTCTCTCTCTCTCTCTCTCCCTTTCACTCACTCTCTTTTTTCACTCACCACTTCTTTCCTGATTCATATTCTTTCACATTCATTTCTGTTTTTCACTCATTGTCTTTCGCTCCCCTTCTCTTTTTTCCTCCACATTTTGAGTTCATTAATTAGATTTTTTTCACTCTTCCCGTCTTTTCTGTTGGCTGAGAGTGAGTTGTTGAAATGATGTGCCTCTCACTGGAAGCGCAGGAGGGAGGAGAGGGTTGATGATGTTTTTCGCCTTTTCCCTCTTTCTTTTCTTTTAATTTGCTTTGTATTAAATCTCCTGTCTTCAGAGACAATCCTAATTCCTTATTATTTCCACTCCACAGCGCCGATGACATCCGCACATCAGCAAACTTCACACCCGCCAGACGCATTCTCCACTCTTCTCTCATCCATCCACTTCCTTCCACTCCTCCTCCTCTAGCTGTTCTCACCCCTCCGCTCCTTTCCACTTGCCTCTATTCTCCTCGGTGGATTGATGCTGAAGTTTTGACGTTTCAGATCCTGATGCTTCTTTTCGGAAACTGATCTTTTAAATGTTTAAACTTTTTAAAGGGATAAATCATACATTTGGTACAAACCTGTTTCACATGACCATTTTCTAACCTGCTTTAGGATTAAAAAGGCTGTTTTTGTTGGGCTGCCTAGCAGGCTGGCCTAGAAGAGGCATTTTCGCTTACAGACTGACTGACGAACTTTGCTGAAACGCGCAAGAGCAACAAAGCTGTTGAGACAAGAGGACACCTTAGGTTGGCTAAAGTTAGCCTCACACTAGCTTGATCCTACCTTAAGGACCCTGGTTGGCGGCTGTATGCAAACTCTCCTGAAGTGTTTACATTAGCTTGATGCTACCTTAAGTGCCCTAGTTTGCGGTCATATTCAATCTCCCCTAAAGTACCTACATTAGCTTGATGCAACATTAAGTTCATTGGCTTGCGGCTGTATTCAAACTACCCTGAAGTACCTATGTTAGCTTGATGCTACATTAAGAACCCTGGTTTTTGCGACCGTATTCAAACTCCCCTAAAGTAGCTACATTAGCTTGATACTACCTTACATACCTGTCTTACTTCCTCTAACAAAGCATTTCAGGGTGAATACAGATGTACAGTATAAGAAAAACATTGTTTGGGGGAAAATTGAAGCATGTAAATTTATTCTAGTAGATCCCCCCCAAAAAACTTTGTGTTATTCTGAGCAAATAAGTGTGTACTGCACAAATAATCTCACCGGACAAAACATTAGTCACCTTGCATGTTTAAGGTGGTAGTAATCCCCCTGAAAAAGGCACTACTCAAAGATGATGGGGCGTGTGACTGGATTCATAGATTGAGAAGAGGTGGTAAAGTGCAGTGAATGTCTCATTTGGTGTGTTGAAAATGGGTCTCAAAGCAGATGTTAATGATTGGTAAAAAAGGAGTGATTGGATTTGAGCATACCAAAGACCATAGTGTGAAGGAAGTAGTTGAATTTGCAGGTGTATGGAAGTGTACAGTCATATGGGTCTACCAGCAGTGGCAAATATCCCAGTCTACAGGAAATTCTCCACAGAAATGTGCCAGGAAAGGCATCCACCTAATCTGAAGCAACTACGCAATTCTTAAATCCAAGAGTGGCTGAATATTGTTGTGGTCTACATCCAGAAACTTGTCCAGTCCATGCTAAATCGAACCATAGCTGTTATTCGTGCTGGCTGAGGTGTTGGACACTATTAGACCTGTTTCACAGGTGACAAGTTTTTGGTCTGGTGAGCTTATACTTACATATCTACTTTTGTCAGGTGTGCATTGCACAGTAATATAGGTAAATGCATTAGTTCTTGTGGTTTTAAAATGGGCCAGTTTTTGCAGCTTCGTTTCTACTGCATGGCCAAGAGTTTAAAGGTATGTTTAGCTACTGCACCAACCTCTTCTGATCATTAGCACTTTTTATTTGTTGAAAAGAACATTTCACTGAATCACCAGAAGACAAGACCAAAATTACTGGTAATGGGTATTATAATACAGAGCTTTGTATTTGTCTGTGTCTCACGTTTCTGCTGCTCATCCCTCCGCTCTTGTTCTCTTGGAGCTGAGGTGATGGCAGTGTTTTTTCTCCCACCTGTTTAGGAAGTGTGCGCAGGAGCCGTTGGGGGGTTGATGGAGGAAAAGAGCAGCAGTGTGCTGTTCACTATGTTCAGTAAGCGAGCATGTATTCACTCTAGCACATGCTCCATTCCATCTGTCAGCCAACCAGGCAGCTGTCAATCCACTTCTACTGGGAGAACGTTCAAGGACAACGACACGCTGAAGACCCTGCCAAAACACCAGCAACACCCCGCCTCCACACAGCCTCAGCCCTTACTGGCTTACTCAGAGAGAGAGAGAGAGAGAGAGAGAGAGAGAGAGAGAGAGAGAGAGAAGAAAAGCACAGTTAGTGAGAAAAGAGAGAGATGAAACGAGAGGGCTTGTGAGAGGGAAGAGAGAGTGGGGCAAGGGAGAGACAGAGAAAGAAGGAAAGAAAGGAGATTCAGAGCTAGAGAAAAAGGATGTGTGAGAGAAGAGAGTGAGTGAAAAGGCAAAAGCAAGTGAGAGGAAAGAGAAAAAGAGAGAAAACCGGGCTAAAACCCATTGTGTGTGCGCTGCTGTGAACCGCCTTGTAAAGCCCTAAACGGTCATTTAAAAGTCTTTGAGTTGAATATTGACGCGAGTTTTTGAATGTCATGCAGACTCAAAAAGAAGGTCAGACTCGATGTTTAGGACTCAAACGCAAAACCAGCATTATACTGATAAAGATATGATGATAATAGCAGATAATTCATCACATCCTCAGAAGACAAATACCACGCAAAGTGTTGACTGCGTTCTCTTCGTATGCTGTTCGTATGTAACCCGCTCACAAAGGTCAGATTCATACACTCAGGGTAGAGATCTCAAGCACAACCCGCATTTCGGAGTGCCCTGCACTTCACATGCTGTTACACATTTTCACCAGAGGGGTCCAATCCCCAAAACTGACCTTGTGCAGCTTTATGTTTGTGTGTAATTTGACCAGGGCTTTTGCGTGTGACTGCTTGAAGGTCTGTGATAAAGGGACAGTTTTAAGGTCTCCTTGTTGCTTTGAGAATAGGAAGTTTCTGTTGGTCTTCTTTAAAGCTGCAGTGAGATTGAGCTGCTAAATCCACAACAGCCTACTTAACCTCTCCTTCGCTGAAGGTGCTAGTCTGTGTGTGACAGAGCTGAGGATACCTCCCAGTGCCCACCTCCCGCAGCGCTCACGGTTTCAATTACCCTCCTGTAATCTGACGGCGTCTGCATGTGCACCTGCGTGCTGCCTTTGTCTGTGTTTTGAAATCTGAATGTGTTTTGCGAGCTGCGGTTTGCTCCTTTGTTTGCCCTTGTTTCTTTGTCTCTTGTTTTCCTGGTGGTAGCGTGTTGTTTGTTGGATTATCTCTCCTGATCTGCGGGCACAGGTGCATTTGCTGTTTCTGTGTCATCACTGCCTGCAACAATCATACAACACAAATCAGGAAATAATTAGGCCTAGAATTTTTTTTTCATCCTTTTCATTTCTTCAGAGCATTTGTCGGAGGGATTTACAACTTCACTGACACAAGAGGAAATAAAAATTACGTGGTTCACACAAGGGCACTAGACAAAGGCAAGCAGCCTTGTAAGTCTACGGGCCACATGATAATACAAATTAGATGATCTGTACTTTGACATATTAAATAACCTATATAGACATTTAGATATAGCTGTTATTTGTAGCTTTGATAACACTATTTGATAATTAGTTTATTATTATTGTTATTATGAATTATTACACTCATCATACAAATAATAGTTGCACCAATAAGGAAGTGTTGGATTGCAGTGCTATTCAGAAGGAAGATAAAGGTTACCAACAATAAATGATGATACATTTAGACTGATATGGGCAATATTTATTGAGCTACACATATAGAAGTAGAGTCTCTCAGTATGGCTAACGTAACATGTCAGACGTCTCGTGATGGAGTTGTAGAGGTTCCTAATGGCGTCCTGTGATAATCCATCCTATGCAGCTTGAGTATTTTCACACTCAAGCTGCACTGACCACGGGTCATTCTTATTCACTCCATGACAGTGTGACACAACACCGTTACAGTCTTTGGCGACGTTGGCGTGGTGTTAAGGGCAGCCATCTGCCAATGGTGCTGGCACTAACAGGATGACTCTTGGAGGGCATCACTGCTCGCTGAATGTCCGCAATTGTGGCTGTAGGGTCAGTCAGGTACAGCAATAAGGGCTATCCTTGATTACATAACATGCGCGGACAAGCATGAAACCTGAATCATTATCATGTCTCACAATGTCAAACCTACCCACCATGTTTGATTCCTCTCGGTTGATTCCTTCTGGGTGCCAGTATTCTTTTGATGATGAGTTTAGTTTAAGTTTGTTTTTCAGCATTCAATAACATGCAGAACTGTAACGCTGTTTTTGAAATAGAACTGCTGTACTGTAGTTCTTCTCTCTATCTCCCCTTCTCTCTCTCTCTGAGTGAGACAGAGTGACATTCACACACTGTTCTTTTGCTTGTAGGCCTGACATTTCTGCCGAGCTTTGATGACAGTCTTTGAACAGAGATATGAGTCTATGTGTGTGTGTGTGTGTGTGTGTATAGGGATGAGATACTTCTCTCTTTTTTCGAATGTTTCCTCGTCTCTCGTCATGCAGAGTCTTCAAAAACTGTTTCCATGGCTCTTCTCTTTTCTTTCCACTGCCCTGCCTTACTGTCACTGAGCTCCATCGCCCCTACCACAACAACAGGGTTTGAGTGGCTGCGTAAGCCCTAATGACTGACTGTTATACACAACTGCTTCTGTTTAGACTTACATTCTATATTACTTACTCTGGGTCTGGCAGGTGACAGCTTAGATTTCTATACTACAGTTCTACGAAGCAAAAATTTTTAACATTAACAGAAATCTGTCATAAAAAGGAAAAAAAAATCTGAATATACACTAATCATTCACATCTAATCATCTAAATTCACTTTGTTTTGTTTCAGGTTTCTGTTATTACTTTGGATTATTTTTGGAGACCATGATTGGTCATTGGCATTCAACCATGCGTTGATTCTCTGTGCTTGTAGGATGGTCAGTCATCTGGCATTTATGATGCTTAAAAAGTTCAAAAAGTGCTGAAAAAACGTCTCAGTAAATTATCAATGTATAGGACACACATGTCAGGGGGTGAATCCCATCAAAATGAGTCAATAACTTACATAACTTACACAATGAATTGTGTTTATGTGGTCTTTCCAAGCTCTGCCCATACATCTTTTCTTTCATGGCAGCTGTTGCCAGGTTGGACAAGCTTTAATTTCAATCCAATAATGAGAACCCCACCGAGAACTCTACCGCTCTATCGATCTGGACTGTAAAAACTGTAACCTAAGAAAATTACTTTATGTTGTTACAAGGAGTTGAAAAAGTTTTACTTAAAATAATACTTTGATTGAAATAGTCAGTCAAAGTACTATTTTTAGATTGAATAAACCTAGCTCACTTGCGTGTAGTAACAGGAAGTAATTAAGCTGGACCCACAAATTACTTTTTACAGTGTATTTTGTTGTAGCTGTGGGGCAAATTTATTACCATATTAACACTAGCTTGATTGTGAAATATTGCATGGGATGTATATCAACAGGGTGACTTTTCACATGTGTACAAAATAAATTTTATTTTAATAAACCATCACACAAATATATAAATCTAGATATTTGACAAAAAAACGTACTGAGTTACAGGCTGTATTTGAAATTGAATACTACATACTGCTCATGTACTAAATCTACCTCAAAGTAGTATGTAGTATGCAGTATGCGACCAAACTGAAAATCTGAATTCACTTTAGAGGTTCAGTTTTAGAGTGAAATAGCCGAGGGTAGCTAACAGTTAGGCTAAACGTATTTCAGGTGAACTGAGCAGTGTTAGCAGCAGCTAGCTCTAAACAGTGGATACATTAATAACAGCTCTGAGGTAAATGTGAGTTCACTGGTCATGTGACTGTATTAGTATACTACACTGTAGGTCAGAACATGTTACTGTACAGTATACTACACACAGGAGACAGTATACAGTATGCAGTACATACTACTGTATTATACAGTGTGCCGTATAGTAGTGTGCCATTTTGAATACAGCCACAGTCTCTTATTAAGTGAAATGGCATGTTTGCCATTGCTCTGTGAAGTTCAGCTCAACTATGTGGCAATCTTTTGATGAGTACTGAGAAGGCCGGGGTCTAACTGAAAGAAATAGAAAGCAGAAAATTATGCAACTGGTTTTAATCTCAATACCCCAAATACCCCGCCCCAAAAAAAGCCCTTAACACCTAGTCAACAAAACCCTCTGTCTCAGTGCTGCCGCTGCTGTGAAGTGGGTGGAAAAGTGCATAGTGAGCACCTTGCGCTCTTTCTCTCACCTCACACGTTCCCTCCTGTTTGATTCCTGTGCTGTTTTGTAGTTGAGAATCGCAGGAAAACGCAGTGGCTTGCAGAAACACGGAGAAAAAGGAGAAAAGTGAAACATTTGAAGGTGAAGGTGATGATTTGTTTGCCTGTGTTTTGCCGCTGGTTTGCCACGACAGGTTTTTGTCACATAGTTTTAGCTTTTGTTGGAAATGTCAGCCAAGTCACTTTGCACGTCCTGGAGTGAGTGTCTGTTCATAATGAACCTCATACGAGCCTGCTCGGTAAACTACTGCACTTTCACACAGCGCAACACTGAGCCCTTACTCTTTTTAGCTTTCTTTGACCTTAAAAACATGCACATGGCTTATACTGATGCTTGAGGCTTGTGTAGAATTGCACATAGAAATGTTTGTAAAATGCCTTTTCCTCATGGTTTTCATTATAAAGTTGATCTCAAATGAAATAGTGACTGTAGGCCAATAAATAAGACCACAAGAGTCACATACAAGCCATAATCATCTTCAGAAGAATAGTTGCAGCCAGAAGGAAGTGTCAGACCGATATGGGCAATATGTATTGAGCTACACATACAGATGTAGTGTCTCTCAGTATGGCGTAGGGCTGCCATGTTTGCTAATGCAACATGTCAGACGTCTCGGCATGGAGTTGCAGAGGTTCCTAATGGTGTCCTGTGATAATCCAGCCCATGCAGCTTAAATAGTCTCACACAGTTCTTGCAGATTTTGCAGTAGGGGTGGAGGTGGAGTGACGCCAGGCCTTCTGGATGTGTGACACGTAACAATATGTCATTCATTTTGGCACTGACCACATGCTTCCACACACAGATTCATTGGTCATCTCCACCAAAACAAAAGCAGGACTTGTCACTGAAGATGGCCTGTTGCCATTGTGAATCACCCCATGATGTTCACGTGATGTTAAGGGCAGTCGTCGTAACAGTCTGTGTGCATGTAGTACTGTGTTGTGGCACCAACAGGATGACTCGTGGAGGGCATCGTTGCTCATTGAATTGTGGCTGTTGGGTCAGTCAGGTACAGTGATAAGGCCCGTCCTTACTTAAGTCACACGTACAGATGAGCATGAATCATTTGCATGTCTCACAATGTCAAACCAAGCATTCCTTGGATTGGCTGATTCCTTCTGGGTGAAACTATTTGTGCTACTATTCTTTTGATGAGTGTACAAAGTATATGGCTCTACAAACAGGTGGCACTTAATTTCATTTCCCTTTGCATTATACACGATGCTCATTCTTCTTGTCGGTTTATCTCTTTTTCCCTTATCCTGTTTTTTCCTTTTCTCTGCTCTCCCATAACCTATCTGAGTGTCCTTCTCTTCTTCACGTTTTCATCCCCCAATTGTGCACTCTCTACCTCTCTCAACCTCTCTCTGGATCGATCCCCAGCAGGGGTTGCAGTGCTCCTGCTAATTGAAAGCCGATCAGAGACCTGAGGCAGGGCTGAGAAACAGCAGCTCCGGGCCTTTAAAAGAGCCACCGACACGACATACTAAAATCACCGGCCTGGAAGAGGGAGAGCAGAGGTGTGAACCAGACCCACGGGGACCACGACTCAGACCAAAACGCAACTTATTTGAGGCCAGGAGCAAGACTGGGAATAGAAATGTGAAGCCTCATTTTCCTGTCTACTCTCTCCACCAACTGAGTATTGTTTATCCTACCCATGTCCCATTTGCAAAGCATATATATTCATATAAAATGATTAAATACAGTTTAATAAGGACATAAAGTTACAGTGGAACAGAAACAAGTCCTCTATTGATGCTCTGCCTCCCCTGTAGAGTTACATAACAAGTGGAATTGCACTGAATTATTTCTGACCTCTGATCTCGCATTCCGTTATTCCTTGTATTCTTCTTTTCATCTTATTCTCCTACTCTCGTTTTCTTTCCCCCTTTTCCCCCTGCCGGTCTCTCCACTCCTCATCTTTGCTGTGCTTCTGTCTGTTACTCTGTTTCAGTTTTTCATCCTTACCTACTATCACAGAGTGATTGAGTGAGAAAGGAACTGGGCCAGAAGGGCTGAGAAGAGAGAGAGAGAGAGAGAGAGAGGTTAATTGGATTGTAATTATACCAGAGGTGATTAATTGATAGCATCTGTAAATTTGGATGTTTCCATTGTAAATGTGACAAATGAGTGCACAGGCAGTAGAGGACAGATGGACTTTGGGTGGCTCTTTTATGCTGATTTGAGATCAGTTTGGCTTCTCTTTTGGTAATCAAGACTGGATGGTCCTTTTACACTGAGCTGAAACCACTTTGGCTTATTGATAGATAGGCCCTGAGCCACTGAGCTGTTCAGAGCAGGATATAAGCCCTAGTACTCTATTTCATGTTTTTTATGCTTCCTGCTGTAATATAATGTTTAAGTTTGACAATATATACACTATATTGCCAAAAGTATTCACACACCTGGTGTTCCAATTACTTTCATGGCAACAAGTATATAAAACCGTGCAGACTGCTTCTACAAACATTAGTGAAAGAATGGGTCACTCTCAGGAACTTAGTGAATTCTAGCATGGTACCGTGATAATCCAGTCGTGAAATTTCCTCACTACTAAATATTCCACAGTCAACTGTCAGTGGTAACAAAGTGGAAGTGATTGGGAATGACAGCAACTCAGCCACAAAGTGGTAGGCCACGTAAAATGACAGAGTGGGATCAGCGGATGCTGAGGCAGATAGTGCGCAGTGGTCGCCAACTTTCTGCATAGTCAATCGCTACAGACCTCCAAACTCAGATTAGCTCAAGAACAGTGTGTAGAGAGCTTCGTGGAATGGGTTTCCATGGCCGAGCAGCTGCAAGCCTTACATCACCAAGCGCAATGCAAAGCATCGAATGCAGTGGTGTCAGGAACATCGCCACTGGACTCTAGAGCAGTGGAGATGTGTTCTCTGGAGTGACGAATCACGCTTCTCCATCTGTCAATCCGATGGACGAGTCTGGGTTTGGCGGTTGCTAGGAGAACGGTACTTATCTGACTGCACTGTGCCAAGTGTAAAGTTTGGTTGAAGGGGGATTATGGTGTGGGGTTGTTTTTCAGGAGTTGGACTCGGCCTCTTAGTTCCAGTGACAGGAGCTCTTAATTCTTCAGCATAGCAAGAGATTTTGGACAATTTCATGCTCCCAACTTTGTGGGAACAGTTTGGGGATGGCCCCTTCCTGTTTCAACATGACTGTGCACCAGTGCACTGGCCTGCATCCTGGTCCTGATCTCAACCCGATAGAACACGTTTGGGAGATGAATTAGAGCAGAGATTGCAAGCCTTCTCGTCCAACCTCAGTGTCTGACCTCACAAATGTAAATATTCATGTTTAGAAAAAACATCTTGTCATATCAGCCTCCATTGCAAGTTAAGAAAACTGTTTTATCCTCCTGTAAAGTTCCCTTTTGGAGGTGTTTAAGGTGGACTGCATAATTCCATGCTATTTTATAGTTTGACGTCTTCACTTCTATTCTAACGCAAAGCATTAAGATAAACATAAGGAATTCATCGATGAGTAGCTGTGTCTAAGCTTTTAACTGGTACTGTATATTCATAGATATGTGTATATTTCCCTGTCCAGTGAAATACATTCTTTTTTTAACTTCGTCTACATTTCCCATGCATTATAGCAAAGCTAATTTTTCTTGCCATGTTATCTCTTTTCTCCCTTTTCCAGGAGACATAATTGCTGATAAAAATGTCATTACATTACATTACATTTTTTTTTTAAGTTTAAAAACTATATAGACAGTATAATAATAAGCCGCAGTGGGTCTCAGACCTGGCCTATAATCTTGCATATACTTTCCCTCTTTGCACCTCAAACTGCTTGAGTTTGAGCGATAGCCCTGTAAAGTGGCATCAGTTTTTGAAGGTAGCTATGTTTCTATGTATAGTCAAAACACAATGCTTACCAAAACAGTGCACAGCAAATGTGTGACGCCCACAAGTGTGGTCACATTTCTGTAGAGAATTTGACTATTTACTTTTTTTGTAAATATTATATTTGTTTTCTTTATTTGTAAAAATATAGGTGGTTAAAGCTGAATTTTACCTGGGTAGAAAATGACCATGTTTTCATTATTTACATGTTTCTGTCTGACCAGCAACATGCTGTATAGCGTTTCTAGTTTGAAGAATTAGCTTGCTATACCCATGGGGTAACAGCAGGGGGCAGTGTGAGCTGGAGAGTTGGTTTACGTGCGTTGCTGGATATTTCTCATAGCTGTAGAGAACTCAGTAACGTTCAACCGTGTTGCCGTGTTTCATCATTCCTCTCCGGTTTTCCAGGTTAGTAAAGTGAACTAACACTTTAAAACCGTCATTAAAAAGCACCTTGTGTTGTAATCCAACTGTCTGATAGGGTAAATGTCTCTCACATGATCGTTTTTTTTAAGAATTAAGCCTCCGTTTAAAATGACAAAACTAAGCCTGGTCAGGGAGGGGGTGAAGCTAGCTAATGGCGGCGTCACATGTCTGTCGTTCCAATACAGGGTTGTACAGTATAACGAAACAGTCAGGCTCCTTCTCCAGTGCAGTTACAAGCATATATATATATATATATATATATATATATATATATATATATATATATATATAGTGTAGTGCAAAGACAAACAATGTGTGCAAACAGTACAGTACATGTACAGGACATGTGCAAAGTGTAAGAGCAGATATATAAAGTGTACAGTGCAGGTAGGAGAATAGCAGCTTAATGTTCAGATAACAGCTAAATTGCTTAGTACAGATGTTCAGTATAGATAAATAAATACACAGCTGGGATGTTCAGGCGAGAAAAACTGCACATAAGCGGATGAGGTAGCCCAGCTCCTGCCGTCTCTAGCACCGCCGGAAGTCATACCCAGAGAGTTGTGTCAGCAGTGGTCATGTTTCTCCCACCAAACTTCGTTTCTTGTTGTTTTTGTTGCTT
The DNA here is from genome assembly GCA_034552555.1 of Semaprochilodus insignis. Taxonomy (NCBI): domain Eukaryota; kingdom Metazoa; phylum Chordata; class Actinopteri; order Characiformes; family Prochilodontidae; genus Semaprochilodus; species Semaprochilodus insignis. The sequence goes on along the minus strand of CM067486.1, from coordinate 28,677,976 downwards.
TGTATTATTATTGTTTAAGTCTCGATTGAGATAAAAACGCGTCATCTTGTGTTAGTGTACTGTAGTAGCTGTTCGTTTAGAGAACTCATTGCAGCTTATTGTTAAATTACGTCTGATGCATGTACTGTTGTAGTGCTAAAAGTGCAGTTCATCGCTATATTCTGTTAAATAGAACGGTCTTATCATTTAAAGCATACGTAAGAGAATAAGAAGAAATGGGATTAAGGGATGCAGATCTATTTTTGATGTTTTATTATATTTTTGTATTCGTTTTAAAGGTGGAAAATGGAATTTATTTTATAATAATAACAAGAAGACAGTGAAGAGTGAATTCCAAGAAAAGTGACGTAATGCACATGAAAGGAGAAGTGTAATAAATAGCTGCAGAGAACTGTTGCCGTGTTTCATCATTCCTCTCCTGTTTTCCAGGAGCTTAACTGTTATGTTGGTACCGACATTCGGGACCTGTAACAAATGCAGGTTTTGAAAATAAACCATATAAACAAAGTCAACCATAATACAAGCACATATGGAACGTTACTATGCTTAGGTTCTTATAAAGTTCAGACCTTTAAGTTTTAAGTTTAAATCAGGTTTTTGTTCTAGCCATAGTGCTGAGACTGCATTGGTCTGCGTTGTCAGAGACCTCAGGCTTAGCACTGATGCAAAATGATTCTGTTCTGGTCTTATTGGAAAATAGTGCAGTTAGATTTGATACTGTTGATCAGAAAATTCTAATCTCCAGTCTTGATTGCTGTGTCGGCCTCTCGGGCAGAGGGTTTTGAATGGTTTATATGATATTTAACGAATAAACGTTTCTTGATTTTGCTGGGAACACATTCATAAAACAGTAATCTTGTGGAGTACCCCAGGGGTCAGTTTTATGGCCTTTGCTTTTCTTTTTGTACAGTGTGTTTTTTCTTCAGTGTAATGTCATTGGAACACATGATCAAGACCCAGTTCACAGGCTTACCAGGTGTATGCCAAGTGTGTGTCAGAACTGCTCATCTGTCCAAAGACAAAAATGCTTTATGAGAAGCTCAGTTGTTTTAGCTCAGTTTCCCAAACCTGAACCTGAGTATAATCTTAGACTCTGAACTCTGTTTTATCCCACATGTAAATCGGATAAATGACCTTAAAGCGCCTGCTCACCTCTCAGAATTCCCCTCTGTTCATGTTCCAGCATGCGGTTTTAGACCTGCAGTTACTGGCTCTCCGCAAACACCTTCCGGAAAAACACCCAACTGCGAAACTCACTTTTTATTAGATAGTCAAGCTCAGTGCCCACTTTAAAGGAGCATTTGAATTTTTTTCTTTTTAATTTAATTAATTTAATTTAATTGCCTCTTTGGTATTTATCCATTTAACTGAATTTGTTTAGTCTGTGTCATTGTGTTATATGATTTTAAACGAACACTCCTAGTTTCTTCTGTCACTGCCAAGCATTATTAACCTCTCTGTAACAGTTGAGCTGCTTTGAGCTGCTGCTGGTATGAAAAGAGCTCTGTAAATACAGATACTAGTACTGTTAGTGTTAGTATGTGCGCTGCTCCAGAGCGTCCCATTCCGTTGCTCATTGCATTTCAATAGAGATTATACACTCCTCCTCAAAAGAATAGTTGCACAAATTCCAGCAGGAATCAACCGACAGGAATGAAACTTCGTGGGTAGGTTTGACATTGTGAGACATGGGAATGATTCAAGTTTCACGCTCGGCTGTGCATGTGACGTAAGCAAAGAATGGTCCTTGTCACTGTACCTGACTGACCCAGCAACCATGATAAATGGTTTGTTGTCACGCGTCACACATCCAGAAGGCCTGGTGCCACCCCTACCACGAAATCTCCAGAAACTGTGTGAGAATATTCAAGCTGCATGGGATGGATTATTGTAGGACAGCATTAGCAACCTCTGCATCTCCATTCTGAGACGTCTGGCATGTTGTGTTAGCAAACACATCCCAACACCATACTGAGAGACACTACTTCTGTATGTGTAGCTCAATAAATATTGATCATATCAGTCTAAATTTATCATCATTTATTGTTCCTGGTAACCTTTATCTTCCTTCCCAATAGCACTGCAATGAGACACTTCTGTCGGGGTGCAACTATTCTTTTGACGATGAGTGTACAAGCTGCGTGTGCGATACTGAAAACTTATCAGCAATGTTCACAGTAGCTGAATTCATTATAAGAGTCTGGATAGTTCATGGAAGTCCATGTCTGACAGTGGCTGGTGTCTATATAAAACTTGCAAACATACAGATTTACCTGGGTTGGACAATGAAACTGAAACACCTGTCATTTTAGTGTGGGAGGTTTCATGGCTAAATTGGACCAGCCTGGTGGCCAATCTTCATTAACTGCACATTGCACCAGTAAGAGCAGAGTGTGAAGGTTCAATTAGCAGGTAAGAGCACAGTTTTGCTCAAAATATTGCAATGTACACAACATTATGGGTGACATACCAGAGTTCAAAAGAGGACAAATTGTTGGTGCACGTCTTGCTGGCGCATCTGTGACCAAGACAGCAAGTCTTTGTGATGTATCAAGAGCCACGGTATCCAGGGTAATGTCAGCATACCACCAAGAAGGACGTTTTCCTCCACCAGCATCACGTAGTGACCTGGCCACTATCCTGCAAGAAGAATGGCTTAAAATCCCTCTGACCACTGTGCAGGACTTGTATATGTCATTCCCAAGACGAACTGACGCTGTATTGGCCGCAAAAGGAGGCCCTACACCAATAAATGCCTTACACTAATAAATGATTGTGGTCTAAAACCAGGTGTTTCAGTTTCATTGTCCAACCCCTGTACTAGTTTGCAGTAACTTTCTAAGTGCATATACACTTGCATCTTAAATCCCTCTTGGAAGCAAGTCTCCGAGTTCTGTTTAAGGCGCTTCATGATAAACTTTCACTTTTCGTCTATATCTGTTTGTGTTAAGCTGTGGCTGACGTGCTCTAATATTTTTCGCTCTGATTAATGTGTGACGTGACATGGGGGCAGTGTGCCTATACCAGGATAAGGATATTTCATTTCTCCCGTGCTTTGATGCCTCTTGGTTTTCTTTTCTTTTCTTTTCTTTTTTTTTTGGTCATCTTTCCACATACACACAAACCGATACACAAAAGACAACTTTCAAGCTCCACATCATAAGAGTAACAACAGCATTCTCTTATCTTCGGTGCTTTGGGAGGACAGAAAAGCATGGTGCATCACAAATGCTGAAAAAAAACAAAGATTTCTCTTTTTTTAATCTCTGCTGTGTGGGCAACACAAGATATAGGCCACATCCTAAAAGGCAAAAAAAAGACCCATCTATATGCCTACACATCGTGTGTGGTTTTTACTCGTCAGAACAAATTGCTCATTAATTGGTGAGGGGGAATAAGTTGTCTGGCTGTGTCGCTGGAGCATGTGAGGAGCGCTGCAGAGGAGGACCACATGAGGCTGGAATTAAGCTAATCAAATAAGCCTCTAGCTAGGCCCTATCAGACAGCTTCAGACTAGAGGAACAGTGTACCCACGTCTCTGAATTTACATTTCATCTCCCCCCCGGGAAACACACTCTGCCTTTCTCTCCCAGAACAGCTTAGAGCCACATGGAGAGTGAAAAAAAGAGACAGTGAGAGAAGAGAAGAGAAGAGAAGAGAAGAGAAGAGAAGAGAAGAGAAGAGAAGAGAAGAGGGACATATATTTATGAAATCCATATCTATATAATTCTGATAACTGTAGGTCAAAGTTGTGCCACTCACAGTCAAATGACATGATTTTTTGATTTTATAATTGACAATAAGTTCACACATCCTGTACAGAGAACACACCTCTGCACATTTTAAGGTACACTCATCATCGAAAATAACTGCACCCAGAAGGAAGTGTCTGATTGCTGAAGATAAAGGTTACCAGGAACAAAAAATGATGATGATAATATTTAGACTGATATGGGCAATATTTATTGAGCTGTACATACAGAAGTAGTGTCTCTCAGTATGGCGTTGGGACAGCCATGTTTGCTAATGCAACATGCCAGACATCTGGGCAAGGAGGTGTAGAGGTTCCTAAAGGTGTCCTGCTTGAATATTCTCACACAGTTCCTGCAGATTTTGCAGTAGGGATGGGGGTGACGTGACACCAGGCCTTCTGGACATGTGACACGTGACAACAAACTGTTCATCATGTGACCGCAAACCACTAACCATGGTGCGTCCACACACAAATTCGTTGGTCATCTCCACCAAAACAAAATTGGGGCTCGTTACTGAAGGTGACCCGCTACCATTCTGAGTGACCTCAGAACAGTCTGCGGTCTGCGTCATTGCAGTCTTTGACGATGTTGACGTGGTTTTAAGGGCTGTCGTCGTAACGGTCTGTGTGCATGTGGTCTTGCCAAGTCGTCTGCCAATGGCGTTGGCACTAACAAGATTACTCATGGAAGGCATCTCCGCTCACTGTATATCCACAATTCTGGCTGTTGGGTACAGTGATAAGGCCTGTCCATGCTTACGTCACGTGCGGCCGAGCGTGAAATTTTCACGTTCACATGTCTCACAATGTCCAACCTACCCACCAAGTTTCATTCCTGTCGGTTGATTCCTTCTGGGTGCAACTGTTTGTGGAACTGTTCTTTTGATGTTGAGTGCACAAGTGAAAAACAATATTACAGTATGGTCTGAACAAAAGCAAAGGCACATATTTTGTTGTGTTTTCCAAGATGTTCAGTTCAGGAAGTGAACAAAAATTTTGCACTAAAGTTTGCTGAAAAAAAGCCATATTTAAATTTGTTCCCTATAGAGGGTTGCATGTGTTGAAGTGGAGTTTTGATCAACTTGTCTTGAACAATCCAGCCAGAATTGCTAATGATGGCCTTCATTGCCACTAGAAAGGTGCTCTAGTGAAGGGAGTGCTGAACAGATGAGAAACAGTCTCTCAAAGACCGTCCTCCCTCCCCTACCACATCCGATGCTCATCCGAGAGCCCTTAAATGGGAGGCTCCAGCACCACTACTGCTCACAGCTCTGATTAACCACCTGTGCCTCTAAACACTCCAACAAGCTAATACAGAACCCTGCCTGAAGCCAGAAGCAACATCTAGATCAGACATGATACTGTATCAGATGATATTACATGGATGGGTTGATACTTAGAGTTCCTTAAATTGTATTATCAGTCGAAGTCCATCTGACAGTGTTTGTGTGCTGTTATGTACCGAAACCAAGCATGACTGCCCTCCAGCTTCTTTGTCCCTTCAATGAAACAGACTATGCCTTTAAGACCTATGTATATAGATGACCTCTGTTCTAATTGGCCAATCCCTTCACAAGTGCCCTTCTTTTACCCCTTATCTTCCGCTCTATTAACTCTACTACAGACTGTCTGGATTAATGACACTTCTTTTAACATCGGTGTAAATGAGTGGGCCAAACTGCTGAATGGTTAGGTTATTCCCCATTCCCCATTCAAATATGCAATTCAAATAAAGAAGCTGCCGGATAATAGCCTGGCCACCCCGTAGTCCAGACCTCAGCATCATTGAAAGTGTTTGTAATTAATCTGATGATGAAAAGCCGAAAATGCAGATTCTAAGACTGAACTTTCTAGATTTGGATAATATATCTGTATTAAATACTGAAAAATATATATTTAGTTATTGAGGCTTCTGTATTAAAAAGTCACCAGTAGAATGTAAGAACATTTCCACATGAGAAAACCTCTCAGGACTGTGCAACCTTACAACAACCACTTGTTAGTGATTCTAATCTGAAAAGAAGGCATCAGTTTGCTAGGGAGCATTAAGATTGGACTCTGGACCAATGGAAAAAGGCTGTGAGTCCAGATTTACCCTATTCCAGAGTGATGGGTCTGAGTAAGAAGAAGGGAATTGCATGAAATGATGCACCCATCATGCATAGTATTCACCACACAAGTCCCAGGAGGCAATGTTATGATTTGGGGTTGCTTTGGTTGGTCAGGTCTAGTAGGCAGTGCTTGAAGTGGAAATTCACAAGTGCTGGTACTCACTTATTCATCCCTGTCATAGACTCTTCACCCTCCTGCCATCTGGCAGAAGGTACCAGAGCATTCGTTACACCACCACCAGACTCTCCAACAGCTTTATCCCTGAGGCGGACTGATTACTGAACACACTGATGCCCCGAGCAAACACCTGGTCTAATCTAGACCCCTTTCAACATCCATCTTAGACTGCTGTCACACCCCTTCACTACCATAACTGCACACCTGCACTTCATTTTCTTAATTTTGAATCTGCGGCGAGACCTCAACCTGACTGAACACTTTACATTTGAAAAGGTTTGCACTACTTCCATAATCACCTCCTGCTGCTAAATGCTAATTTTTCCATTCACATATATTTGTCTTGTTTAGTAGGCCTATTTATTGTCCTCTGTATTTATGGTCTGTATAGTTATTGTTTGGCGTAGTTATTGTTTGGCGTAGTAATTGTATGTTCTGCACATTGTGCAGCTGTTGCACCATGAGGCCTAGAGAAAAGATATTACATGTTAAACTGAGGAATGACAATATGAAACCCTTGACTTGATTTGACTTGTCAGCCAGCATCAATAAATAATTTATCCTGAATTTCTATAGTGAATAAAAGATATCAGCAATGTTAACAGCAATCATTCATTCATTCATTCATCGTCCAAGCTGCTTATTCTGGGGGAGCCAGAGCCTGTCCCAGCACTCACTGGGCGGAAGCCAGGAAACACCTGGACAAGCTGCCATTCCATCACAGGGTACGTATTTAAGGGTCAAACTTATAAAATTGGAATTGTATCATACAGAATAATTTAATAATGTAACTCTAGAATTTGTATATTTTGCATATGTGTACACTTTTGTGTGTGTGTGTCTTTTGAAATCAGCTATCTGCAGCATTCAGATGTAAACAAGAGTTTTACTGTGCAGTCAAGTACAATATGTTGTCTTGTATTATTGAGTAAATTAATGTTTATGATGAACATATTCATTAATCAGAAAGCAGTCATGATTATTTATGCATTTACTTTGTGTGATAAACTTAGAGTATTACAGATTAATAGAGTAATACAGATTTTGTGAAATATATTATTCCAAGCAAACAGTAAACAACCGCATTGATAGTACTTTTTGTGATGTTTGGTGCTGATACGGTGAACTCACAGCCATGTAAGCTTTTTCGAAGGCCCAGTGTTAGTTGATGTTGGTTTCTGTTTTTTGTGATTTGCAAAAGGGAATGTGAATTTGGACAGAAGCGGAATTGGATACAACACTGACAGTTTGTGAAAAGTGCCAGTATGCAACAAAAAGTCCTGATTCCTGGGGAGCCTGAGGAGTCATTTTCACTCATTAATAAGCCACCACATCTGTGATATTAGCCCCCATTAATGCAACTCTAGATGGACAAAATGTTGCATAAGTTTTTCCTCCTGATGCTGACAAATGTAAAACTTATAGGTTAGTGAAATAACTGATGGGTGGTCTCTGACATTTGCACAGTACTTTATAGATTATTAGCTCAATGGACAAAAAATAAATAAAATAAATGTCATCTGTGACTAAAATGCAACAAATAGCGTGTAATACCTTCACAAGTGCTAATAACAGCTGTGATTCAATTTGGCATAAACTGAGCAAATTCCTGTATGTAGGCCACATCAATGTTCAGCCACTCTTGCATCAACGAATTGCGCAGTTGGCAAGATTTGGTGGATGCCTTCCCTGGGAGAATTTCCTGTAGACTTGGATTTTTGCCACTGCTGGTAGACCCGTATGACCGTACGTTTCCATATACCTGCAGATTCAGCTTCTTCCTTCACACTATGGTCTTTGGCATGCCCAAATGCAATCACTCCTTTTAGCCAATCATTAACATCTGCTTTGGAGCCATTTTCCACACGTGGAACGAGACATTCACTGCACTGTACCACCCCATCCCGTCACTCACACCCTGCAGGTATTTATAGCCCAATTATCCTTGTGTAGTGCCATCTGCAAGAGCCTAAAGTTACTACCACCTTCAACACACAAGGTGACTAATTCTTTTATGTCTGGTGAGCTTATTACAACAGAACAGACTATTATTAGAATACAAAGCAATATAGCTTTTCTGTATTGCTGAGAGTAATCAGAAACAACCGTAGTAGTGCAGCATACAAATGAGGTAATATTTCCAGTAATATTTCCTTCAGACTCTGTAATTAACTTAATCAGCGATATGGCTTTGTTTTACACATAACCATATATGACAAGCTAACGTAAACTTGATTAGATTCAAAGCCGACTGTACAGCAGAGACTGGGCTCTGATTTCATCCCCATAAGCAGCAATGGAGTGACAAATGCACTGTGATGAATTACTCAAAGTGTGGGAAACGGAAGCTGGCCTCGTGTTTTTATTGAAACGAGTGTAATCAGAGCGTAATTTGATTTCCATATGAATCACAAATCACTCGTAGAGTATAGGGAGTAAAGGGCTGGTGTCTGCATCTATTTATGTGTGTTAGTGTCCATATCATTCATCAGTTTTCTCCTCTCATTTGTCCATGGTGTTTGTGTTTACTATTTGCTGTTGCTATACGCTGATACATTTGCTGACAGCTCTAATTTCCATTACGAGTCCTCAATTAATACTCAGAAACGCAATTATTATGACAAGGTGTCTAATGTGGGCTGTGAGGCTACGGAATGAATTGTGACGGGATGTACTTCAGGATGACTCTCTCTCTCTTTCTCTTTATGTCTTTCTTGCTTGTCTACTCACTGCCTTAATCTTTATCCCTCTCCATATACTATACATCTGTCTTTCTTCTCCTTATTCCTTTTTGCTCACTTCATCTCTCTCTCTCTCTCTCTCTCTCTCTCTCTCTCATTCTTATCTCCCTCCATCTTTCCATCGCTTTCTCTTCGTTGCTCCTTGCTTCATGCCCACTCCTTCTCTCTCTCTCTCTCTCTCTCTCTCTCTCGCTCTCTTCCTTTATTTGTTTCTTGTTTGTCTACTCACTGCTCTCTCTCCATATAATGTATATCTATCTTTCTTCTCCATACTTCTTTTTCCTCACTTCCCCTCTCTGTCATTCTCTCATACTTGTCTCTCTCTGGCTTTGCCTTTCTTTCTTTCTTTCTTTCTCTCTCTCTCTCTCTCTCTCTCTCTCTCTCTCACACACACACTCACACACACACACACACACACACACACACACACACATTCTTATCTCTCTCCATCTTTCCATCTCTTTCTCCTTCTTGCTTCATGCCTACTCCTCTCTCTCTCTCTGTGTGTGTGTGTGTTTGTGTGCCTCTGTCTAAGAGACACACAACATACTTCTTATCCCTCACTTCCTCTCTCCCCTCTTTCTCTCTCTTTCTCTCCCTTGTTTCCTGTTCTCTCTCTCTCTCTCTCTGTGTGTGTGTGTGTGTGTGTGTGTGTGTGTGTGTGTGTGTCTCTGTCTAAGAGGTCTGTGGTGTCTAATGGGATTACATGACACACTTCATATTGTACACAGACCCTTGGGCCTGAAGCTGACCTCCACCTGACCTCACACTCCAAAAACACAGGGTCACTCTATCCCTTGAGCCTTCATCTCTCTCTTGCCTTTCTCTCACTCTCTCAGTCCCCCCCCTCCTGTTCCTTCTCACTGCTTCACTCATTCTTGCTCTTGTTGTTTTCTCTACCATTTGCTCTCTCTCTCTCTCGCTGTGTCTTTCACATGCTCTTTCTCTTCTCTAACTCATTGCTCCCTCCTCTTGACCTTCTGGGAACTTTTTCTATGTTCTTTGTGCTCTCCTCATGAATAATGGCCGCATGTGGTGTTTCTTTTTCTTTCAGAGGCTGCTGTTTTTCTTTTTCTCCATCTTCTCTCACTTTTCATATTTTTGTTCATTTTCGTCCATTTTCTGTTATTGACTTGCTTTCAGCAGCCCTCCATCAGGCACAAAGCATGCTATTGTCGGAAAGCCAACCAGAAAACAGCTCTTGTCTTCAATCTCCTCCAGAAGAGTAACACATCCCCCCCCAGACCCACACACACACACAGACACAAACAAAGGAAGTGTGTGAAAAGCAGTAGGATGTTAATTATATTAATAGTCAGTAATGAGAGGCTAATGTGGCATCTCCTCAGCTGCCACAGTGCTCTGTCGAGAACACTGTCCTTTCATTTACAGTGCTAGATTTCAGACATGTAACATGTAACAGACATTTATTTTGTGAGTTGTTACATAAATATGACCTAAAATATGATCAGATCTTTACAACAACAGATACAGCAAATAAAACAAATACCACAAATACTTGTACATTGATTGAACAAAGTGGTCCAACATTAAATATCCCTGTTGGCAACCATATGTGAACCTCTAGAATCATCACATTGTAGGTGCTGCATGCACAGTTTTAGAAGGGTAGCCAGGGTAGACAGTGCTCCTGCCCCTGAAATCTGATTGGCCACCCCAGATACCAGCACAAAATTTCTGCCATGTCATTGGCGACCACCTGTTTGTAGGGTGGGTGTCTGTGCCTTTAAAGAGGGAGTTGCTTTGCTATTGGCACCAGGAGTGGTCATACAACAGAACTTTTTTTGTGTGTGATTTATTTGACAGTAGATTAATGACACAGTAAATTAATCTGAACACACACACACACACACACACACACACATATATATATATATATATATATATGTGCGTGTGTGTGTGTATGAAGGTATCTTCCAATCACAGACCAGTGTGCTGTTGGCATGATGATAACTGAGGAGCTGTGAGCTAAAAGAATCAGAATCTCTGAAAGCAGCTCAAACTGGACTACGATCTAAATTATAGGCTGTGTGGAAACACTCAGCATTTCAGCTTCTGAATGAAGCTATGAAGATCTTCATGCTACGTTCACTTTCCGAAATGGACAGTAGCCCAGCATCACCATCTGCTCATACTGTGAAATCTTATTTGTTCTTAAAGACTCTCGGCCCATTTGTGCTTTGTCTCTTGTGGGGCTGCATCTCCAAAATCAGCTCAGACAGAGTTATGGAGATCTGAGCTCCTAAACTTGGGTGGAGAAACACTCCATTCTGCTTCTGCTTTTGCTTTTGTGAAATGGAAAGCATCTTGCACAGTGTTACTCTCTCTTTTTCTCCCTCCTTTTATTTCTTTCTTGCTTGTCTACTCATTGCCTGAATCTTTATCTCTCCATAAACTCTATATCTATCTTTCTGCACCTTTGTTCTTTTGCCTCTGTTTCTCTGTCTCTCTCTGCCATTCTTATCTCTCTCTATCTTACCCTCTCTTTCTCTTCCTTTGCTTCATACCCACTCTTTCTCTCACTCTGCCCATTTGTGCTTTGTCTCTTGTGGGGCTGCATCTCCAACATCAGCTCAGATATGGAGATCTGAGCTCCTAAACTTGGGTGGAGAAACTCTCCATTCTGCCTTTTCTTTTGTGAAATGGAATGCATCTTGCACAGTGTTACAGTTTGCCCATTCTGTGAAGAGCAAATGAAAACTTAATCGTCACAGACTGAGCTACAGAGATCTGAGCTGTGAGTGAGATATCACTCTAATGAGAAGCAAATGGCCTTCTCACTGATGTTCTGTTTCTCTTTATTCACGATGTAAACAATTTGGTGAAATTCCAAAAAAAATTGTCATACTTGGCATATACGGTTTTGATATTTTGTGCCTTTTTTACATTGTGTTCAGGGTGTAGTGGCTTTAAGGCATAGAACATTCCGGAAGATCACATAGAACCACAGGGTAACATCTAAGGATATGCAGGCCTCTATGACACTGGCTAAAAGTTTCCTGACGACCACATGGATGAGCCAGAAGATTGCTGCAGTAATGTTGCATGGACTAACAAGGCCAAACATTTTATCCCAGCAGTTATGTATTCCAGACTTGTACTAAGGAATTCCATAAGAGAACATTTGAGCATCCACCCATGAACTGAGCCTCAACAGTGGGTGTAATGCACCTGTGACGAACCAAACGCAAGAGAGAAAGACTTTAATGATGACAGGGCAGCCCAAAATCAGAGTCACAAAACCAGGAAGAACAAAACCAGGAAGAACTCTACCAGATACGTGGGCCTGATGAGAGCAGGGTCAAGACAAGGCAAAGATTAATGCCAAAATGATAGCAAAATCAGTCAAACCAATCTAAAGGCCAAAGCTAAAGAATAAACTGACAAATGAGTCAGAAACAGGACACGCAAATAACAGCCCTCCAATAAACAATGGCAATACCTTATGCTGTCTATGTTCTATGCTGGCCAATGGTGCTGGCACTAATAGGGTGACTCATGGAGGGCATCACTGCTCACTGAATGTACACAATCGTGGCTGTTGGGTCAGTCAGGTACAGCGATAAGGCCCCTGCTTGCTTACGTTGCATGTGTGAAACTGGAATCATGTTCACGTCTTACAATGTCAAACTTACCCACCAAGTTTCATTCCTGCTGGGTGATTCCTGCTGGATGCAGCTATTTGTGCAACTATTCTTTTGACGATGAGTGTAATATTACACATTTCTCTAGTCTACAGTATTACAAAAGTATTTATATTACTGGAGGGTAACTGTGTATATGGTTTCCCTGAAAGCTGAACTGTAGAACACAGATGCACACACATCAGTGTTCTTGCCTCCTTTAGCAGTAATTTATGTACAACACTGGTGCCTGTCAGCCAAGTGGATGTAGTAGATGTGTATTTGTGTGAATGTGAACATACATGCAAAGGATAATTTATAATTATGCTGTGAATAATTAGTCAATGACAGATTTTAAAATCTTAATATTTCATAATCAACATATATTAATAACAATCAATATTAAACTAATAAACAGCACTACTATATTTCAACGTCTTATTTGCTTTCACTCACTACAGTGACCTAAAAAAAGGAAAATAAATAAATAAACCAGTAAAATAGCAAGCAGGTTATTAGACATGCATGCTGACGATTACTCAGTATGCTTAAGCTTGGCCTAAATACACAGCCCACCACACCAACGCGTGCCAAGTCTCAGCCTGCTTTTTCTTCCTTTTCCCCTCCTTTATTACTTTAAAAGAGTCTGAATGTTGAATTGTTCTGCGGTTTGGTTAATTTAGCCTATCTACAATTAGTATTCCTCTCGGACCGAGCGCAGTGGCCGTTACACATTGCAATGATTCAATGTCTTTATCCGAGTGTTAAGTACCCTTCACGCTCATGCACTAATTAATAACGTTATCACCCGCCATTAAAACGCCCATCAAATCACCCTGGACTGAGCACTGAGCACCGCTCCACAGCATACATCAGAGCCTAAACAAGAGGTTAAACTGAGAGACAAGAACTCCCCCTCTCTCTCCCCCTCTGTCCTCTACTGTGACTTCTCCTCCCTGTCGTTCTCACTCTGGTATTCTCTCGCCTTATTTCTCTTTTCTCTATATATATTTCTCACTCCCTTTCTTTCTCTCTTTACTTCTCTATGTCTTTCTCTCTTTTTCTTCCCCCCAAACCCCCTCCCCTCTTCTCTGTTCGTTACTGGTATTCTCTCTTCTCTCCTTATTTCTCTCTCGCTTTCTGTGTCTCTCCCCTTTTCTCTTTCTCTCTTTCTCTTCTCTGTCCCCTTCTTCCTTTCTGTCTTTCCCTCACTCTCTCCTTCTCATTTCATGTCTATTTATTTTTCTCTCACTCAGTTTCTCTTTCCCTTCTTTTCGTCACTGTCTCTCTCTCTCTATTTTCTCACTCTCTCTCTCTTATTACAGCTCTTTTCTGTCTTCTTATTTCTCACATGGTTGCTGTTTATATATATTTCTTTCTCTTCCCTTTCTCTCTCTCTTCTCCTTCAATGTCTTCCTGCCCCATTTTCTGCCCCCTCTCTCTTTCCTGTTCTTTCTCTTTTTCTGTGTCCCCTTCTTCCACTCTGTCTTTCTCTCATTCTCTTCTTCTCATTATGTCTTTTTGTATTTTCTCTCTCTCATTACATCTCTTCTCTCTACTTCTCTCACTTACTGTTTATATATATTTCTCTCTTCCTCACTTTTATTTCTACCCTCTCTATCTCTTTCTTTTCCCCTTCTCCTTCTCTTTTTCTGTCCCCTTCTTCCTCTCTGTCCATTCTCACTCTCTCTTTCTCATTATGTCTCTACTTATTTTCTTTTACTCATTGTTTTCTCCCTATCTATTTCTCTCTCTCTTCTCCTCTCTCTCTCTCTCTC